>SJYQ01001414.1:1171425-1201809 GCA_006410935.1 Redunca redunca | reverse complement strand
ACTGCAAGGACCACTCACCTGTGAGGCTGACTCTTTATTTTAGGAAAATTGTCTGAGGGGGTAATTCCCAAATGTCTGTGTTCTGAAACTGTTCTGTGGCAAAGCTTTCACTGTTAGTGGCACATAGTGAAACAAAAAGAGGACAATTAAAACTATGAGGTGATCTTTAAAAACATGTATGAGGTGATGTTATACATTTTGTAAAATTTACTAAAGGACTAATGCTTTAACTTATATCATTTTTGCCATTTAAAATAGCCTTTCTTTTTGAGGTTATTGCAATGACAGACATAAAGTTATCTTTATCTGACAAAAATAACACATGGCAACCCCCTGTCCTGGTGTTTTTTCCCTCCCCTGCCCCCTGATTTTACCCATTAGAAATTCCTAATATCTTGGAACCATGGGTCTAAAGTACCTAATGAGAATATATCATTGCTTTCCTCAAATTTTTCATCAGGAGGTACCTTCAGAAAGCAACATATTATTTAAGCTTCATGAAATTATCTGCTATTATGTTCTAAGTGATCATCAAGGATTATTATATAAGAAATGGCTCTAAGATGATAGTTAGGCCATTCTGTATTAAGAAGATGGGGTTCCAGGTGGCATTAGTGGTAATGAGCCCACCGGCAGTGCAGGAGATTTAAGAGAGCAGGAGATTTAAGAGAGGTAGGTTTGATCCCTGGGTCGGGAAGATCCCCTGGAGCTGTAGGAAATGCAGGAGGAGGAATCCCCTGGAGGAGGAAATGACAACCCATTCCAGTGTCCTTGCCTGGACAATCCTATGGACAGAGGAGCCTGGAGGGCTATAGTCCATAGGGTCACAAAGAGTGGGATACGACTGAAGCAACTGGGTATGCATGCTTGCATATTAAGAAGATTGTTTGGCTATTCCATATTCAAACGATAGTTTCTGTCCTGTTGCTAATATCTCCTTTGCCTGTAAGGATCCACAGAATACATTCTTTCTAGGAGTTAATGCCAGCAAAATCTGCCTCCCCAATGAGCTTGCTTGCACAAAGAGAACTATAAAATCCATCCCAAAATTTACTTGAGTGCTGAATTCGCTCTTCAGTTGCAGGATGGTTTTATGTCATTTTTCGAGGATCTCTCTTCCTTTTCTTTAAGTGGTTTCTGATCTCTCTTGAGAAATTTGTATGCTAACTGTTCTTACTTGGTTTTCAATATTCTTACTGAAACACTTTTCAAATCTATTCTTTTTTAAAACACTAGGTTGACTATGCATTGTAAACAGTCAAAAATACAGGATACTGAGTGACAAGAGCTGTGGGTGTAGAGCAACGTTTTGATGAGCTTGGAGAGCTTGATCATCCAGAAGGAGTCATGCTCCAGTCAAAGGGATACACTTTCTTCTCCTGACACTTCCTGTATCTGCCTTATTTGCATTTTTCTCATATGATCGTGCCAACTGGTAGGAAGACAAGGAAGATGAAGATGACTTAGCTTCTTAGTGTACGTTGTCAATTCCAGGTTCTGCGACGTTGGCAGGCTGTTATTCTTTCTCCTCAGATGTGTAGTCAGTGTGAAGTATAAAGCATTGTTTCTTTCTCCTCTAGAATATAAACTGCTTCTCTAAATTGCAGTTTCAAACATGAAGCATAATCCCGGGTTCAGTCTGAAAATGCATAGGCAAAAGGTGGTGTGTCTTGAAAATATTGTAGAAGGGAGCCTCTAGCTAGCTGGGTTCTGTGTCAGTAAACCTGCATCTTAAATGGGGTTTTACAGATGTTTTCTTTCATCTTAATACGTGACTTACAGTTCTGTAGAGCCACATTCAGTCAGCAGTGCTCTATATTCTTACACTTATGCATGTTTTAACTTTTATTTTCATGGAGGATTGATGTATGCTCTTCATGAGGAAATAGTACAGAATGGTGATTACATGTTCCAAAAGAGGGGGAACTGACTTCATTCAGTAACCTAGAGTTACTGCACGTCAAGAATGCATTCATTGTTCACCCATTATTTTATTTCATTTTCATGGTAATTTCATGAATATACATTATTTCTATTTTTTATATATTATGAAAATGAGACTCAGAGAAGAAACTTGCCCGATATGACACAACTAGTAATTTGAGGTACTAGTCTGTGACTATATCTGTCCAACTCATCTGATTTCAAAGACTGTGCTTGCCCCCTTAATGTTGCTGAGCTGGATATTTGAGGTCTTCAGGCAGCTTGTAAAGGGGTCACTTGGGAGCTGATGATATTGGCCGTGTTCCTGATTCATCGTCACTCAGCCATACTTTACTGCGTGAAGACGTACCTACCAGAGCCAGCCCCATCATCTTGCTAGAACTTTCAGAGCTCCTTTGATGCTGCAGTTGTTATCTTTGACAAGAACAAGATTAGGAAGCCTCAGATTTGAGGGAAGTCCTCTTTTTCCCACTCAAGGCCACTCAGTGTAACATGTCATCTACACATTAATTTGACACAAAGCATTTTTTCCCACTCTGTGTCATGTTAGAATGTCTTAGGAATGTAGTAATGAACAAGCACGAGGGCTTATTTCACAGAGTGCATTGTGTGAGATGCATAGTAAGCTAATAATCATCACACAAATAATTCATTAATTAGAATTCTGAACAGTATTGCAACAGAGAAGTACAGGGTGTTATGAGCATTAGAAAGGAGAACTAATAAGTCTGAGATTGAGTAGTGATCAGCTAAATGAAACAGGTGGGATGGGCTGAGCATTCCAGGCCTAGCGTGCAGATAGTTTATAGAATCGTCACATGAAAGTAAGCGTCGTATGTATTAAGCTACTGGAGGACAGAATATGAGGATGCGATTAGCTGGGGCTGTCAGATGCTTTCAGTTGATACTTACACTAATTCTGAATTCCATCCTCACCCCAGACAATTTTGTGACACACAGTACAAGCTAGCTCAGTACCTACACATTCATTAGGGGTCATGTGTTTTTCCTGAATTTTCAAATTACCTATTGCTGTGTAATAAACCATTCTCAGACTTACTAACACATAACTGATAACTACTCCTGTAGCTCTGTGAGTTGTCTGCCTCCAGCTAGGTGGTTCCAGAAAGCCCAGATTAAAGCTGTAGGATTCCTTCTCTAGCTCTCTTGGTCTCATGACTTCAGTTTTGCCATATTCTATCAGTCAGTAAATATCACTAAGGAGATCCCAGAGTCAAGGGAAGGAGGATTTGATTTGACCCTTCAGGGGTGATCTTAGGACTTGAGGAGTGGGTGAGTCCCATTGGAGATGAGCATGTGGGAAGGGAGATATTGTTGCCACCATCTTTGAAAAACGTAGTCTGCCACGCTGAATAAAGGAGTTGGATGCCAGTCAGGACTGAGATACACTCAGGGGAGCGGGCTTGTCTGTTCCTTATGGTCTCGAGTTTCTGATTCGATTCATATTTTAGGAACTGCCAAGATAGATATATCTTCCTTTTAATCAGATCTTACTTGGATTCATTTAATCTTTATGATATGGCTTTGCAAAATAGATTCTTGCCAACTATTTTTGATCAACTTATGTTACTTATTTCTCTAGCTTAAAAAATCTGGTAAAAATATAGAGTGTAAAAGCTTCCTTATCTGCTGCATCAGGTAGTGACAAGGTTGTCAGTGATTCGTTGATTCAGAACCAACAATGACAGTAAACACTTGGGGTGCTTGCTGTAGACTTGAAAGTCTTCCATTATTCTAAGGACTGTATATAAAACCTCATGACAGGACAAGGGCCAACTGTATGCGAAGCAGCATGCTCTGCTCTGGGTGTATAAATATAGAGAGAAAAATGTACAGTGCTGCCCTCGTGAGTCTCTAGCATAAAGGAAGGTTAGATTAGTCAAATGTTCACACAAATGTGAATTGACATCTTGTACACAAAAGCACTACATGAGGAGAATAGCAACTTAGCTTAATGAAGATGTACCTATTTCATGCCAGGCCTGGAGTACTTTGCAACAGTAGATGATAATTCCTAGGATGAATGATGTGTAGGAATTACTATCCACTGATGTAAATTGTTTGTTCCGTGAATGATGTATAAAGGGCATTACTTAGGTGAGTATTCTGGGGTTTGGGGAGTTACTTGAGTAATCGTAAGCTTCAGTCTAAGCAGACATTAGAAAGGAGATGAAATACAGATTTGATGATGAAGAAGAACTTTTGAGTGCTGTGGTAGAGTTAGCTCTTTGTGGTATTGATTTGAATGGACAGACATGACTGAAGAGCGATGGGAATTACTTAAAAATAGTGTTTCTTAGCAAATTCAGTCATTTTTATGACCTATGTGCTCACATCCCCCCCGCCCCCCGGAAAATAAACTAAAAATGAAGTTATTTTTCTGGCCCCATAAGTTGGAAAGAGTGATGTTCCCACCCCATAGGAGTAATAAAGAAAGGTACTTCTCTGGCCTTTTTGTTAAAACCCTTATGCATACTCTTTAGAAGTCATGGAAGTACTATTTAGAACACCAAAATCTTTACATTTGGAGCCAAGATTTGACTCTGTATTTCATCTCTACCTTTTCTAGCCAAACATTGTCGGGTGTGTCACTTAGCACTTTTGAGCCTCAATTTCCTCATCTATAAAGCGGGATAATAACATCTTTATATTATATAGGCAGTAAAACACTATGGAAAGCATTGTATTAACACATTATAATTATTTAATACTATTTGGCAGCACTTGGGATAGAATATTGTTCCTAGTTTAGACAAAAGCCTTTGTATCTCATATATTCCATTTTATTTTAAGATCAATAATTGCTTTCAAAATAATATTTGACATTGATATCAGTTGTTGTTAGGGCTGACGGCTGTTTGGTGTGTAAGATCACATTTTATGTCATCATTTGAATATTTGAATAATTTGGTCACCTATGGGTTTAGTGACTGGTCAGTTTATTCTACTCTATGAAATTTTATCATAGAATCCTTATTATCTATTTATAAGGTTGAGTAGGACAAGTATTGCTATAACATGAAACTGTTTATTGATATTTACCTCAAAAAGTAGTCTCCATGCAAACATCTCCTGCACTTAATGAAGCCATCTTATCCTACACCTGACATCAAATATCACAATGGGTAGTTGCTTGCTGAAATATAATGCAAATGATGTGAATCACTGGAAAATTATCTCTTCTTTTGAGTGAATTAGAAATGAAGTGAACAGTGTCTTGTAATGTTTTCGTGCAATTTTGTCAGAAAAATAGTGCCTCTGAAATTACATTTTTTGTTTCACTTAAAATACAACTAATTTTTAAAATTTTCATTTTCAAGGAATTCTATCAATCCAAATTTTTCAAACATTATAAGTTTACAGTATCTTCTTAATTGGCTGCTTTTGGGTACAATTGTCCTCCAAAACAGAGCTCCTATTTTAAGTTAGAACCTGGCATTCAGTTTAACACAGTGTGAAAGGAATTTGATAGAGATCAAGAAAATAAATTTTGAGGGCTAAAGTTATTTTTAGCAATTAAAAAAATGGATTCATATTTTCCTTTGTGTTTATTTAAACTATATATAAAAAATGCAGCTTCTTAAAAATAGTTACTAGTTTAATATGAATTATTGATAACTTGATTGTTAGTTCAATAATAACCACTGTTCTTCTTTGGAGACTTGGGATTAAAAGAAGTAATGATAATTTGAGGATGACCCAGAGAGGAGTGGATAAAATATAGCATACAGTTTTTCTTTTAATTTCTTCTACCTTGCCCTTGTTGCAAATGTTTCTGTTGAAATCACACACTGAATATTATTTGCTCTGACTGATGGTTCTCAAAGTGAAAGTGAAAGTTGCTCAGTCATGTCCGACTCTTTGGGACCCATGGACTGTATAGTCCATGGATTCTCCCGGCCAGGATACTGGAGTGGGTAGCCTTTCCCTTCTCCAGGGGATCTTCCCAACCCAGGGATTGAGCCCCTGGGTCTCCCACATTGCAGGTGGATCTCAAAAGAGGTGACAGACTCTAGAATCACCTGGAGAACTTTTAAAACACTAACACCCAGGCCCCACCCAGTCCAATTAAATGATGGTAAGGCCCAGCCCTGCCTGCTTTTAGGATTTGTCCAGGTGACTCTACAGTATGACCAAGGTTGAGAACCACTGACTTAGATCCTTACCTAGCACTTTCTCAGAAGTCAGTGAAGGATGGCAGTTAGCAACCCCTCCAGCTCCTGGAACCCAGTGAGTCAAGAGTGTCTGCAGCTTTAATTTGTTTTCTATTCTCAGACATCCCCTCCTATTGCTCCCACTTAGGAGATCTGAGCATCACCATTTAGAGCACAGCTGGACCCAGGATGCTGTTTAAGCAAGGTTCCAGGGTGGCTGCCATTGTTGACTGGAATTGCTTTCTACAGAACCAAGCCAATTATTCTCTCAAGCAACTTTCAGCTTAATATCATCATAGACTGGCAAGGGATGAACAGATGCCTAATCTCCTAAACACCCTCCGACCCTACTGAAGCTTTTTAGCTGCTACACACTGCCCTTGAAATGGCCTGGTACAAAGTCATGGTGGGAATTTTGCTGATTTTCACTCGAGGAGGTGCTCAGACAAGGCTATGAGGTGGAAAGATCCAGCTGCTGAGAAGGGTGAGGCTGCCAGGAATGGCTTTGGTGCTGGAGCCTGGGACTTTATCTGTCTTGCTCACTGCTTGGTCCCTGGCCCTTAGAATGGTATCAACCACAGAGTGTGCGCGTGATGAAAACTTGTTGGCTGAAGGCATAAAGTGTGAAAAGCTGAAGTGCTGAGTGGCTCTGAGAAAAGCTATTAAACACCAGCCCTCCCCCTCCCCCAACACAACTGAATGATTGTATGATAATGGTTATTATTGAGTGGTTATTCGTGCCAGACATCATACTGAGATTACACACACACTCACACACATCTATGGGCACACAGGTATGCACACACAAATTATATTCTGTCTTGTTTAAAACTCATAACAGCCTATTCAATACTCGTATCCTCATGGCATAGTTGGGGGTAGTGAGACTTCAACTGGCTGACCAACTTCCAGGGTCCAGCCCCAGTGGAACCAGGGTGATTTGAAGGAGAGACAGAGTAGGCGAGGAAAAAACTTATTTATTTAGAGATATAAGATTAGGAGGAAATAGTGTAGTAAGAAAATTAAGTGGAGAAAGGAGGCTGAATAACTTGGTTTACGGGGAAGGCCAATAAAGTTCCAGACAAGGAGCTTGCACTGTCTACGTTAGGCCACTGGCTACTGATTGCACAAATCAGTTATTTATTAAATATTGGAAAAAGGTGGCAGTCGTATCATCTCATTCTGTTTTCACTTATTAGGTAAGATTTCCCTCTATCAACTTTCCTTATATTTACTGTGAAATACAATTTAAATAGGAATAGTAGCATAAATTTTATTTTTTCTCTTTATTCATTAATTTTTGGAGAAATACAGTGGTGCCTTAACATGCTTTAGTGGAATCCAATGGATTTAATTTTGTTTTTCCCTTATCCCTTCTCTTCCTTTCCCCCTGTTATTATGAGTGCATGGCTCTTTCATCTATTACCTCTTTTAAATGGATGTCTTCCAATATTTAACACAAACCTTTGTCCACAAACAATGAATGTTTACAGTTTTTTCTAATAATTAAAGAAGCAATTTTTATTTTAGAATGTGGAAAAAAGTTCTTTTAGAGAATTAAATAGGGGTTGTTACTTAGGACAATAGATCTCACTGTTCTGGATGTCTTGCCTTACTTGTTGAGGCCCTACTGTGTGTCAAGACATCAGACCAGGTACAAGTTTTATAGCAGATTTACTGTTGCTCATCAGATCTATGAATTATTTATCATTAGAACCAGATCCTAGTGGAATATGCAGTTTGCTAGATGATCTAGAGCTGTCTCAAGCCTCCTCTTTGCAGCAGGCTTGGGAGGATTACAGGTCACAGTGGAACCTCTCTGACGTGTGTGCAGTTCCCTTGTGTGAGCAAGTGTTAGAGGTTCTTGGATAGTGACATTTTCTAGGTGAACTAACTGGTTGGAAAGGACTTCAGCTGAGTTATAACAGGAGCATGAGTTTAAAGGAGTTCCTGCAATATTTTACTTTGCAGTTGATTTCCTAGACTTTCTTGATCAGCTCTTTCCATCTCCATTTTTACCTAATTGCTTCACATTCAACAAATGGCATTTATGCCAACCTGCTTACTTTTAGAGTTGTGGTGCAGTTTAATCAAGGGGCTTCCCTGGTAGCTGAGCTGGTAAAGAATCTGCCTATAATGCAGGAGACCTCGATTTGATTCCTGGGTCAGGAAGATCTGCTGGAGAAGGGGTTGGCTACCCATTCCAGTATTCTTGGGCTTTCCTTGTGGCTCAGCTGGTTAAAAACTCTGCCTGCAATGTGGGAGACCTAGATTTGATCCCTGGGTTGGGGAGATGCCCTGGAGAAGGGAAAGGCTACTAACTCCAGTATTCTGGCCCGGAGGATTCCATGGACTGTATAGTCCATGGGGTCGCCAAGAGCCTGACACAACTGAGAGACTGTAGTTTAATCAAGGTTATGTAGAGAGCCTAAGTTATAACTGAGTTTTCAGTATCCTATTCCTATGTATGTCTTGATGTCTTATAATTTTACCTGGTAATGCACACAGAGTTTCTGTGCTGTCAGCGGACTGTAATAGAGTCGATTTCAGTTATAATTACCTTTCATTATTGGAAATTGGAACACCTAGAACAGTCTTTTTTTTTTTTTGCTTGTCATATGTCAATTTAAAAAATGATGAATATAGTAATTATGTGAACTGGTGAGTGAAAGTTGCTCAGTTGTGTTCGACTCTTTGTGACCCCATGAACTATAAATCCCTGGAATTCTCCAGGCCAGAATTCTGGAGTGGGTGGCCTTTCCCTTCTCCAGGGGATCTTCCCAATTCAGGGGTCATATCCAGGTCTGCTGCATTGCAGGTGGATTCTTTATCGTCTGAGCCACCAGGGAAGCCCACGTGAACTGGTAATCAAGATCGAATCATTGAATGATCCTGGTCCTTATCTGATTGCTTACAGGAGCAACATATTCTAATGTATCCACTCACTTTCTCTCGATTAAAATGGACTATATCTTTGGATTATCTGCTTTAAAATACTTTTAAGACTTATAATTTTAAATAAAAATAGCTTCCATTTACTGATACTATGTGTTGGGTTCTAGGATATTGTACTCTTTGTTTTAGCATGCTTTTTATTATTTGATTTTCAAAGCAACCTATGGATTTTCTGAAGAAAACTGAGTCTTACATAGGTTGAGACATTTTCCCAGTCTACCTGGGAAAATATATAACTGGAAGTAAAAGTTGGATTAGCTGAAATCTGCTTGACTCCAGAGTTTATGCTTTTTACTGTAAACTACTGTCATCTGTTAAAAAGGTCAATTTCCTTTTCCCATCATAATAAATACCTGTTTATATAAATTAACATATATTTGTAAGTATGAATATATTATGTAGTTCTTAATAACCTAGAAGTTCATTTCTTAACATCACAGCAGAATGAGATGAAAGAGGCAAGGTTTATAGTCCAAAATTATTAAAAATATATTCTTTATTTGCTCTAACCTTTAACAGACATAAAAATAACCTAAATATGTGGCTCGCTATCAGTAGTTTTTTAAATTCCCTTTTCTAACTCACAGCTCTTCTCTCTTCAGATTAATTCTTCAAATTCCTTTTTCACCATCTGTCTTATATAAATAATATTCCCCTTTCTATCTTTTTCAGTTAATTTAGGAAAGAGTTATTCCTGTTTAAGTGGTAAGAGATAATCAAATTTGTGGCTTTCAAACTTTCTTGAACATATAACATGAGTGAAAAGTATCAGAAAATAATGTATTGGACTCTGACATTTCTATTTTATTCCATTCCATTCTGCTCTCCCCCCTTCCCCATCCCTCTATTCTCCTCTGTCCTCTATTTAAAACTTCCAGTTATGATTTTATGATTCATTAATGGGTTCTGGGCAGCAATAAGAAACTGAATCACATAATTATCTTTGATTAGAGAAAAAGAGGTCTATGAACATGGCTAAATTAATAATTTTGCTCCCGACACCCATATAAATGCATGTCACAATTGCTTTGCTAAGAATTACTTTAGTGGGGGTTTTTATTTTGAAAAGTCATATTAAAGTCATTATTAATGAAAGAAAGAAGGATAATGATGAGGTCGGAGGGGAATGAAGTAAAACACTTTGAAAATAATAGGATTAAGATGGATTATAGCTTTAGTATATTTTGTATCATTTAAAGGTTGTTTCATAGAGTTGTTTGGCAACATAGGTGTTTCCTTGGAAAGGAGATCAGAAGACAACAAATGATTTTAATAGGGAGTAAAAGGAACAAGAGAAATTATAAGTATTGAAAATACATGTTTTAAGACAGACAATGACAAGTGTTGGTGAGAATGTGGAAAAATTGGAAACCTCGTGTGTTGCTGAAGGGAAAGTAAAATAGTGCAGCCACTCGGGGAAACAGTTGGCTCTTCTTCAAAATGTTGAACATAAAGTTACCATCTGATACAGCAGTTCTACTTCTGGGTATGCATACGAGAGCAATGAAAATATATGTCCACACAAAAACTTGTATGTGAATGAATATTCATGGTAGCTCTATTTATAATAGTCCCAAATATCACAATAACCCCCAAATCTATCAGCTGATAAATGGATCAACAGAACATGGTATACTCACTCAGTGGAATATTATATGGCCACAGAAAGGAAGGATGTCCTGTTATATATTACAAGATGAATGAATCCTGAGAGCATTATTCTAATTGGAACCAGTCACAAAGGACCACCTATTGCATGATTTCATTGATGTGAAATGTCTAAAACAGGCAGATTTATAGAGCTAGAAAGCAGATTAATGGCTGTCTGGGCTAAGGATAGGGTGTGGAATGAGGCAGGGCTGTTAATGTGTTTGGAGTTTCTGTTGTAGATAATGAAAACATTCTAAATTTAGATCATGTTGATGGTTGTATAACTCTAGTAATATAATAAAAGCCACTTTCAAGTACACTTTAAGTGGGTGAATTTTAGAGTGTATGAATTATATCTCAACCCACTCCAGCGTTCTTGCCTGGAGAATCCCAGGAACGGTGGAGCCTGGTGGGCTGCTCTCTATGGGGTCGCACAGAGTCGGACACGACTGAAGTGACTTAGCAGCAGCAGCAGCAAGTCTATTTAAAAAAGGAAATTCTCCCTGGTGGGGCTACACTCCATGGTGTCACAAAAGAATTGAACACAGCTTAGTGTCTAAATAGCAACAACAGAATACTTTGATGAACCAAGTGGCAGTCTTCATGTTTGCAGTATAGTTTACATATGTACTTATCACATTATGGTCGTAGCACTGGGTGCCTTCACATGTTGAAGCTCACAACTAGCATAGCGGTTTGCACACCCATAAGAATATAGCCAATTAATGTCAAAGGTATTTTCAGAAAGACATCTAAAACTAAGTCCAATACAATTGCCAAAATAGTTTAAGAACAGAAGAAAAGCAACTATAAACAGAATAGTTTTTACAATGTAGGCAGTAGATTTCATGTTTCTAATTGTAATTCAAGACTTTAATAACTACACTTCAGAATTAACCTTTTATCCTGTTCTTATGCTGTACCTGGGGACATGATTGCTTCTCTTGCAGCAGTTTAATTACAATTTGAAGTAATTCAGAAATAGATAGCAGGCTTTCCTGGTGGCTCGTATGGTAAAAGAATCTGCCTGCCACGGGGGCAACCCAGGTTTGAATCCTGGGTCAGGAAGATGCCCTGGAGAAGGGAATGGCAACCCACTCCAGTATTCCTGCCTGGAGAATCCATAAACAGAGGAGCCTGGTGGGCTACATTCCATGGTGTCACAAAGAGTTGGACATGACTGAGCAACTAACGCACACAGAGAAATAGATACCAGGATTTGAATTTAATTTCTTTTTTGAAAACAAATTTATTTTTAAATAAACTTTGAAGTTATTTTTTAATGTAGAAAAATTGTGAAGATGGTAGAGAGTTTCTTTCCTCCTCTTACTCATTTCCCCTTAACGTTAGCCATGGTATTTGTCAAAACTAGGAAACGTATATTAGCGCATTAATGTTTACAAAGTTCCAGGATTTGTTTGGACTTCTTAAGTTTTTCTGCTAATGTCCCTTTTCCTGTGATTCAGTCCAAGTTATCACATTGGACTGAGTCATCATGCCTTCTTAGTTTCCTCTGACTTGTGATGGTGTTTTACTTAGCCTTCTTTCATATGACCTTGACACTTTTTAAGAGGTACTGGTCAGTGAGAGGTCTAAGAGGGAGGGTATATACATGTATACATATGCCTGATCCACTTCATTGTACAGCAGAAACTAACACAACATTGCGAACAATTATATCTCGATTGAAAAAAATCTAGAAAAAATAGAAATTGTTAACATGTGAAAAAAAGAAAAGAATTCCTCAGCTTAATTTTGACTGACTATTAGACTTGAGTTTTGAGGCCTGGGAAAGAATATCACAGAAACCGTATTCTCTCCTTCTCACCTCCTATCAGGAGTACAGAGTATCAGCATCACTTACTCCTGGTGTGACTCTGATCACTTGGCTTAGGTAGTGTTTGCTAGATTTCTTGACTGGGAAGTTCCTGTTTTCCCCATGTGTATTCTGTTGTTTGGAGGTAAGAGCATAATTTTATATGATAAAACAAGAGCTACATTTTTATTTTTCTGTTTTATCTAGACACAAATGCACCTTGTAAATCTGTGCAGTAGAAAGATTTTTTTTTATCTTTCATTAAAACATTCAAATGATACACTGTTACGATTCTTAAGTAAAAATTGGTTTTCAGAACACACCAAAGATTCCACTGTAAGTTAGGTGGCTTTTTACTGGTGACAGTGAAAGTGTTAATATAAGATGAAAAATTCTCGTATCAAAGGGAACATATATTTAGGGCAATCTAATTAAAAAGCTCTTTCATGAGTGTGGGGAAGATACTCTCAAGTGTGCATTTTGTGTTGTGTCTGGGAAAATATGTACATGTACTTTTCACGTTTTTGTCTTTCCATTTATGGAGTTCTATTTATCCTTGGAAATACTATTTTTTATTTACTCCATCATACTTTACAAGTTCTACATCAAGAATTGTATTACCCCCCCCTCCTCGAGATTAAAATTATCTTTAAGACTAAGATTTAAGACTTTTCCTATCCAAGGCTAATTCCTCTTGGTCCAGTTACCTCCTTTCCTCTCCAAGAATTGATTCCTTCAATTAGTTCCTCTTTTTTATTTAATTTTCAACCTCTCCTTTAATATGGGCTTCTTCACTAGAGCTGGAAATAAAGTGGCTTAGCTTTACAATGAACATATGTGCAGCCCCTATATGTGTGTGTGTGTATGTACACACACATGCACACTGCATGCATATTCTAGCACTTTCAGGCAAGCACAGAAAAGTGTCTTGAGGCTTAAGAGCTTAGTCTGTCTGTCTGTGTCTCTAAATCTGTCATTCTTCTCCTAAATCTCTTAAAAGAAGAGATTACATTTTCTCTTTAGCATCCTCATTTGCCAATTTTAAACCAGTTTCATTCTGATTTCTACTGATATCTCTTTAATGAAATCGTTTTGTCTTTGTCACCAATCATCTCTAAATTTCAAATTAAATGGACTTTCTCCTACTAGAGTTTGACAGTTACTGGCAGTGTTTATTTAATAAATATCAGTTTATTGAATGTTGCAAGAACTTTGAATACTCAATGAAATTTTGGCATATATAAAAATACCTTTCACAGTGTTGTGAAATTTAAATTTGCTTCCTTTATTATAACTGATGCCTTTTCCCTTCCATGGATGTATGGTTCATATCTGTGAATCTGAATGGAGCAATAATAGCTGGTATGGTGAGACAATGTAATAGCCTTTGCAATGTTTATATGGATAATTATTGTGTATTTTTACTTCTATAATTTTAGTAAATGGTTTTGGGCCAGTCCATGACCTTCTTTTACCCAAACACTCTACCCTTTGGATCCCCAAAGGAAAAATTGTACTTGTTCTGGACAAGAAAAAATGGGATGAAGAGAAACATTCCTCACCCAGAATGGGTAACATGTTCTCTCTCCTGAGAAGGATCACCTGGTCGTCTGAACTAAAAACATAAATTCTTAAAAACGAAGGAGGATCCCTATCCTCTGGTTACAGAAGCAGGATGAGTGCCCAGGCACAGAGGAGAGGGGTTTTTAAGCAACACTAGAGAGTTTCACTGATCAGTCCTTGAAAAATATTTTCCCAGGCTCAAATACAGAGCCAGAAGAGGGGGCTTCTGCATCCTTATATAAGGCCAGGCTGCCTTTCACAGTGGAGCTTTATCTGTGCTTGTCGGGTCCCAGTGGATCTGCTCAGAGGTTTTCTCCCTTTCTTCTCTCATAAATACACCTTCATTTAAGCTTCCTTTATTTCAAGAGACATTGTAGAGAGTAATGGCATAGATGTTCCTACTAGGGGAAGGTACCTTGGTCTCATCTTAGTATTGTTAGCATTTTGCTGAGTTGAGAATAATGCTGCTGCTGCTAAGTCACTTCAGTCGTGTCCAGCTCTGTGTGACCCCATGGACGGCAGCCCACCAGGCTCCCCCTGTCCCTGGGATTCTCCAGGCAAGAACACTGGAGTGGGGTGCCATTTCCTTCTCCAGTGCATGAAAGTGAAAAGTGAAAGGGAATTCGCTCAGTCGTGTCCGACCCTCAGCAACCCCATGGACTGCAGCCCTCCAGGCTCCTCTGTCCATGGGATTTTCCAGCAAGAGCACTGGAGTGGGGTGCCATTGCCTTCTCCCAAGAATAATGCTAATGAATAGTAATAACAGTGACAGTATCAGTTACCATTTATTGAGTACCTGCCATGTATTACAAAAGGCATCCAGGCATTTTACAAATATTCTGACGTCAGGAACCACATCTCTCTTATTCACTGCTGTATCCCCATCCTTGGCAGAGTTACTGTGATGTGGAAGGCAGTTAATAAGTGTGTACACACACACCGCAAGACATTGAGGGTTTGGTTTCCAGCTCAATGCAGTGAAGGAAACATAAGTTTATGTTTATATTTAGCTTATGTTAGTTTTATTAGTCTATCAAATGTGCATTAGCATTGTCTAAAAATGTTCATACTTAGTTTAGAAATACTTTGTTATTAAAGAAATCCTGACCGCCTCTGAGCCTTCAGCAAGTTGTAATCTTTTTGCAGGTGGCAGGTTTTGTCTAAGTTTGATGGCTCCTGATCCATCAGGATAGTGGTTCACCTTCACCCCAGGTGAAGGTGGGATGGCTTTAGCAATTTTTTAAAATAAAAAAACAGTGAAATTTGCTGCATCAATAGACTCTTCTGTTCAAGAATGATTTATCTGTAGCATCAATGCTGTTTGATAACATTTTACGCAGAGCAGAACTTCTTTCAAAATTGAAGTCAATTCTTTCAAACCCTGCTGTTGTTAAAACAACTAGCTTTATGTAATATTTTAAATCCTTTGTCATCTTTTCAACTTAGGGTAGCTTTCATCTCTAGAGAACTCTTTCTTTGCTTATCCACAAGAAGCAGCTCCTTATCCATTTAGGTTTTATCATGAGATTACAGCAATTTAGTCTTAAGTTTCCACCTCTAGTTCTAATTTTATTTTTATTTTCACCATATTGCAGTTATTTCCTCCACTGAAGTCTTGAGCGCCTCAGAGTCATCCATGAGGGTTCAAATCAACTTCTTTTAAACTTTTGTTACTGGTGATATTTTGACCTCTTCCCATGAATCACAAATGCCCTTAATGGCATCTAGAAGGATGCCCACGTTGTTCAGAGGAATCACTATCTATGGCAACTATAGCCTTTAAATAGCCTTTAAACTATAGCATATTAAATGTCTGTTTTTTTCTTTTCTTTGAAATATTTGGTCGTGCCATATGGTTTTGCAGGGCTGACCAGGGCTTGAACGCACGCCTGCTACAGTGGAAGTGCAGAGTCTTAACCACAGGACCGCCGGGGAAGTCCCCCCAACTTATTTCCTAAATAATAAGACTGGAAAGTTGTAATGGCCACGGGCTGCATAATGGATGTTGTGCTAGCAGTATGAAAACAACATCACCCTCCTTGTGCATCTCCATTATAGCTCTTGGGTAACCAGGTTCATTGTTCGTGAATGATGATATCTGAGAGGAATCTTTTTCTCTCAGCAGTGCATCTCAACATTGAGCTTAAAATATTTAGTAACCACGTTGTTAACAGATGCTTTGTCATGTTGTTCTGTGTATAGAGCACAGGCAGAGCAGATTGAGCATAATCCTTAAGGCCCTAGGATGTTTGGAATGGTAAGTGAGCTTTGGCTTCAACTTTAGGGTGCCAGCTGTGTTCAGTTCAGTTCAGTCACTCAGTCGTGTCTGACTCTTTGCGACCCCATGAATCGCAGCACACCAGGCCTCCCTGTCCATCACCAACTCCTGGAGTTCACTCAGACTCACGTCCATCGAGTCCGTGATGCCATCCAGCCATCTCATCCTCTGTCGTTCCCTTCTCCTCCTGCCCCCAATCCCTCCCAGCATCAGAGTCTTTTCCAGTGAGTCAACTCTTCGCATGAGGTGGCCAAAGTACTGGAGTTTCAGCTTCAGCATCATTCCCTCCAAAGAAATCCCAGGGCTGATCTCCTTCAGAATGGACTGGTTGGATCTCCTTGCAGTCCAAGGGACTCCCAAGAGTCTTCTCCAACACCACAGCTCAAAAGCATCAATTCTTCGGCGCTCAGCCTTCTTCAGTGAGCCCCTAACAAAAGCGTCAGCCTGTCCTTTGATGCTTTGAACCTGGGCAATGACTTCTCCTCTCTAGCTTTGAAAATTCTAGATGGCATCTTCTTTGAATGGAAAGCTGTTTTGTCTACATTGAAAATTGCTTCTTAGTGTGACCACCTTCACTAATGAACTTAGCTAGACTTGCTGCAGCTTTTACATCAGCAGTTGCTGCTTCACTTTGTGCTTTTATGTTACAGAGGTGACTTTTCTTAAATCTCATCAGTAATTTTAAAATTTAATCCAGTTTTAAAAAGTACAATGTGAAGTTAATCTCATCTCAAATGCTGCTAGCTACTGAAGAGAGTTAGGCCCTTGCTCTGGGAGGCTTTGGCTTAGGGCAGTGCTCTGGCTGGTTTGATCCTCTATCCAGACTCTATGCCTATCAGCAATAAGGCCGTTACACTTATCATTCATGTGTTTACTGGAGCAGCACTTTAAACTTCTTTCAAGAACTTTTCCTTTGCATCTACAACTTGGCTAACTATTCGGCACAAGAGGCATAGCTGTCTGCCTGTCTCAGCTTTTGACGTTCCTTCCTCACTAAGCTTAATCATTTCTAGCTTTTCTTTTCATGCGAGAGACTTGCAGCTCTTCTTTTTCACTGGAATACTGAAAGGCCAGTGCAGAGTTATTAATTGGCCTAATGTCAGTATTGTTGTGTAGAAGCCCAGGATGACAAAGAGATGGGTGAAGGGAGGTTGACTGAGCAGTCGGGACACGTGTTTGCTGATCAAGTTCACAATCTTCAATGGGTACAATTTGTGATACCCCAAAACAACTGCAATAGTGATGTCAAAGATCTCTGATCATGGATCACCATAGCAGTGTAATGAAAAAGTTTGAAATGTTGTGAGAATTACCAAAATGGGATGCAGAGACACAAAGTGAGAAAATTCTGTTGGAAATAGCAGCAATAGACTTGCTTGATTCAGGACTGCCACAAACCAACTTATTAAAAAACACAGTAAAATGAAGCACGATAAAATAAGGTATGCCTGTGCTCAATGAAAGAGTCATTCTCATCCTGAGAACAATCCTGAACAGATCTGTTATTGCTTCTCTTCTGTAGATGGAGAAACTGAAGCTTACAAACAGGTAACTTTCACAAGGTCATTAACTAGTAATCAGTAGTATCATGTTTGAACTCAAGTATATACAGCTTCAAAGCTGTAAATGTTTTCACTCTACCATGTGGTTAGTAAGTGGATGGATGACATGATAAAAGAATGAGTTCAGTGAATGAACTGTTGCCCTATTTACTTGTATTTATTACTCAGCCATCTGTAGGCTGGAGAAGGCAATGGCACCCCTCTCCAGTACTCTTGCCTGGACAATCCCATGAACGGAGGAGCCTGGAGGGTGGCAGTCCATGGGGTTGCTAAGGGTCAGACATGACTGAGCAACTTCACTTTCACTTTTCACTTTCATGCATTGGAGAAGGAAATGGCACCCCACTCCAGTGTTCTTGCCTGGAGACTCCCAGCGACGGGGGAGCCTGGTGGGCTGCCGTCTTTGGGGTCGCACAGAGCCGGACACGACTGAAGTGACTTAGCAGCAGCAGCAGCAGCATCCTTAGGCTACTTTGCTCATGAGAGTTTGTTCCTTTGGTTAAAATAATAGAATTGCACTTGCTACTGGGGAGAAGGTGACTTTGAACACTGCTCCCTGTTCTCCATCTCCATAGCATCTGTGGAGATCAGAAAAAGTCAGTGGCATCAGGTTTCTGGATGGATCCACCCTGTGGAGACGAGCCTGCTTGTATAGCTGTCAGTCTCCAAGTCTTCCCTCTCCATTACGTCATGAGAGCTCGTCACCAAAGGTTCTCGGGACTCTCCTGTCTCCAAGCATGGGTCTGTGTGAATGAATGATTCAAATGCCCGTGTCATTCTTTAGGCCTTGTGAGCTCAGCTTCCAAATGCATTATACTTACATAATTCTGTTCTCTGCTTTGTCTGGCCCAGAACCTGATTTACTGTCAAAACTTGGGGAGCTCACAAATCAAAACAGTCAATTTCAGAGAAGAGCAGCCTATTCAAATGCAATTCCAGGAAGGTGCTGGAATAGGAGGAGTCTTGAATAGAAGGGGTCTTTAATATGGCAGATCGGAGCAAAAGACTGAAATGGGCAAGGGCAGAGGAAAGGCATTCTTTGCAGTGAATAACAGGTTCAGTATCACACTTGGGCACCTTCAAGTTTTTATCCTTTTATTTCCCTTTTGTATCTTTTCACTAGAAATCGCTAAGGGAATTGGCCAGAAAGTGGAGTGAAGATGATAAAAGGCTGTAAATCATCGAAAAGTTTAATAATTCTTATCTGCATTAGAGAATTTTGAGTTATTGGATATTTAAATAGCATCAAATATGGAAAGAAAATTGAAGTAGCCAACAACACTCCCAAAATACTTTTGAAGGATCTATTTAGCAAAACACGTGCTGTTTCAGAATCTTTTCCAAATTTCTAGTGAGAGTTCTAGCACTAACAAAGTGTATCAAATATTACTGCCTGTTTATTAAAGGGCTGTAGTTATTCAGCTGGAAATACAGTATTTTAGTTGCTAGGCAAAATATGCCTGTTATATTCAATGGCGCTTTTACATAAATTTATCTGACACTTTGAAAGAAATGAATTCACCTCCTCATTTGTATCACTAGTGTATGCTTTTGACTCTGCTGATTCTAAAACATTGGTTATGACTGGGTTATATCGTTAATTTATACAGTAGTACACTGTTTATAGACTACAGGCTTCTGGGACTTGAGACAGTTGAAGAAGAACATACTGGCATTCTTCCTATAACCTTTTATTTAAAACAGTAAAGTATTTTGAGGTTGTTGAATTAGAATACTTTGAAGATTGTTGGATGCATCCTATTTTGTATTAAATCATTGGCTCTTTGTGCTTTTCTTCGCATGTAAAACAAATACTTGAGGAAAAAAGCATTCCTCAAAATTTTGTTTTACATCACTTTTATGTCTCTTCCATTTAACTTCCTCTTTAACTTAACAACTATCAAAAAATGAAGTAAAGCCATTTCTTTCACGGGCATAATTGAAGGCTTCGTTGATGGTGTTTTGGTGCGGTTAAAAGCATGTGCTGCAGATGGGCTTTCAGGAGTCTCCGGCTAACTTCAGCGTTTGCTGGCTGCGTGGTGTTCAGAGGACGTGATGTTTGGCTGTGCCGGCCTCCGTTTCCGGGAGCGCTCCTCTTTGTGGCGAGCGGGCCCTCCCTCTGGTTGCTGTGTGCAGGCTTCTCATCGCGGTGGCTCCCCTCGTGCGGAGCAGAGACTCGGCAGTGTCCTCGGACGTCAGCAGCTGCGGCGCGTGGGCTGGGTTGCTGTGGATTCCCCAGACTCCGGACCGCAGGCTCAGCCGTGGTGGCGCACGGGCTTAGTTGTTCTGCAGCCTGCGGGATCTTCCCAGCTCAGGGATTGAACCCGTGTCTCCAGTATTGGCAGGAAGATTCTTTACCCCTGAACTAGCAGGGAAGCCCTTGCTGTGAGATTTTAAAGCAATGTATAAACTGCTTTGCGCCCTAGGTTTGCTAGCTTTAACTGGGGATTATAATAGTACCTACTTGCCAGCCTTGCACTAGGGATTACATGAGATCCTTCTAAGTATGCTTACTTAGAACAGTATCTGGCACATAGGAAACATAATTTATATTATAATTTTGGTCTTTGAGATTTTATAATCTCTTTTATTTTGATTGATCATTAAATTTCTAGTCATCTAGTCTACCTGAGTCTTGCTCAGTCAGGCTTCCATTTACTGTATTTACTGTGGGTTCCTAGTTTAGCAATTTGTGAAGAATATTCTTTGAGAGAATCCAAAGATAATGTACAGTGGCAATCAAATCTAAATATATAAGTACATATATAATCATTTTGTATTATTATTTTGGAAGTGATAGACTATTTCTACCTAGTTGATCTGTTTTTAAGACAAAGTGCTTTAGTACTTTGAAAAATTCCTGTTAATACTGTATGCTGCACTCTTTTCTTATGCTCCTTAGTAAGCTATGCTTTGTTCTCAAAAGATGAGCACTTCACAGTTACAAAATCACTGAAGTAGAATGATTAAATCTTTTAATTTGGTAATTTATGTTATGCCACTTCTTTAGAGAAATAATAGGAAAGTTTGAAACTTTATACAGCCTATTTTTATTTTAATAAGGCATGGGATGCAAAGCTCTACAATATGGTAATAATTTGATTTCATGGCATGTTGTCGGGAAATGATATATTCTAGATAAATACACTTTATTCCCCGTGATTTCTCCCTGTGATGTGGTACTCTCTTCCTTGTCTTTTGATGCAGAACGCAGTGGAAATAGTATCAGCTTTCTTCATAATACAAGGTCATCATTAGGCATTTTTTATTACACTGCTCAGTGATACAATACTGTCCTCAGATGTATGAAAATATGTAGGCCTGCTTGACCATGTGCTAAATGGATCCAGACAGCTGTCCTGTTGCGAATTCTCATGTCTACTGTTATTTCTCACCACTGGCAATGTGCCTACTTTTAGAAAGCTTATCTTTATTTGCTAATTCTGACTGCAAGCTATGCTTGCTGGGATTGTGTCTAAAATACCACCAGAGCTTGTGTGAAGACTTGATATTTTCTCAAGTGCAGTTCATGGAATAAGGGAGATGTTAGTGTTTATAGATGGGCTGAAGACTGCCTTAGGAATTACTTTGATTTCTGGAACACTATTTTCCTATATTCAATCAAATGACCTATATTTTTAATATTTTTAATATATGCCTAATTTAAGAACTTGAGCACAAATGCTAACATTATATAGATATTATTTAGCTCAGTTATGCCCTACAATTTGCAACCCCATGGAGCCCACTAGGCTCCTCTGTCCATGGAATTCTCTAGGCAAGAATACTGGAGTGGGAAGCCATTCCCTTCTCCAGGGGCTCTTCCAGACCCAGGGATTGAACCCCGGTCTGCTGCATTGCAGGTGGATTCTTTACTGTCTGAGCCACCAAGGAAGCCTGATTTACTAAATCTGTGAGAAGGAGCGATAGAATTGTGAATTCATGAATTAGACATCTCAAATATAATGATGGTTAGAATAGGTGGTGGTTTAGTTGCTAAGTCGTGTCTGACTCTTGCAACCCCATAGACTGTAGCCTGTCAGGCTCTTCTGTCCATGGCATTCTCCAGGCAAGAATACTGGAGTGGGTTGCTATTTCCTTCTCCAGGGGATCTTCCCAACCCAGGGATCAAACCCGGGTTTCCTGCCTTGCAGGCAGACTCTTTACCGACTGAGCTACAAGGGAAGCCCGGAGGTTAGAATAGAACAGAATCTAACGCGAGTGGTGGAGAAGTCTCCATCCCTGGAGATATTTCACAGCCTCACTGGAGAGTGACTCACCCATTTTGGGGAAGCTCTTTGGCAGCAGGTGTTTTATAGCCATTTGAAAGTTCTTTGGCATTGCCTCTTCTCTACTTCAGATATAAACATTGATGGATTGATTCATTGAGTCTTTATTTATGAGCTTATATTCTAAATTAAACATATCATTGGAAAGAGAGGAGTAAAATAATTTCAAAGAAACACATATTTTTCAATTGTCATGTCTTATGAATGAAAATAATTGAATGCTTTGAGTTAGGAAAAAGAGGTAACTAAATTGGAATTCAAAGACTAGTTGAGCTCAAGTTGAGGTCTGAAGGATGAAGAGAAACTCAAAAAAGAACACTCTTAACAGAGTAGACAGCATGGGAGCATTCTTAGAAATGGAAAAGACCTTGGCATATTCTGAGAAGTGAAGGAAGGCCGAGGTAACTGGTGTGCAATGAGCAAGGATGGATATGTTAGGTAAAGATGGAGAAATATGTTAGTGCCAGGTCGTGAAGTGCTTTGTAAGGATTTTGAATCTATTCAGAAGTGGAATGACACTGAAAAGTTTTAAGTAGGTGATGGCATAATTTCAGATGAGTTAAAAAATATTTTCTACTATTCATTGATTAATGACATTTGGTGAAGGATTGAAGGGGATAGTGTAGAGACTGGCTAAGAGGATATTGATAGAATAGGAGAGTGGTCAAAATGATGGAAAGAGTCAGGATATACATACCTAGCCTTCAGTTTCATTATGTGAAAAATGGGAATAGTCGTGTTTGGTATAGAGTTCATGTAAGTAAATATTACCTACTGTTGTTATTTGTATTACCCAAGAGAATACACTAGTTGGTTAGTTAATTGAACAGTTGATTAAAGGGAAATATTAAATAATATGTGCTCAGATCCTATATTTTATTTTAACTTAAAGACTGTAAATACTTGTTGCCAGCCTTTTGACACAGCTTGGGACCATGTGTTGAGGGTGAATTTGTGAACTGGAATTCTGACCTGATTTTGTTTGGTTTACTTTTGTGTGAACCATTCCTATAGTTACATCTTCCATGATTTCCAGTTTTGATTCCCTTATATGAGGTAAGAATTTTAAAGATATCTGTAAATTGCTTTATGAATTAGGGAAGAGAATGAGATCACAAAACTTTCTAGTTTCTCCCCCCCTACCCCAATTTTGCCCATTATGGGATTTTAAAACAATTCATATAGAAAATTTTCTTGGAGATTTGCCCAAACATTCTACCTTGTTTTTATGAAGCCAAACTTTAAAACATTCAAAATTAACCAGTTTATATAGTGTTTAATTGGAATATATCATTTCAGTAATAAGTGCATACTGGTATCGGCAAGTTTGGAGAAAAATACAACTGACCTCTGGCACGGGTGTCATTTAACTGGAGGGAGTGAAATTGTAGGGTGATGCTCGAAGTAAACCTTGTGTTGGCTGCAAGCATTCCGTGTTCCACGGCCACAAGTCTTTTTATAGAAGTGAAAAATGTCAGTTACTCTGATAACCAGGTAACTAGTGAATAGTTAAGAGTGCTTTTACTGGGTTTTGGATATAGAATTAACAAGACAGGCCCTGGTGTGTGGTGAGGGAAAGGAGGGTCCCAAGAATGTCTCCAACATTCCTGGTGTAAGCAAGGAGGAACTGATAGATGGGTGGGAAGATGGGAGATAGGGCACAAATGTGGATTTCCATTTAAGATGCCTGGAAGACATTCAAGTGCCAGGATTACAAAGGCCATTGACAAGTCTCCCCAAAGTTTAGAAGGGGGTCTTGGCTGGCTTTGCTTGAGGAGCTTTAAGGGGAAATGCCATGGGGTTCTAACAAAGATAGAGAGGCCCCTCTGCTAGCCTGGATTATGCCAAATATGGAGTCACGGTGGCCAGAGGACAAGGGGTGAGAGGATTTGAATCCTCCCAGAAGCAGAGGGGTGTAGCTGTAGAGGCAGTACTCACTGTCAGGAACCAGGGTCAGGGTAGAGCTCCAAGTGCAAAAATGAGTAAGATGCGTAATAAGAACAGGACGAGTCTACAGCATTAGGAGTAGGAAATAGTGAAGTGTGGCAGGAAACACATTAAGGTAAATGCTTTAATAGTAAGACTGAAAAATGCCAAGGTGTTAGAACATTGTTTTTGTGTAGTACCGCCTGAACAGTATGTGGGCCAGTCTGGGAGCTCCTGATACACAGTCACCCAGGCATAAACATTAATTTGATTTTCTGGAGGTGCCAATGGGTTTTTCATAATATAGCCTAAATACGAGGATACCCTTGAAATCAGTTGTGTGCGTTTATGAGCACATGAGCCCATGTTAAGGGTGAATGAAAGAAAGCAATTTTGAATTCCCCCCAAAAGGACTAAGCTCTTGAACTTGGCCTTATTCACATTGTTCTGTTACAAAATAAACAAAGTCTGATCCTACCAGCGTATCATCTGCATGCACAACAGTACAGATGTTTGTTATCACCAGATCCCTCAGTTCATATTGATGTGAGAATCATTCAATTGTGTTGGAATTCATGCTGAAAACACAACATGTTCAAAAACTGGTGAAAATTATCATTAGATCTGAAAGTACTCTGTCAGTCACAGTGAATACTGTGTGGTTTTACCCAGCTGAGTTCAGAGGCAAACTGTGGATGGGAAGGAAGTGTTTATTTTTAGTCCATGAGTATGGTTAATCTGCCTCTCAGTGTAGGGATGCTGGGCTGTGATATGAGATAATTTGGCTCAATGACCACGTGATGGCTTGTTAAGTAATTCCAAACACCCTGGCATGAAGATTCTCATTGATTTCCCATTTTCTGAAAGATAGGATTGCTGAATCTGGGTATCTTTTCTTTTTAAAGAGGCAGTTTCTTATAGGATAGTTTCTTTCTTCTGATAGGAATATTTATATACTGAATATTAAAACTGAAAATAGCAACTATTGATTTTGGGGAGGGAGGCTTGATCCCTTTCTGACATAGTGAAAATCATTTCTTAAATCTTTTAATTTTTAATGTACAAATATTTGGTGCTTATGAAATTTTTTTCCTTAAGCATCTATTTTAAAAACACCCCAGAAGGGATATACCTATATGTGAGAAATCTGTCAATTTCTCATGTGTATAATTTTTTCCATTTTATGTTTAAAAGGAGCCAAACACTTCATTATGATTTACCATATTCCCCTACCAGCTGTTCTTCTGTTCAATTCCCTCTCACAGACTTTGGTTCTACCACTGAATCTCTTGTATAAGTCAAAACCCTGGGCTTCATCCTTGGCTTGTATTTTTCTCTTTTTGTTTGTTTGTTTTTAATTTTAGCTACCAAAAAAATTAAAGAAGGATTAAAAAAAATAATTTATTTGGCTGTACCTGGTCTTACTTGCAACCTGTGGTACCTAGTTCCCCAATCAGGGATCGAAGTCAGGCTCCCTGTATTGGGAGGGAAGAGTCTTAGCCACTGGGCCACCAGGGAAACCCCTCTCTTTCTCTCCGTTGAGCTAATTCTAGAATCTGGTCGGGATTGCCCATCTCCAGAGCCACCACTTGCTGCAGCCCGCTAGCGCCCTGGATGATCCTGGTGGCTTTCTGCATTCTCCCTGCTGCTGCTTTCAGTGCGTCCTTCCCACGTTAGTCAGCAGGGGGTGCTGTCACGCAGCCTCTGTGCTGAAGTATCAGTGGTCTTGCCCTTAGGGTAAGAACAAAACTACTTAGAATGTTGTAAAAGTGTTCCAAGGCTTGACCCCGCTGCCCCGAATTTGTTCAGCTTCAGACTCACTTCTTAACTTCCTCACTTTCCGAAGCTTAATGCATGGTCTCAAATCTCGCATGGCTCCGTGCCCTACCCCCTGCCCCCGCCTTCACACACCATCTGCCTTTGGTTTCGAATGCTGCCTTCCTGCTTTCTTGTCCTCAATTTAGGTGGCGCTACATGGAGGAATTTCTTCCCTGAGAGCCACAGAAGAGGAGAGGTGTTCTTGCTCACATCCCATTGCAGGCATTCCGTCTTTTCCTGGCGCTTTTTAGTTCTTCGTTGCTGTTGCTTATTTACTTCTCTATACCTCCCGATAGCCTATAAATGAAAGTGTTAGTTGCTCAGTTCTGTCTGATGCCTTGTGACCCCATGGACTGTAGCCCTGCAGGCTCCTCTGTCTGTGGGATTCTCCAGGCAAGAATACTGGAGTGGGTTGCTATTTCCTACTCCAGGGGATCTTCCCGACCCAGGAATTGAACCTGCATCTCTGCATTGCGGGCAAATTCTTTACTGTTTGAGCCACTAGGGAAGTCCTAATAGACTGTAAGGGATGGCATGGACTGGGACCATATCTGTTGTTCTGTGTATCTATTGTTACGCGTTTTAGGTATGTTACAGTTGTGCTCTGCTTACAGGTATCAAAATCTGTTCCTGTTACCATTTTTTTTTTTAAACCCTCAAAGCTTAGTGGTGGAAAACAGTCATCATTTGTATGCTCATTGAATACATAGATCAGAAATTTGGAAAGGACTTGATGCAAATGTGGGTATGTTGTTCTCTGCTTCATGGTGTTGGATGTCTTAACTAGAAAGATGAGACATGCAGGGGCTCTTTTAATGGCTAGAAAATGGAATCGTATGAAGGCTTCCTACTTCTTTACTTTTAATAAAGTCCAGTTGATTTTTTTTTCCTATTGTCACTGTACTGTTCTAGTACCTTTGGTGTTGAGAGGTCATTGTCTAGCTCAAGACCATGAAAATTTAGCTCGTCGGTAGTAAATGTGGTTCCCACACGTGCTGTGCTTACTGGCTCAGTCGTGTCTGACTCTTTGCACCCCCATGGACTGTAGCCCACTGGGCTTCTCTGTCCATGGGATCCTCCAGGCAAGAATACTGCAGTAGGTTGCCATTTCCTTCTCCGGAGGATCTTCCTAACCCAGGGATCAAAGCCGGGTCTTCTGCATTGCAGGTGAATTCTTTACCATCTGAGCCACTTGGGACTCAATTTGCCTTACACATAGTATAAAAAAGGATAACAAATATACGGTCCTATCTCCTGACCATTCCTCAAAAGAAGCAAAAGACAAAACAATGAAAACAAACAACAACAACAAAAAAAAAACAGGACCAAGTAGCAAGACAATCATAGGGCAGCCCGGTAATGTGAAATAGTATCATATACCAGCTAAGCCGCTAGGGAAGCCCAACAAAACTTAATTTGTAAGGAAGCAGCAAAACGTCCCCGGATCTGTCGGTACACACCTGCGTTGACATACACAGCCAACACTCCCAGGTAGGAAAAGTTTCTTTAGTTTAACTAAAACCTCTTCAAAACAGGGCAACTTTTCCAAGTTGCCACATACTGAACCTTTATCCATAATATTTTGGCAGGGGAAAAAAAAGTCTTAAAACTCACCAATTTTCTTATCTTTAAATTAAAACATATGTGCCAAAATTGTTTTCCTGTTTTTGGTATCTGCCATTCTCTGATAGCTCAGTTGGTAAAGAATCTGCCTGCAATGCAGGAGATCCCGGTTCGATTCCTGGGCTGAAAAGATAAACTGGAGAAGGGACAGGCTACCCACTCCAGTATTCTTGGGTTTCCCTTGTGGCTCAGCTGGTAAAGAATCCACCTGCATTGTGGAGACCTAGGTTCGATCCCGGGGTTGGGAGGATCCCTTGGATCTTCACGGAATCTCCTTCTTGGAGAAGGGAAGGACTCCCCACTCCAGTATTCTGGCCTGGGGAATTCCATGGATTGCATAGTCCATGGGGTCACAAAGAGTCAGACATAACTGAGCGACTTTCACTTTCATTAATTAACATTGCCTTGAAAAGCACTCGGAAAGCAGCGTGGCTAACTTAAGTCAGCACCATCTGAGGAATATATACATGCACAAAGCTGTGTGCAAGTTAATGGGATGGTGTTTCCCAGACAAGGAGACAAGCTATGACATTAGGGATTCCAGAAACCACCTGCTCAAACAAGCTCGTTAAATCAAGCTATTGTGTAATTTGTGTTGACCCAGCTATTAAACAGACTCTCTAAGAAAGCTTATCAGTTTTTATTCATGGAGAAATCATATTAGAAAACAAGATTACAATCTCTAGTGATATCTTTGGAATTGACTGTATAAAGTAAAGGTTCTTTCTTTTAATCAATGAATTATGATTGGCTTAAACCAATAAATGAATTTATTTGAAGTTTATGGTATAGTTTCCATTATTGGAAAGAATAATACAAACCAAGCTTCAGATAGACCAGGACTGGGTATTAATATGGCTTTTGGGAGTAGAAACACTTTAATCATCTTGCTCTGGCAGCTCCCTGGGATTTGTGAGCTCATGCTTATTCTGTCCTTGCATTACCTTTCTTGAATTTTGTATTTCAGGCTGTTCCCACAGCTTAACCTTGTATGGATGGAAAAAGAAAAAGACCCATGATGAGACCTTTAGGCACTCCTTGGGAGGGTCTGTAGTGGGAACGTGTGGAGCACCTTGACTTACTGTTCCAGCAAGATACCCTGTAGAGAAGGAAAAGTTGTTTCCTGAAATGAAACTGGATATTGTTAGCAAAGCAGGGGTCTATCAGGCAGCTCGAAGGCAAGAGCTTTCCTCTACACTGGCTGTTTCAGGAAATTTAAGGGCAGTTTGACTTTGCATAATTAGTCCTGCTTCTGCTCACAGTTCTTCTTTAAAAAAGTGAATGATCATAGCTTAAAACTAAATAAATATGTGTTCTGGAACTTTCTTTACAATGTTGTCTTGAAGGCTCACTGTGATACTATACTATCCTTAGCACAGTACACCTAGAAAATAGAGTTTAGATATTAAAACAAGTACTGTCTTTGGAATGAAAATAAATTGGGTTGCTACCAGTTTAAACAGAATTTGAGGACAGAACCACAAGAAAATCATATAAAAATGAACTGCAACCTTAAATCTAATGGGAGAGCAATTAGAAAATTTTGTAACTGTCTAAAAGATAAATATTTGGCTTTAAGAAGCTACAGAGCATTCAACAAGCTTGCCAAGATAATTCAATAGGGAAAGAAGAGTCTTTTCAACAAATAGTGCTGGACTAATTGGATGTGAACTTGTTAGTCTCTCAGTTATGTCCGCCTCTTTGCAACCTTACTGACTGTAGCCCATCAGGCTCCTCTGTCCATGCAACTGGACAGAGGCAAGAATACTGGAGTGGGCAGCCATTCCCTTCTCTGAGGGATCTTCCTGACCCAGATAACCACATGTGAAAGAATGAATTTGGTAAACTTCATACCATATAAAAAGTTAACTCAGAATGGATTACAGACATAAATATAAGAACTACAACTATAAATTTTTTTTAAAGAAAATGTAGGAGTAAACTTTTATGATCTTGGATTAGGAAATGGTCTGACATCAAAAGTATAAGCAATGAAAGGAAAAATAGATTATACTTTATTAATATTAAAAACTGTTGTTCTTAAAGGGATACCATCAAGAAAGTGAATCAATAACCCATAGAATAGGAGAAAATACTTGAAATTCATTTGTCTGATAAGAAACTACTATCCATACTATGTAAAGAACTCTTACAATTCAATGGTTAAGACAATTCAACTAAAAATAGGTAAAATATATATGAGTATGTTTTTCTAAAGAAGATATCACAAATGTTAAGTGCCTGAAAACATTATTAGTCATCAGAGAAATGCAAGTTAGAACAACATTGAGATACCATTTCATACCCAGTAGAATGGCTAATATCAGAAAGACAATAACATGTTGTTTGGATATGGAGACAGTAGAATCTTAAATGTTGTTGTAATTGTAAAATGGTGCAGTCACTTTAGCAAGCAGGTTAGCAGTTCCTTCACATGTTAAGGACATAGTTAAACAATTCTTCTCCTAAAGAATTCCCCACCCAAGAGAAATGAAAACCTATGTCCCATGAAGACTTGTATACATAAGTTTGTAGCAGCATTATATACAGTAGCCAAAAAATCAGAACAACCCTAATATTGATCAGTTGATTAGTGGGTAAATAAAATGTAATAATTTATGCAGTAGAAGGCAGTGTGGCAATGAAAAGGAATGAAGTAGTGATATATACTATAATACAGATAAACCTTGAAAATATGCTCAAAAGAGATAATAAACTGTATGAAGCACAGTCATTAATTTCAATAATAAGAATACATTTATTCACTTAATTTGGTGATTTAATG
>SJYQ01001414.1:1143894-1159935 GCA_006410935.1 Redunca redunca | reverse complement strand
TCCATCCCTTCATTCTTTCTGGAGTTATTTCTCCACTGATCTCCAGTAGCATATTGGGCACCTAATGACCTGGGGAGTTCCTCTTTTGGTATCCTATCATTTTGCCTTTTCCTACTGTTCATGGGGTTCTCAAGGCAAGGATACTGAAGTGGCTTGCCATTCCCTTCTCCAGTGGACCACATTCTGTCAGACCTCTCCACCATGACCCGCCCGTCTTGGGTTGCCCCGCGGGCATGGCTTGGTTTCATTGAGTTAGACAAGGCTGTGGTCCTAGTGTGATTAGATTGACAAGTTTTCTGTGAGTATGGTTTCAGTGTGTCTGCCCTCTGATGCCCTCTTGCAACACTTACCATCTTACTTGGGTTTCTCTTACCTTGGCGTGGGGTATCTCTTCACAGCTGCTCCAGCAAAGCACAGCCGCTGTTCCTTACCTATGTTTATGATCTACCTTGCCTATTACTGAATGGGCAAAGGTGAAAAAAATGCAGCAGAAATTGAAAGCTACAGTGCCTTGTTTAAGAAAACATTTATCTTGAATGTTATTTTTCATCGAAATTACGCAAAGTGTTATTGCTTCTCTGTAAAGCCTTTCTGTTATTTTTCTTTTCTTAACATGCTTAACAGTCTTACTCTCATAGGATAACACTGCAATCTCCAAATGTTAAAGTGTTTTTAATATGTAAAAGTTAAAGTCGCTCAGTTGGGTCTGAATCTTTGCGACCCCATGGCCTGTATGGTCCATGGAATTCTCCAGGCTAGAATACTGGAGTGTTGGCCTTTCCCTTCACCAGGGGATTTTCCCAACCCAGGGATCAAACTCAGGTCTCCCACAGTGCAGGTGGATTCTTTACCAGGTGAGCCACCAGGGAAGCCCAAGAATACGGGAGTGGGCAGCCTATCCCCTCTCCATTGGACCTTCCCCATGCAGGAATTGAACCAGGGTCTCCTGCATTGCAGGCTGATTCTTTAATAGCTGATCTCGCAGGGAAAGAAAGCACCAAAGAACAAGTTTTTATATTATTATTTAATCAAGGTTCTATTTGGAAATATAATTAATGTGTCACATTCGTGTCACATCAGTTTGCTATTGTCAGTAAGTCTCATTATTAACCATACACCTCCATGTCAGAGACCATGTCAGCACTGAGAATATGGTGTTGAATCCAAATGGGTAAAACTGTGCCAGTGGACGTGTAGCTGAATACAATATTGTCTCTGTTCAGAGTGCTGTAACTTACCATGGACTGCTGCTGTTGCTGCTGCTAAGTCGCTTCAGTCGTGTCCGACTCTGTGCGACCCCGTAGATGGCAGCCCACCAGTCTCCCCCGTCCCTGGGATTCTCCAGGCAAGAACACTGGAGTGGGGACTGAGTGGCTTAAATAACAGATAATCCTGTTCTGGTGCCTGCAAGTCTGTAAGCAGGTTGTCAGCACGGTCAGGTTCTTGGTGAAAAACCCTCTTCTTGATTGTGTGGTCACAGGGCCTTCCCTTGGTGCTCAGAGAGGGGAGGGGAGAGAAATCTTTGAGTCTGTTAATTTCTTTTCTAATCTTCAGTTTCTTAAGAAATATTTGTTTTAAATATTTTTTTTCAAATAATATTTGTTTTCAAATAAGTTCAGTTGTGTCCGACTCTTTGGGACCCCATGAACTGGAGCATGCCAGGCCTCCCTATCCGTAACCAACTCTCAGAGCTTACTCACACTCATGTCCATTGATTTGGTGATGCCATCCAACCGTCTCATCCTCTGTCATCCCCTTCTCCTCTTGCCTTCATTCTTTCCCAGCATCAGGGTTTTTTTTTTTTTTTTTCCAATGAGACAGTTCTTCGCATCAGGTGACCAAAGTATTGGAGCTTCAGCTTCAGCATCAGTCCTTCCAATGAACACCCAGGACTGATCTCCTTTAGGATGGACTGGTTGGATCTCCTTGCAGTCCAAGGGACTCTCAAGAGTCTTCTCCAACACCACAGTTCAAAAGCATCAATTCTTTGGTGCTCAGCTTTCTTTATAGTCCAACTCTCAAATCTATACATGACTGCTGGAAAAACCATAGCCTGGAGTAGATGGGCCTTTGTTGGCAAAGTAATGTCTCTGCTTTTTAATATGCTGTCTAGTTTGGTCATAACTTTTCTTCCAAGGAGCAAGCGTCTTTTAATTTCATGGCTGCAGTCACCATCTGCAGTGATTTTGGAGCCCCAAAAGAATTAAGTCTGCCACTGTTTCCACTAGTTCCCCATCTATTTCCCATGACGGGGTGGGCCCAGATGCTATTTCATTTCCTTATTTGACTGTCAGGTGTTAGCTGAGGCGTGTGGATCTAGCTCTCTGATCAGGGATTGGACCTGGGACTCCTGCATTGGGAGCAGAGTCTTTGCCACTGGACCAGCAAGGAAGTCCCTTGAGTCCTATAATTTTTAATAAGGGCATTAATCCCGCCATGGGGGCCCGACTTTCATGACCTCGTGTAAACCTGATTATCTGCCACATGTCTCACCTCCATCCACACTGGTGATCAGGGCTTCAACATGTGAATTCGGGGTGTAGGGGACACAAATGTTTAGTCTGTACCGAGTATAGTGTGGTGAGTATGGTGACAGGAAGGCACACCAGGAGCCATGGAAGCCTGGCTTAGGAGGGGATCTAACCGAGATGGAGAGGGCTGTGTCAGACACCCAGAGGAAGTGATATTTAAGTTTGATCTTTAACAGTAATAAGGTAGAAAGGGGTAGCAGAGAGAGTTTCCAGAAGAAGAAAGGCAAGGAGGGACAGTTTGGTTGAGTGTACCCTACGTTCAGCATGGCGCTGTGTTTGGAGCAGGGCTGGCTGGTGGGGGGCGGGGGGCGGCAGTGCAGAGTACCCAGGGATGTGGGTGGAGAGACTCCCAGCGCCAGATTCTTAAGGGCCTTTGTAAGTTATACTCCAGGGTTGCGACTTCATCTTGGAGCAAATAGGGAGCCAGTGAATGCCATTTAAAGAAGGAATTGCCATTCTTGAATCCATACCTGCAAGGGGTGACTTTTTCCTCCGTGAATAGTGGATTTCAGAAGGTAGGCTAAACAATTTGAAAAGTGTTAGTTGATCGAAATGAGGGAGGAAGAAAGTCGGATTGAATTAGCAGAGGTGTTTCTCAGGTTGAATCAGCTGGGCTTTGTGTTTAAGGGACTTCAGTGGGTTAGGATTTAGATCCCTTGGAGAAGGGAATGGCTGCCCACTACTGTACTCTTGCCTAGAGAGTTCCATCGACAGAGGAGCCTGGTGGGCTACAGTCTATGGGGTCACAAAGAGTCAGACGTGACTGAGTAACTAACACTTTCACTTTTTTCAGTGGGTTAGCAAGAGGGGACTTTGGGGACTGATGCAGAGTGTCTAACCTAGAAAACTGTGATTTGTAATGCCAGGCGTTGTGATGGCCGTAAATTGGGTGATGCCTCTCCATCCTTTTCAACGCCCGTGCTGTCTCCAGGACATGAACATGATGAATACATTTGTGCCTGACAAAGTGATATATATATATATATGATGTTATCAGCTCTTTTGTTCTTATGTTTTACATTTTAAGTTTTATATCAATACCACTAATATCATAAACATAAAAAATGTATTTAGATATATCTTTTCAACTCTTACTTGAAGTCTTCCTTATTTTGGTCATTTAAAAATGACTAATTTTCATTTGGCATTTAAACTTATAATACTATACTGCACAGGTATGTCAGTTTTGAATTATGAAATAGCAAAAAATGAAATATTTGTTGTTAAGAGTTTTTGCACAGTAATTATTTTTTCATTACTGCAACACATAGAGCTTTCTTAAATAAACTATAATCAGGTCTCTATGAATAAATCCAAACCAATCAGAGTTGTTTCACAAAAGTGTTTCTTACTGCTCATGGTGAACTTGAAGTTCCTTGCCAGCTGTAAAAGTATGTTACTGTAACATCAAAAAAACTACATGAAGAAAAAGAAATGTATGATAATTTCTTACATTTTTCTTAGTTGAACATAAATGTTGACAGAACTGACAGTCTTACATGTACAAGCTCTTACATGTAAAACATGTCTGATTTAATAACCAACCACTCAGAATCATTCATGCTGTCTTACATTTTGCAATTGATTTTTTTTTCTTAAAGGATCTCCTTTTTGTTGTGGTTCATTACGAAGTACCTGGGATTCCACTGTAGGATCTTTAAAGATTTTTGACAAATAAATAAGAGGAAAGAAACTAAACTCTGCCTTTCTACATATCCTAGTTATATATTCATTTTTAGACAGAATTGCATTATGTATATAGGTTGACTTTAAAATTTTGAGCTCCAGGGTCATACTTGGTATTCTTTTTAATTATTTATCTTTCATACTGTATTATTTCAGAGCAAATAACTGTGGCCTGATTTCTTTTTTTTTCTTGCATATGTCCTTATTAAAATGTTTTTTTAAATCCAATTCAGTCCTATTTTTCTCTTTTATTCATTTTAAACTGTATGTGTTGAGTGTTCTCAGCTGATCATCAGGTTATTATTTAGCTTTAATGTTTTAATATGTTGGGTTATTATATTTGTTCTATTTGTCTCCTAGTCTCTTCCTCCAAAAAATAATTGCTGTGCGTGAGCTGAAAATCAGTTATCTAATTTCATTATTAACTCTCTTTGTCAGAGCCAACTTTTGTATTCTTTCTTTCTGTTTTTGGAAAGTCTGTCAAATATGATAATTCATGATTTGATTTTTACATTATTACATAATGTTCTTTTGAATTCCACCATGGCTTTAGAAATGATCTATGATTCTTTATGCAACCCCCTTAGTATATTTTATTCTTAGCATTTGTGCTAAATGGTATGAAATAGTCTATCTTGCAAGAATAAATGCAAATATATTTCTTCTCATGCTGCATAACTTATGGTGATGGTGTGCACTATTCCACATAGGCACTCAATGATCAAAGCTGATGGAGCCTGACTGTTACCAGCACCACTTGGGACAGGCCACATTATCAGTTACCACAATGTGATTTAATTTTTCTGGCTTACTGGCCAGGAGCAGTCATTAAGCCCCTCTCTTAGCCCACCAAACTTCATGTGCCTAGAGGAAAAAGAGACCCATGTATGAGTGAGGGCTAGAAATCGGTGGTTACCTTTCTAAGATTTATCTTTTTTTTTTTTTTGCAATTGTGGGTCTTTGTTGCTACACTCAGGCTTTCTCTGGCTGCAGAGAGCAGGGGCTATTCTTTGTTGTGGGACCCAGGTTTGTCATTGTGGCGTCTTGTCTTGCTGTAGAGCATGGATGCCTGGCACACGGGCTTCATAGCTGCAGCCAGTGGGCCCAGTAGGCATGGTCCCAGTGCTCTAGAGTGCGGATTTGGTGCTTGCGGCACACGGGCTTACCTGCTTCGTGTCATGTGGGATCTTCGGAGACCAGGGATCTTACTGATGTCCCCTTCATTACAAGGCAGATTCCTAACCAATGGAACACCAGGGAAGCCCGGTTATTTTTAAAAGTTGTTTTGAGTGTATAGAGCAGATGCTATCTAATTGTTACCTGTTATGTTTTTGATGCAAAACTTTCTCAGATGTATGATTGTTCTCTTGCTTTGGTTTGGCAGAATCTAGAATGCAAAGCATCAGAATATCATGCTTTACTTGTAGTTAGTGTATTTTAATATACCAATTTATACTGTATGAAATACTTACAGAGATCTTAAAATGCTTTCTCAGGTTGAATACTAGCCAGCTACTCCTGCCTACCACTTATTGGATATTTCTTCTCATTGCTGATTTGAATTGACTCTTTGTGTACTAAATGCTTATGTCTTTTAACTAGCTGGTAGGGAAAAGCGTTACATTTTTTTCTTAAAATTTTTTTTGAATCATCTGTATATATTTAACCTTCAAGTGAATTTTAGACTCATTTTATCCCTCTTAAGATTTCTGAAAAAAAAAAGTAAGTAAAAGGGTTTCATCCCATCAATATTATGCATGATTAGTAGAAAGCCTTAGAATTATCTTTTGTGGAGTTGGCTTCCTGGATTCTAATCTCCACTGAGCCACTTTATAGCCATGTGACCTTGGGAAGATCTAGGCTCTCTGTCTCAATTTCCTCATCTGTAAAATGGGGATAATAATATCATCTATCTTATAGGGTTTCTATGAAGATGAGTTGAGTTAGTATTTGTAAGGATCGTATTACAGTGTCTTGTATGTATAAGGTTTTGTATATGTAGGGGTTTTAAAATTTAACTGAAGTAAATTAAAAGCGTAACACTGGAATACAGTAGAAATGTGTGAGCTTCTTAAGGATATTGTGATAGAGAAATGTAGTTATTTCCCAATAGGAAAGAGACACCATGTGTGAGTGGAGGCAGACAATATCATTCTTTTGGGTGTTGGTTTTTAGGGTGGATGAACTGTAGATGTACCTGAGAACATCTGAGCTTAAAACGTTTGATATTCCTAAGGAAAGAGTAAAATTCCTATCAATGGACCCATACATATTGGGGAAAGGCTAACTGAATGCTGTCCTCAAAGCATTGTTTTCATAGTAAAGCTTGCCTTCAGAAGCCTGCATCTTTAGCCAAAGCAAACTTGTTGGTTGTGAAGTCTTTGAATCACAGATAGCAATTAAAAAAATAATGTGTGGAGACAATCATACATTCTCTGAATCTTCCATGTCTGTTAGTAAGGGTAAGTTGGAAATTTTATGTGCTGATAATGCTTTTTAAAAGTAGGCTTTGTTACATTGAGTATTATATTTGAAGAATTACGAAATCTACAAAGAAGTAATATGATCTGACTAATGTACATTAATATTAAAATATGGAGCTGTATGAACTGAAATATGAGTACACTGTTTGCATGACCACCTGAAGCCACACGAATCAGCTCACTTTAGAATGTTAAGAATCCCTTGCCTTCCCCTGAAAGAGGAAGATGTATACGAGATGAACTATTATTGCCATACTAGCGGAGAGCAATATACCTTCTTTATTACAGAATCAGAGAGCAATCCTCTGAGATTCTTATTTGAAGTAGAAAGGAATGAATTTTTATTGATTCATTATTTCATTTAAGACATCATCCTGCCCTCTTGCTCTCTTGTAGTATGTGTGTTCAATAAATAATACATTCTCTCGTCTCCATGCTGCCATCTAAGAATCTGTTTGGCTCAAAATGAGCCTGGTGTTTCCACAACCTACTGTTCTGGCTTCTCTGCGGTTTTGCCTGACAGCTGTCAGGCCTGGCCTTCTTAATTGCTTTATGTGAGTGATGTTAATTCGGGTTGTAATATCAAAGGTGGTTGGGGGTCACTAGCTGAATGCCCCTTGCCCAACTGCCATGTTTAAGGATGTGTACGTTTCACACTGTCTCTGGTTGACTGTGATGATGGCCGTTGACCCCTGGCTGTATGTGCCTGGAGACTGATCGATTGAATCCACCTTGGAGTGATCAGGAGCTGGGCTTGTGAGGCCAGCAACAACCAGAAGCAGAATTGCAAGTAAGACCCTCGTTTCATTTCATGGTCTGCTTCAGCAGGGAGCTTGGTTGTGACACAAGCTACTACGTTTCCATAATCAGGAAAACAAATGACCAGACAGGTCCCTCCGGAGAGGGTTATCTGTATACTTCATCAGTGATTCCTTCTGGTTTTATTAGGAGAACTAGTGTTGTCACTTTTAGATTGCTTTAGTGGCCCTAACAAAAGAAGGCAAAGGGTATAATTTTGTTTTTTAAATTTATTTGTATTTAATTGGATAGTTTTGAATTATACAGTTTTTTTTACAATATTGTGCTGGTTTCTGCCAAACATCAACATGAATCATTCATAAGGATGCATATGCCCCCTCCCTCTGGACCCTCCCTCCCTTCTCCCACCCCAGCCCTCCCCTCTAGGTTGTCACAGAGCACCGGGTTTGATCTCCCTGCATCATACAGCACATTCCCACCGGCTCTGTACGTTACATACGGTGATGCGTATGTTTTAATGCTGCTCTCAATTTGTCCCACCCTCTCCTTTCCCCACCGTGTCCACAGTCTGTTCTCTGTGTCTGCGTCTCTCCATTGCTGCCCTGCAAATAGGCTCATCAGTACCGTCTTTTCTAGATTCCATACATATGTGTTGATGTACAATATTTGTTTTTCTCTTTCTGCCTTATTTCACTCTGTATAATAGGCTGTAGGTTCATCCAGAGGATATACTTTTAAAATGGTGCCTAGAAGGATTTCTGTGTGTTTAATTGAAGTTTGGATTCGGCTAGAAAGCCTCTTTGGTTGTTTCCAGACATTGATTCCTCTGTGAAACTGCTGTGCTTTTTAGGGGAACTGCATAGATAGAGATCGTCTCAGTGGGAGGTGTCACATTAGAAAGGCAGCATATGAATTGGGTATGTGGCTTGCATGACATTAACTACCTCAACCTGGAGGTTAGATTTTTGCTGTCTGCAAACAACATTTTGGAGAGAGTATGTTCATTTTTATTTTTAGTGTCCCACTTGGTTCTTCCTGTCACTTCTAAGAACTCAGTTTACTATATTCTGCACTTGAACCCTGACACACCTTGACCCAGGCTGGAAGGACAGGATTAAGCAGAGTGAATGCATATCTCTTCGACGATGTATTTGTAATGAAGCGTCTCTCTGGGAGCCTACTTAATACAAATCACCTTTCATTTTCCAACAAGGTAGCCAATGTTGGAGTCAGGTAATAGTTTTAAATAAAAGTTCATTTTACTCCCAACTTCAGAGCTCAAATTTAACATTTTTAAAGGGCCATGACATAATATCTTTAATACGTTTTAGTTTCCAAATATCACTTTAGAATGAAACATATATTTTGAAGGTACACAATGATTTGTGCTTGATTCTCATTAGGTTTTAAAATTACAAATATCTTAGGTGTTTGTCTCATTCAGCATTTGGATAGTTGGGAATTATACAGAGGATGTGCAAAATAGATGTTAAACATGCATTATAACACAAAGCAGAGATGGCAGAAGGAAAGTGTACACTGAGGTATTGAGGAAGAAATCCGTTATCTTTGCTGTGAGCATTCATCTTAATTTCAAGTTTTGTTTACCAACAGTTTAAAGGCCTGTACATCCTCCAAAATTGTGAAAACATTAAGAAGTCAAAGATAAATGAAATAGGAAATGGTAATAAGAGGCCTTCAATGCCAAATCAATACGTATTATGATCCTTTGTATTTCTTATATACTTATTCTTTGTTAATACTGGTTTACAGTGTCTATTTAGCACTTAATAGTCCTTTGGTCCTGCCTTGGATTCCATATTTTTATTGAGAAAACTTATTGTCTTTTTCTAGTATAAAAGAAACAGTCATGTTAAAATATTTAGAAAATATGTACAATAGAAATTATTGAAAAGAATTTGTGATTAAATGAGATATGATGATATTTGCTTCCAAATAATTTTGGATAGGGAAGGAGGTGAGGGTCCAGATGAAACTGTACTGGCCCTGGTAAGTTTTGTGTACGTTGTGGTTCATTGTGCTATTCACTTTATTTTTGTATCTTTTGATAATTTTTACAAGTTAAAATGATAAAGGTCTCTAGTCCCGTTGCTCAGAGAAAATTATTTCTTCTCTATAAAAACAGATTCACAGAAATACACTTAACACATATTCATATTTTTTTTAAATTTAAGCAAAATTGTACCGCCCTAAAATAGAGACTCTGAGGTTAGTAGACTGAGGCTGTTCTCCCAGATGCCTGGGAGGCTCCCGCGTAGGGCCACCGTTTGAAATTTGTTTACTTTGTTGTGGATGGCCAGGTTTGGTGAGTAAGTAAAGCCACACGTGAACTGATTTAGGGGACTTCAGTTCCAAGACAAAGTGAATTGCTGTATTTGTTGTTGTTTAGTTGCTAAGTTATATCCGACTCTGTGACCCTATGGACTGTAGCCTGCCAGGCTCCTTGGTCCATGGGATTTCCCAGGCAAGAATATTGGAGTGAGTTGCCAGGTCCTTCTGCGGGGGATCTTCCTGACCCAGGAATTGAACCTGCATCTCCTGCACTGGCAGGCCAATTTTTTTCTTTTCTTTTTTAACCACTGAGCCACCCGAGAGCCCTTGTGTTCAGTCGCTAACTTGTGTCCGACTCTGTGGCCCTGTGGACTGCAGCACACCAGATTTCCCTGTCCTTCATTATCTCCTGGAGTTCGCGCAAACTCATGTCCCTTGAGTTGGTGATGTCATCCAACCCTCTGCTGTCCCCTTCTCCTCTCGTCTTCAATCTTTCCCAGCACCAGGGTCTTTTCCAATGAGGTGAGTCTTCCCATTAGATGGTCAAAGTATTGAAGCTTGAGCTTCAGCATCAGTCCTTCCAATAAATATTCCAGGTTGACTTCCTTTAGGATTGACTGGTTTGATCTCCTTGCTGTCCAAAGGACTCTCAAGAAGCCCTTAGACATAGCTTAAATATTTTCTGTAGGCTGAGATGTGGAAAAAAATAGAAAAGTAGGGAAGCTACCTCATTCTTTCCTCTCTCCTTTTGTATTTTTACCCTCTCTTCCTCTGAAAGAAGAAATGGAGGGAAAACAGAGCAGAAGTTCAAAGGGTTTGTTTCAGAGAGTGAGGAATGAGAGTTGGATTGCCGTCTTCTTCCACTTGTTCTAGCCCCTCTATGTCATCTACTTTAAGCCCAAGTGTGTGTCCATTTCATATGTACAAGTTCTTTTTCCATACCCCAAGCAATAAAAAAAAAAAAAGGTCATGAAAATAGAATTTCCAGGACAGATCCTTAGGTAGCATGAGTCAAAGAGTTGTACAGGTGGCTAGGTAAGTCTTCTAGAAAGATAATTCCTTTAACAAGATTTAATTATAGTTCTTTTATTTACTTTAAAGGTATCTTTTAACTTAGGTTTTTAGCAGAAGTTCACATGACTTCAACTTTGTGTGAATGGCATTATACCCTAAAAGCATGTGAGAAGCATTCTTGGTGCACTTGGCCCTTATCCACGTTAATTTTCAGAATACTATAGGAAAGTGTTGACCCTGTTATGGAAAATAATCTCGTTGATTATGGAAAGTTCAGTTCGATTCATGAAGCAAAGGGCTGCCGATCTGTAAAAAACTTTTCTTAATACAGCACAGGTCTCTTGGACTAGCCTACCTTTGCATGACAAGTCATTCTTGAACATTTTTTCATGGTGTATGATCCTTTCAATGTGTTGTTGGTTTCTGTTTGCTATTACTCTGTTGAGGATTTTTGCAGCTATGTTCATCAGTGATTTAGGCCTGTAAATTTTTTTTTTTTTTTGGTGATCTCTTTGCCTGGTTTGGATATCTGGGTGATGGTCATTTCATGGAATGTGTTTGGCAGTGTTCCTCCCCCTGCTGTTTTTGGGAAGAGTTTGAGAAGGGATAGTGTTAGCTCTTCTCTAAATGTTTGACAGAATTTGCCTGTGAAGCTATCTGGCTCTGAGCTTTTGTTGTTGGAAGGTTTTTTTGTTTTTTGTTTTTTTTTAATCACAGTTTTGATTTCTGTGCTTGTGACTGGTCTGTTCATATTTTCTGTTTCTTCCAGGTTCAGTCTTGGAAGGTTGTACTTTTCTATGAATTTTCCATTTCTTTCAGGTTGTCCATTTTATTGGACATTGGTTTTTCCTTTAACAAGGGAAAAAGCATTTGTTTCTATATTACAGGGTAGTTTGCAAGCCAGAATGATAAAGGCATAAACCCCTTTATTCCTCCATCTTGGCAAGGGAAAACTATTATTTTCTGATAATTGGATCAATAAAACATTGCTTTTATAGAAAACTGGACACTGTCACTTACTGAGGAATTTGCTTGGAGTCACTTCTTTTTAATTTGCTCAAGCAGACCAGGTACTGGAAGATGTTTTTTCCTAAGATGTGGAAGGTATCAGTTCAGTTCAGTTCAGTCACTCAGTTGTGTCCGACTCTTTGCGACCCCATGAATCGCAGCACACCAGGCCTCCCCGTCCATCACCAACTCCCGGAGTTCACTTAGATTCATGTCCATCGAGTCACTGATGCTATCCAGCCATCTCATCCTCTGTCGTCTTCTTCTCCTGCCCCCAGTCCCTCCCAGCATCAAAATCTTTTCCAGTGAGTCAACTCTTCGCATGAGGTGGCCAAAGACTGGAGTTTCAGCTTTAGCATCATTCCTTCCAAAGAAATCCCAGGGCTGATCTCCTTCAGAATGGAAGGTATACCCCTTGCTTTTTAAAACTGCTTTGAGGTGGATGAAACTGGAGCCTATTATACAGAGTGAAGTACGCCAGAAAGAAAAACACCAATACAGTATACTAACACATATATATGGAATTTAGAAAGATGGTAATGATAACCCTCTATGTGAGACAGCAAAAGAGACACAGATGTATAGAATGGACTTTTAGACTCTGTGGGAGAGGGAGAGGGTGGAATGATTTGGGAGAATGGCATTGAAACATGTATACTATCAGGTAAGAAACGAATCGCTAGTCTATGTTCGATACAGGATACAGGATGCTTGGGGCTGGTGTGCGGGGATGATCCAGAGAGATGATATGGGGTGGGAGGTGGGAGGGGGGTTCAGGATTGGGAACTCATGTACACCCGTGGCGGATTCATGTCAATGTATGGCAAAACCAATACAGTATTGTAAAGCAAAATAAAGTAAAAATAAAAGTTAAAAAAAACTGCTTTCAGTTTCTTTGGGAAAGTAGGGATTTGTGAGATGTTTGAATTAATTCCTCTTCTGGCTGTTTGAATTAATCCATCTTCTGGCTGTGCACATTTATTTAACTGTTAACCTATCCTCATAAGACGTCTTCCACTTCTTGTTAGGTTTATTCTCTAGACCTCAAAGCTACAGAGAGCCTTGAACTGAGAGCTCTCATCTCAACCCTTCTCTGTCTTCTCCTGTTTCATCACCCCTTCTCCCTTCCTTGCTGTCTTTTCTCTTCTCCCTTTATTTTCCTTCCTCTCTTCTTTCTCTTCCCTCTGTCTCTCCTGCTTTAAGCCCCCCTTTCTCTACCCTCTCTGCCTCCTTCTATCCCCTCTGTCCTGGAATGTGCAGTTTCAATGGTGACTAAGTTAAAATGAGAGATCAGTAGACGCCATGGCTAAGTGGCAGCCAAATACATAAATAAAATAAGTATCCAGAGAAGATGTTTTCGAGCTTGACTTTAATTAAAAATTAATCTCTCTGAAATAACAGGATTCCTTTATTGCTAAGGAGGAACTGAAACAAACGTTACTTGAAGCAGCCTATCAAGTTCATGTTGAAAGTGCCCTAGGTCTGTTGGCCTTAAGTGTTGGCTGAAAGACGATCTTGCTTTGGTTTGGCAATATGTTTCAAAAACTTATTGTTATTTTTACATGGGTCCAGGAATTAGTGGAAATTTTCAACAGAAATTAATTTATTACAAAACAAATGAAAATTCAAAGTACATAAAATTTTTCCTAGTTTCTTAGAGTTTGAGTTGAAGAATTAAAATACAAGTAGACACAACACCTACCGTGAAATGATATTTGGAGGAAATATTAATACTTTTACTAAATGTTTGGGTATCTTCTGATATTAGGAAAACACCAGATTACAGCAAAAGTCAATGTAAAATATGATAGAATATAAAGATACTAAAACTAAAAACTAAAAATCCCTCCTTAGTTGTGCCAGGTACTCCTTAATTGTAATCAACATGGGTTTTTTAAATAGCCATTAATGGAAAAATTATGAATCATATATTATGTTTATGTGGCGATATCATTTAGTAGTTCCATCTAGAAGTGGAATCCGGTAGGAGTAGAGCAGACCCAAATACTGAATAGAACAGCCGCCCTGTGGAGTTCAGTGCAGTTCAGTCGCTCAGTCATGTCCGACTCTTTGCGACCCCATGAACCGCAGCACGCCAGGCCTCCCTGTCATCACCAACTGCTGGAGTTTACCCAAACGCACGTGCATCAGTCGGAGATGGCATCCAAGCATCTCATCCTCTGTTGTCCCCTTCTCCTCCCGCCTTCAATCTTTCCCAGCATCAGGGTCTTCTCCATTGAGTCAGCTCTTCGCATCAGGTGGCCAAAGTACTGCAGTTTCAGCTTCAACATCAGTCCTTCCAATGGACACCCAGGACTGGTCCACTTTAGGATGGACTGGCTGGATGATCAGTTAAAGTTGCTATTACAAGTAATTCTCTCTACCCCTTGTAGTGTAGCTTAAGTAGGAGAGGTTTTTGGAGCGTGTGGCATGTGTGCATATGTATGTGGGGAACGTGGATGCATGTACATGCTCATATGTGTGTTTTACTCTTACATGGTGCTCTACAGGGAGACCAGGTCTAGTGTGTAACTTTTCACACAGGGACTGAGGCTCATTCAATCTTGTTTTTACTTTCTTCTCAATCAGCAGTTTTCATGTGATGGTTCAAGAAGAGTGTCGCCATCGTATGTATACTTTAGGTCATCAGAAGAAAGGTCAGCTGAGCATATATCCATTCCTTCTAAGACAGCAGCACACTTCAATTCTCTGTAGGTTCCATTAGCCAGGTATTAGTCATGATCACATTAGATGCAAGAGAAGCTGGAAAATCTCTAGCTAGGCTGTTGTTTACCTATTTAATTTAAAATTTTTAATTTGGCATTTTTGCTATTAAAAGAAGGAGATGATGCATATTCGTGCAAAGCCAGTGATCTCTTCCAGAGGTATTGTGTATGCTAATCCACCAGAACCTTGTGGTTTAGTCAGTAGGTGAGCCCAAGCTACTGGTTCTGATACTCATTAGGCCTGAGGAATATCATTTATCACCTGCTATACTTGGCAGGAGCTGAAGGACTGCAGTTCTGAAAGTGACTGGATGTCGTCTGATATTACAGTGGATGGAAATATTTCCAGTTAGCAAAGAACAAACTAAATTGCTTTACTGAGAAATATATTTTTTGTACCTTTAAATGTACAAAAGGATTTATTTAAATGTACTAAAGGATTTAAATTACTAAAGGATTTATTTAGTTAATTTTGTTCTTGTGTGTAAATAAATGTTCTGGCATGCTCCAATGAAAAGCACATAAATAGGGAAGATAATTTATAGAGTAAGTTTAAACATACTCAATTTGCTGTAATTATAGTCAGAGCAGGAAAACATTCCATAATGTATTTTGTACAAATACTATGCATTTTTGCAGATACACTATTTATGGCATATCTTTTATAGCCTTTTTTCTCTGACCTGAATAGCAAGTCTTGTCTGTATCTGATTCATTTGAATAATATATTTTGATCTTTTTGCGTATTTCTGTTAATATCCCAGGGTAGATGCTTTCATATACATTATACCATTTAGTCCTTTGGATATGAAGGGTGCTGTTATTTTCTCCTTTTAACTGATGAGGTCAGAGGAGGGTGGGGATACAAACCTAGTTCCGATCACTGTCTTTGCTTCTTGCAGTTTACTCTGCACCCTTTTATTCTTGGGGCTCCCCCAGTGGTGCAGCGGTAGAGAATCTGCCTGTAGTACAGGGGGGCTGGATTTGATACCTAGATCAGGAAGATCCCCTGGAGAAGGAAATAGCAACCCACTCCAGTATTCTTGCCTGAGAAATCCCATGGACAGAGGAGCCGGGTGGGTTATAATCCTTTTGTTCTGATAGCTACCAATTATTACTTTATATTTGTCTATATTTTAACTTATTTACTCAGTTCTGAGTTCTTTGTAGACAAGAACTTAGTTATAGAAAACAAAGTATTTGTTTCTCACATGTCAGCTATGAAAGCGAGTAGCATTTGTATATCCAGAACACTGAAAGGTGCTCATTTTGATTAAAAAAAAATCCATGCATGCTGTTTATTTTCCTTTTGTATATGGAGCCTAGGTTGTGTACTGTGCAAAGAATCTGAGGAACTTGCTTGAAATTTCTTCCGTGCTTTCATCTCAGGTGTTTCTGCAAGTCCCAAATCATTTAATGATGACTTCCAAACAGAATAGAAAATATAGGATGAAGCTATTAAAAATTAAGCAGTAATTAAAATAGATACTTTTGATTTTCTTTTTTCACAAAAATATTTTTTCTATTTAAAGAAATTAAGAA
>SJYQ01001414.1:1060924-1142584 GCA_006410935.1 Redunca redunca | reverse complement strand
AATAAATATTTTTAAAAATTGTTGTCATCCACACACTGAAAGAAAACAAGTGATTTCCTCTTTACCTTGGTATAAGCAAAGACATGTCTACTTATGATTCAAAATCCAAAGTCAATTAAAAAAAATGATAATTTGGATACCACACACACAGAGCTCATGGGATAAAACACCATTAGCAAATCAAAGACAACTTATGAACGGGTAGTAAATATTTGCAACATATGCCACAAACAAAAAGCTTAATACATCCTTAATGTACAAAGACTTCTGAGAAACAAAAGACGAAAACATCAAAAAAATAAGTGGGAAAAGTTATGAACTATCAAATCGAACTTGCAAGTAAAGATATAAAAATGGGACTCGAGCATGAGGAAAAAAAGCTCAAGTTCACCCATAATTAGGTAAATGCTAGTAAAAATAGTACTGAGATGCCATTTCTTAACTATCAAATTAGAAAAGTTAAATACTGTGGTAACACATCCCACTGATGAAGCCAGAAAGAAATAGGCACTCTCGAACCTACTACAACCTTTCTGAATGGAAATTGGACAATACTTGGCTGTATTACATGTGCTACTCTCTTTTGACCAGCAGCTGCACTTTTAGGAATCTCCCCTGTAAATACAGTACTCTGGAAATACCTATACAAATTTATGCATTGCAATTTCAATGAGAGTTACAGAATAGTGGAAACACCCAAATATCCATATACAAAGGAATGGTTGAATCAGCTATTGTATAGCTATTGAGCGGAATACTATGCAACAGTAAAAAAAAAAAAAAAAGCAGCATGATTCACAATTGGTAAAACCTGAAACCAATCCAAGTGTCCACTAACACATAAATGGAAATACAAAATGTGATGTATATTATTCAGAATATTATTCAGCCTTTAAAAGAAAGGAAAATCTGCAATATGCTAAAACATGAATGAACCTTGAGGACATTATACTAAGTGAAATAAACCAGTCGTAAAACGGCAAATGCCATGTGATTCCACTTACATGAAGTACTTGGAGTAATCATATTTAGGGATTAGGTCATTATTATAAATGTGTGAAGTGACTAGTTTTAAGATAATAGCAAGTGTCCAGACATGTTGGAAATTGAGAATGCATGATAACAATTAAACAACAGCAAGAAAAAATTCCCAAACCTCTCTGAAGCCACATGTAACCCCCATGCCTAACATACACTCCATGGTGCTAAATTTTTGGTCAGGGAGGCTGTCATAAGCCCTGATAAATTTCCTTTTCTTTCCCCGAGACGAAGCTGAGGATCTGTCATTCTTAATGAACACCTCCCTATGATCCTTTTTCATTTGAAGCCATGCCACAAAAATTTAAATATAACAGTTTTACCAAAATTTTGCTGAAATAGATAATTGGAATCGGGATTAGTTTACCATTTTCTAAAGTCTGTCTTTTAGAATATATTTGAGAAGATATCAGTTTATTGTGCTATTGTAAAGCGAAGTAGAGTTCATGCTTGGCACTTAGGAGGTACTTAATGCATATTGGAAAAGGAAATGGCAACCCACTCCATTGTTCTTGCCTGGAGAATCCCAGGGACAGGGGAGCCTGGTTTGCTGCCGTCTATGGGGTTGCACGGACATGACTGAAGCGACTTAGTAGTAGTAATGCATATTAATTGAATGAAGGAATACCTGAATTGCTTTTATGAATAGTAAGAGCCACTTGTAACTAACCGATTGATCACTTGTAAACAAATTACATAGAGCTGCAGTGCTTTGAAGCAGCTCGTGCTTGTTGAAGTATTATTTGTACTATTGATTTGCTCTGAAACTCCTTTCAAACTAACATTTAAGAAAAATTAAGCCCAATATAATTCTAACTTCTTAATATAAATTATTAGTGTGATGGGTCACTGGTGATTGAAATATTTTAAAAGATTATATTTCCCATTATTAAACAGTTCTTTTTTTTGATACATACCTTTATAGTATGTACGGACCCAGCATTTCAGAAAGTCAAATATAGAATAATCCTTTACAAAATAATTGAGTAGTAAATTTCTTTGGTTGGCTACTGTACTGTTCCTGCCTGCCTGCCTTTCTTCTTTTCTGTTTCCTTTATTTCCATAATAATTTCTTAAGCTCTGTGCTAAAATAACTTACTGCTGAAGAATAAAAATAAGATAGTCTTAACTGTCCTGAAGTAACATTGTGTTAGAAGGGTACGAGAGTGGCTATATCTCATTTGACTATATTTCCTATTTCTCGGATATTTATAGTCATTGTGATTGTTTAAACATAAAAGAGCATGTCTTTGCATTTCATTTTGATTTCTTAATGCCTAACATGAATGAGCAGGTTAAATCATTAAGTATTAAAAACTTTTCCATAATGAAATTAAGATTCTATAAACCTCTAGTCCACTTGGAAACTGAACCACTATATAAAACATACCTTCCTTCTTCCTGAGTACTCTTCTTGAGTACTCCAAGAGTACTTATGTCAGCAGAAATAGAAACATAAAAAAAAAAAATTAGGGGCAGTTTTCTTTATTTCTACTTCATAGGTTTATTCAAATTTGATTGATGAACAAAGGAAAATGGTTTTCAGTGCGTGATAGCAATATTCCAGTAGAGAAGAAGAAGAAGCATGCAAAGCTGTGTGGGGATAGGAGCCAGTGATCTTGTACGGGTGAGGGAAACTGGTATTAAGAAATTTCAGATGTTAGTGGATTAATATGGCGCGGGTTTATTTCTCAGTTGTATCCCTTCCTGATGTGAGTTGGGCCACTCTCGTGGGTGACTCTCCCTCAACAGTTTTCAGGAATTCCAGGAATTCCAACTGTTTCCCTCTTAGCTACACAGATGGAAAAGACTCACACTCATTGTATTTAGCCATCTAGTTCCAGAAGTAACAGCTCACTTTGGTTGTTGGTGAGAACTGAGCAACATATTCCCAGTCGTGTTGCTGAGAATTGTGGTCTTGCTTATGCACAGGAGGAGAAAACTCTGGTGAGCACACGGCCTGGTCTTATTCACCCGTGGATAGTAATATGTAAGAATAAACTGCTGAAGAAAGAAAAAAATTATGTCCAAAGCAGGTTTTTTTACTGGACACAAAAACAGTACAGCCTTTCCCTGAAGGGCTTCTCGTATCTCCATCCTTTAATACATCTTATTACAAAAAAGAATGCCTTCCATTGAAGACTGATGTTTCTTTGATCTCTCTTCAAAATATATTACTAGTCTTTCTAGTAGAAAGTTTCCACAGTTTTATATGCTGGCCAGAATTCTGATTCTCTAATTCACGTAGAATTTATGATATTTTATAATTTGCTCCTTTATTTGTGTCATACTGATGTCCAAAAGTTGGATATTAAGAGAAAGTAAACTGTAGACTCATTTGGCTATATAATGTCAACAAATCACGACTTAGGATGATCTGAAATCACGGAGGGCCGCAAACATCTCATAACAAGGAGAATGTTACTCTACTCAGAGTATCTGTAGGTTGCAGTCCACTGATCAAACTAGTAAAGGGCGTTGGCTGAGAAAGTGGTGGAAATTAGGAGCCAGCGTCCACAGTCTTAGAAAATCTACTTAACCCTTCTGTTTTTGAAGATCAAGTGATTGAGTTGAAACCACGTAAAATTTTTTAAAACTTCTAGTTCCAAGTTCATGAAGTACAAATTGTTTTCTTTAACATAGCATCCCATCTTCTTTCTTTTCAGTATTATGTATTAGTTCAATAATGTTGCCTAACCTCTCCCTATTCTCTTCCCCGCAAATACAATAGCTCAGAACAGCAGATATGGAGCTTCCCCGGTAGCCCAGTGGTAATACTCCGCGCTTGCGGTGCAGGGGGCCGGGGTTCTCACCCCGGTCGGGGAACTGGATCCCACGTGCTGCAACTCAGAGTTCACAGGACACAACAAGAGGGTCTCCCACGCCACGACTAAGACCCAGCGCAGCCAGCTAGCTAAATCCATACATGTTTTTAAAAAGAACAGCAAGCATGTATTTTCCCGTTGATGGGTAAAGCTGGGCTTGACTGAGTTTGCCATAATGCTGTGGGTTGGATTTAGGTTTTCTCCATGTATTTCCTCTTCCTTCATGAGCCAGTGGTGCCCAAGGTTCCCAGGTTCTTACCGTCTCAATGCCCTGGCATTGCCCGCAGGATGGTGTCCTCGTCACACGGTTGAAGTTTTCTGACCAGCACAGCATCACATTCCAACACATGGGAATTTGGGGGAGAGAGAAAATTGCCACAGAAGCAATGGCCTTTTGAAGTTACTTGAAAGGGATTTCTGCTCTTATTCCATTGGCCATACCATTGTAAAGTGGCAGGACTTTGTGACCAGGTAAACTAGTGGATGTAGCCTTTCATTTTGAGGCCCTGTATTCAGGTAAATAAAATCTTGAGGATCGGCAGAGAACAGATATTGACAATCAGCAGTCTGTACATTCAGAAAAGTTTGAACTAACATATATATATTATGTATGTATATACATATATATATATGTATGAGTATGGGTATGAGTGTGTATGTGTGTATTATGGGGGAATGAGCATGAGTAGAAAAGATGAAAAAAGCCCCTTCTGCTTAGGAGAAACTCTGTAGATAACAGTCTTTTCATAGCAAGAAAATGAGATTTTTGAACTTTTCTTAGCTCATCGGCCTTCAGTATAACTTATATGATTACCTCGATAAAATGATTGTCTACTTGTTTTTGCAACAAGAAACAGCCATGTGTTTCAAATCTCCCTTATGGGAGCCTGTATTTTGTAAATAACCAAGTTCATGTACAGATTAAATGTGAGAACTTGATCAAATGAAAAGTTTGATTAAAATGACATAATGAGTCCTTGCATGTTTATAAGCATACATCATAATTTTATTTCACATAATGNCGGCAGAGAACAGATATTGACAATCAGCAGTCTGTACATTCAGAAAAGTTTGAACTAACATATATATATTATGTATGTATATACATATATATATATGTATGAGTATGGGTATGAGTGTGTATGTGTGTATTATGGGGGAATGAGCATGAGTAGAAAAGATGAAAAAAGCCCCTTCTGCTTAGGAGAAACTCTGTAGATAACAGTCTTTTCATAGCAAGAAAATGAGATTTTTGAACTTTTCTTAGCTCATCGGCCTTCAGTATAACTTATATGATTACCTCGATAAAATGATTGTCTACTTGTTTTTGCAACAAGAAACAGCCATGTGTTTCAAATCTCCCTTATAGGAGCCTGTATTTTGTAAATAACCAAGTTCATGTACAGATTAAATGTGAGAACTTGATCAAATGAAAAGTTTGATTAAAATGACATAATAAGTCCTTGCATGTTTATAAGCAGACATCATAATTTTATTTCACATAATGTATGCTATATCGTCTGGGTTGTGACCTGAATTATTGGAAATGTCGTGCATGTATGTGTTTTTCTTCTCTCTTCAGAGCTTAGAAATTCCATTTCAGAACTATTATTGAAGATCGAGTTGATGTCAGCCAGGAAACTGTAATTTCCTGTCACTTGGCATTGAATTACTACATTGAGTTTTCAGACAATGAACAAATTTAGCTATAAGATGCAAGCTTGTTTTTTGACTTACAATTAGTACCTAAGAATGTGAATCTTTGATCTGTTTCATCTCCATTACAGATATGGTTATTGGCTCAGAATCATATTCAACCCTCTTTTATCTTGAACTAATCAAGTCCAAACTTCCTGCTGGAAACCCATGTATGTTCTTTAAATGTGGACTGCAGGGCCAATTTATCTGATAAAGCAAATAACATACCATTTTCTACAGAAACGAAGCAGAGCAGCCCTGTTGAAAGGAGCATAATGTTTTCCCCTGCTGTGTTTATTTCTCCTGTGTATCACCAGTGGGAAAGATGGGATTGTACAAGAATGTAGTTTGTGAAGCCTGATGCAAGGCAGTATTTTTTAAAAGTAATTTTCTTGAATATGTGGTATACAAGAGAAAGATTTGTTTTGTCTTTGAAAATTGGGTCACAATTTTCTGAAAACCCACAAAATTTGCATTATATCTTTGTTGACTTTCTGGTTGCCAGGTTCTCTGTGACACCTAAAAAACAGTATACATTTATGTGTGCAAGGGCCTTTATGGGGCAACCAATAGTACCAAGGCTCTGTTTCATTGTGTACAGCCTAGTTCAGTGGAGCATGAAGGTGTCCTGGGGTTGACTTGATGGAGCCCAGGTCTTTGCCTGAGAGGATGAGCTGGGAACTCAGCTTACGGGGAAGGGGCAAGACAGAGCCTTAAGCATCTACTTTCTTCCTGGCCCTAGAAAAATCTCTGACACATGGGAGGCTCTAGAAAAAAAATTTATATATATATATATACATATATGTATATATATATATATAAAATAAAAGGAAGAATCCCAAGGGAGAGGCCATCTTCTCAAGGTGAGGATCTTGAATTTATATTGTGATCAAGTCAGACATGTCCCAGGCTGCTTGGTATAGTGACTGTGAAGATGTAGGGACAAGTTTTCTTTGTGCTGAATTGTACAAATTGCATTGCAAGATATTTATCATGTCCCTGCTCCCTCCCAGTAAATGCCAGTAGTGTCTTCAGTTGATGGGACAACCAAAAAGAGCCCATTCCTCCTGGTACGTTGTAAAATGCCACTTATAGAGAAGTTCTATCCCTGCAGAAAATCACTTGCTATAGTCCCATAGTTGGTTGGTTGGTTGATTTATCTATAACAAATAATTTTACATTCTGTAAATTCTTTTGTTTTTATTTTAACATTTCTTATTTTTATTGTGAACTAGTTTAAGTGCTAAGAAAAGCACAATGAATAAGCATAGAGAATATACAGAATTAACACTTACGTGTACTCAACATCTAGCCTTGCCACATTTTAGCATGTGGCTTTCTAAATTTTTTGAAGCCATGGGGTACTGCATCATTATTAAGGCTTTCTTTGTGGTCCTCCTCAGTCTCTTTTCTGTATCCTTACCTCAGGAAAAAAACTGCTGTCTTGATTTCAGATTTTTAATTTCTTAGGTGTTTTTATGATTTTACCATCTTTCTGTATATTTCTTAGTGGTATTTATTTACATATTTTAAAACTTATTATATATGATGTTACAGCCTATTCTTGTGCATCTTCTTTACTTGATGCGTGATTATGTTATCAAGATTTGTCTATGAGATATGGGCGCTTTAGATTATTCATTTTGAAAAGCTATACACCAGGTAATACAAATACATGCCACAATTGATTTATCTATATTTCTGATACTTGTATATTTAGAATATATCTAATTTTTTAGAACTCAATACCAATGCTATATTGAATGTTCTCATACATATCTTTTAGTGTATGCATTTATCCCTAGAAATTCAACTTATGGGTGTGAGGATCTGCTGACATTTAATATGCCAAGTTTTGCAAGATTACTCAACAGCGCTTGCCTGTACCAACAAAGCATTGCAGGACCCACTGAAAGTTCATGAAATTTTAGTATTATCTTTTGCAACTGCTACTACTGGCAACATTAAAAAATGTTACCAATCCTTTGTGTGGGTCATTGTTTGTTTTTAACACTTTGTATTTTCCCAGTTACTACTTTTCATATGTTGATCAGATATCCATGGTTCCTCTTGTGGGCCTTTGCCTGCTCATATGATTTTTTCCATTTTTCTACTGGTCTTTTGTCTTCTTTGTAGATTTTTTAAGCCAGATTTCTGTTTTTAGTATGTATACACACACATATGTATATGTATACTTTAAACAGATTTTCCGAGCCTCTGACTTTTGTATGTTATATGCTTTTTGTTGTACAAATGAAGTGAAGTGAAGTGAAGTCGCCCAGTCGTGTCCAACTCTTTGCAACACCATGGACTGTAGCCTACCAGGCTCCTTAGTCCACAGAATTTTCCAGGCAAGAGTACTGGAGTGGGTTGCCATTTCCTTCTCCAGAGGATCTTCCCAATCCAGGGATTGAACCCAGGTCTCCCACACTGCAGGCAGACGCTCAAATGGCCGAGGCCAATTTTTATCAGTCTTTTTTATTAGAGTTAGCAGTTTTCCTGTATTGTATGAAAAAATCTTTTTATATTAGTCTTATTTTCTCTAGGTGGAAAGCCAGTTGTCTAAGAATCAGATTTAAAAATTGTCATTTTTTTTCCACGTTGGATTGCATATTAAATAATCTTTATGTGGTATTTCTATTTCTGAGCTATATATTTTATTCTGATATTTATCTTTTCCTTTGTCCAATACCTCTGTGACCTAAATATCTTTGTTTTAGATAAATCTTGTGTTTATGAAAGTGTGCATTGTTCAAAATTGTCTTGGCTAGCCTTATACTTGACTCCTTTTATTTTCTTTGACCACCGCGGGTCTTCCTTGCTGCACGGGCTTTCCTCTAGTTGTGGTGAGCGGGAGCTCCTCTCTGGTTGTGCCGGAAGGGCTTCGCACTGCCGTGGTTTCTCTGGTTGCGCAGCCTGGGGTCGAGAATGTGCGGGCTTCAGTACCTGAAGCCTGTAGGCTGCGGAGTTGCAGCTCCCGGGCTCGGAGCACAGGATCCGTAGTTGACACATGGGCATAGCTGCTTTGTGGCATGTGGGATCTTCCTGGATCAGGGAGTGAAGCTGTGTTTCTTGGCATCGGNGGTTTATTGAATGGGTGACACACATTTTTATCTTATTCCTGCCTTTAGATGCTTACCATTTCATGCATGATTTTAAACTTTATATATATTTATAACTGATGCTTAGTAATCATTTACATTGTTTTAAGTTGTATATGTTGTTCAGTCCCTAAGTCATGTCCAATTCTTTGAGTCCCCATGGATTGCAGCGTGCCAGGCTTCCCTGTCCTTTGCCATCTCCCAGAGTGTGCTCAAGCTCATGTCCATTGAGTCAATAAGGCCATCAAACCATTTCATCCTCTGTCAGCCCCTTCTGCTGGTATCATACTCTATATGTTCACCATTAATATGGTCTTCTCTACGGTAGCTTTTGACTTCTTTCTATTCCTATTTCTGTTATTTAAAATTTTCTTTTTATATTTAAATCATGAATGGGTATTCATATTTATCAAAAATAACTGTAGCCTTTTTTTTCACAGCAGTCATGCTGTTCCGGTAGTTTTCTAATAGTTGTACAGTGGTCGAGTCCTTTGTTGCAGGGAACACTGGAGTCATGGGTCTGGGGCCCACTGACGGGGAGGATGAGTGGAGCTTCTGGCTCCAAAGCCATTTTCTCCTGAAGCAACTTCTTAGCCCTTTCGGGCTTGGTTCCTTTGTGCTTCAGAAATACTGACTGAGCACGTGGAGATGACAGTTGGCCCTTGAGCAACATGGGTGTGAACTGCGAATGTCCACTTACGATGGACTTGTTTTACTAAATACGCAGTAGTGTTAGTATAGCATCCAAGGTTGGTTGAGTCTGCATGCAGCACCGCGGCTATGGAGGGCAGCCTGTGAGCTATCCTCAGATTTTCTACTGTGCAGAGGGGGGGGGCTCCCTTAACCCCCACTTTGTTCAAAGGGCATCTGTATTTAACAATTCATTATCCGAATTCAAAGCACAAACAATGGCCGTTTCACCTCAGATTAATGGTTTGAATTCCAAAAGAAACTTTTCATTTCTTAATGGTTTCTGGATCTGGTTTTATTACTCAGTCGGCAGTATGGACACGGGGACTGTTGATTCTTCTTGCATTCTCTTTGCCTTGAATAGAGGTCATAGAGCCTGGGGAAAATATGTGAAATAAACTGAGCCTCTTTATTTTCTTCATTTGTAAACACAAGGCATCCGGAAAGCCTGTATTCAGATATTGAGTTCTGGATGGTTAAAAATCTCGGATGAATTTAGGCTTTCTTTTGGGCAAGTACATGAATTGGGATGCATAAGCACAGTTCCCCCTCCATAGAGCAAGAGAAAGTTATGAACTACTGCTGCAAAAACAAATGATGCAGATGAGTGCTGCGGAAAACAAGTAGAGGGCACACACTGTGTGACTCCACTTAATGCAAAGTTTTAAGAACAGAAAACAAATCTGAGGTGATAAAGCCGAAGAGTGGTTACCATCCGAGTGAACACAGCTTCATTCCGGGCTTTCCACATGGCTCAGTGGCAAAGAACCCACCTGCCAGTGCAGGGGACACAGGAGATGCGGGTTTGATCCCTGGGTCAGGAAGCTGCCCTGGAGGAGGACATGGCAACCCACTCCAGTATTCTTACCTGGAAAACCCCGTGGGCAGAGCAGCCTAGCAGGCTACAGTCCGTGGAGTCGCAGAGTAGGACACAGCTGAGCACTTACAGATGCACTCTCACTGCTGTGGGACAGGGGAGATCAGTAAGTCTCAAGGAGTTTTGGAAACATTTTGTATTTTGATATGGGTAGTGGTTAACTAAGTGAATCATAGGCTATACCTAAGATTTTTGTACTTTGTATGTATGTGATACCTTAATTAAAAAGAGAATGGCTGAAATAAATTCAGAAAGGGCTCAGCTATATGTTTTTGATAAAATACAGTTTAGATATAACCTTTTTAGGTTCATAGGAAATTACAGTTGACTCTTGAACAGCAAAGGTTTGAACTGCACGCGTCCACTTACATGCAATGTTTTTCAACAAGTAAGTACTCCACTTTTACATGATCTGTGGATGGTTGAATCCATGGATGCAGAGGGTGACTGTAAAGTGGATTTTCAGCTGTGTGATGGTCGCTGATCCTGAAACCTCCTTTGGTCAAGATCAACTGTATTGGTTGGAGCATGTATGTATGTAAGCATGCGTGCATTTCACACGCTTGCTTTATAATCATATGAATCCATTTATGGACGGCTACCAGCCTGAAGGCATTGTGTCAGGCCTTGGGGGAATCTGAGAAAGTATAATAGGGCTGACAGTCCAGTGGGTGTGGAGTAACTAGATAAGTGTGATGGTATGGTGGAAGTCTATAAATGCCAGTAGACTCTTAGGAAAGAAGGGGTCAATGTGTTTGGAGCAGGATTGGGGGCATAAAGTAGAGACTTTGGAGAGGAGATGGATTTGAGGAGACATTTTAAGTAGGAGTTTGTCAAGTAGAAATGTGACGCTTAGGGGTATGTTAATCCTCAAGCTGTAGAAGGAGGCATTGTACTCAGGAACTCTGTATTTCTTATGAAAATATAAGCTCAGAAGTGGTACTATATGAAGCTGGAAAGTTGAGAAGGGATCATGAATAGGGTAGAATGTTGAATGACATGCTAAGGAATTTTGATTTTGATTTTCCTTTTGGCTTTAGGGGTTAGGGAACTGTCGAAGAATTTTAATTAAGTTTCATGATTATGTTTGCATTTTTTGAGATAATTTTGGCAGTAGAACCGAATACAATTTTGATCTTCCCTGGAGGTATGCCTTTGGTGCTTTTCTCAATTTATGTAACTTCTATGAGTTATCTCTTTAGACTGATGACTCTTAAATCCAAATCTCTATTCCAAACGTCTCTCCTTTTTCTTCACACTCTGAGTAGAATTAGTTCTCTGTCCCTGGATAGAAACTTGTCTTATTTCATGTGTTTGTTCACCTTTAAATAATATAATCTTTATGATCACTTTAGGTCACAAAATAAGTTTCAATTTAAAATTTAAAATATTTATTTCAATACATTTCTGAAAACATCATTAGTCAAAGCTCTTCCTGTTCCATCAAACCAAGATTGGGTACCAGTTCTGCTCCTTACCACACTTCAGCCATTTAGAGACATTACTTTGCTGACTAAGGTCCATCTAGTCAAGGTTATGGTTTTTCCTGTGGTCATGTATAGATGTGAGAGTTGGACTGTGAAGAAGGCTGAGCGCCAAAGAATTGATGGTTTTGAACTGTGGTGTTGGAGAAGACTCTTGAGAGTCCCTTGGACTGCAAGGAGATCCAACCAGTCCATTCTGAAGGAGATCAACCCTGGGATTTCTTTGGAAGGAATGATGCTAAAACTGAAACTCCAGTACTTTGGCCACCTCACGCGAAGAGTTGACTCATTGGAAAAGACTCTGATGCTGGGAGGGATTGGGGGCAGGAGGAGAAGGGGACGACAGAGGATGAGATGGCTGGATGGCATCACTGACTCGATGGACGTGAGTCTGAGTGAACTCCGGGAGTTGGTGATGGACAGGGAGGCCTGGCGTGCTGTGATTCATGGGGTCGCAAAGAGTCGGACATGACCCAGCGACTGAACTGACCTGAACTTCTTTTTTCACCTCCACACCCATTCACGAGGATCTTTGTAAGGGAGGTGAGGAAGAGAGAAGAGGTATAGAGGTAGAAAATTCCTTATTGGTTGCTCCTGGCTTGATGGCCCGTATTGGCTTAGTGACCTAATGGCCTAATTCTCTGTAGGACTGGGGGATATGAAAACTAACTCTTGGTTATTTACGTGAGATGTTTGGGACTTCCCTGTTGGGTCCCTCTGATCTCACCTCCCTTGATCTGGAAAATGATCTCTCCTTGAGCATTTCAGATCACCTGGGCTTTTCTTTTCTGCAGTCCCTATAGCTGCCTCCTGCAGGAGTCCCTTACCCATCCCAGCAAATTGCTTTTTTGAGCAGGATCCCTTTCCTCTTTTATATGGATTCAGGCAAACATTCCTACCACAAATTCCTATTCTTGTTCTAAGACAGATACATCTTTGATCTATAATCAGAGAAGACTACAATTTACTCCTCAGATGCCTTGCCCTCTCCTGCTGCCACCGGCCACCTTACCACACTTAGGTCCTGAGCTTCTGGGTTTTCTTACTTGCAAGGGGACCTACAAATGCAGGGAAGCTCTCTGATGATCCCCTTAAAATCCCTGAGAGAAGGCTAGGTCAGGAAGTAGCACGTATGCCGATCACCTAAAAATCCTTTCATAAATCTCATATTCTTCACCTTTTTCATCCTGCATTTATGTGAGGGGCTTTTAGATAAATTTGAGCAAGATGTAAACTTCTTAAGCTATATAAAAATGAAGCTATTTGTACTTATGCATAAAGTGAATGAATTTCACTCCCAAACCCGACCACTGAATTATATTGAGTAAGAGAAGCATACTTGTGATTACCTCCAAATGAGAGAATAACCTATGAGAATTTTTTCAATATACATAATCTATTCTTTTTGAGCTGGTTAGTTTTATTATAAATGGTTTTTATTCCATGAAAATAAGCATAAGTTGTATTAGATTCTTTATGCATTTAAAATTAACTGTTAGTTACTTAGTTGTGTCCAACCCTTTGTGACCCCATAGTCTCTAGCCCGCTAGGCTTTTCTGTCCATGGAATTCTCCAGGCAAGAAAAACCAGTGGGGTTTCCATTCGCTTCTCCAGGGAATATTCACAACCCAGGGATGGAATCTGGGTCTCCTGCATTGCAGGCAGATTCTTTATTGTCTGACTCACCAGGGAATATATTTAATATTCATTTCATTCCATCCACGTGAAATTCCCTTTTATCATTGGTGTAAACGTCTCATAGGTATTCTATGGTTTTGATGTTAGATGAAACTGAAGAGTTTTCTGGTGCTCCTTGGTTTTAGTTAGATGTGACTCCCTGCTGGACTGAAAACTCTGTAAAGACAAGGACTAGATTTGAAATTTGACTCCTTTATACCTGCATGGTGTTGAGTACATATTAAGCACTCAGTGCTGTGTGTTTTAAATGTCTTTTAACACTGTAATGAAAGGCAAATTAGATAACATTGGTAAGTTAAAATAATTTAGAGCATTACTGATACTTTGGGAATTCTATTTGATACTCATGTAAATTTGTTCAGTTGCTAAGTCATGTGACCACATAGACTGCAGCATGCCAGGCTTTCCTGACTCTCAGAGTTTGCTCAGATTCATGTCCTTTGAGTCAGTGATGCTATCTAGCCACCTCATTCTCTGCTGCCTTCTCCTACTTTTGCCTTCAGTCTTTCCCAGCATCAGGGTCTTATTTCCAATGAGTCAGCTCTTTGAAGCCAATTTCTTCACTCTCTTTTACTTTCATCAAGAGGCTCTTTAGTTCTTCTTTGCTTTCTGCCAGAAGGGTGGTGTCATCTGCATATGTGAGGTTATTGATATTTCTCCCGGCAATATTGATTCCAGCTTGTGCTTCATCCAGCCCAGCATTTCTCATGGTGTACTCTGCATATAAGTTAAATAAACAGGGTGACAATATACAGTCTTGATATAGTCCTTTCCTAATTTTGAACCAGTCTGTTGTTCCATGCCTAGTTCTAACTGTTGCTTCTTGATCTGCATACAGATTTCTCAGGAGGCAGGTCAGGTGGTCTGGTATTCACATCTCTTGAAGAATTTTCCAGTTTGTTAAATGGCAACCCACTCCAGTGTTGTTGCCTGGAGAATCCCAGGGACGGGGGAGCCTGATGGGCTGCCGTCTATGGGGTCACACAGAGTCGGGCATGACTGAAGTGACTTAGCAGCAGTAGCAGCACACGGTCAAAGGCTTTTGCATAGTCACATATGACATAGTCAAAGTCTCTATGAAGCATATTGGACTTCAGAAGAACTGTACAGATTGGTTATTGGCCATTGTATATCCTCTTTTTTTCTAAAAATTTTTAAAAATTAATTTCAGCTTTGCAGAAAGTGGTTGAACCAGTTACCACCTCTTTTTCTCCGGTGGTAACATCTTGCATAACTGTAGCACAATGTCAAAGCCTGAAATTGGCATCAGAGATACCAGAATTGATTCATATTTCACCAGACTTATATGCATTTATGTGTGTGTGTGTATACGTGTTGTTTCAAGCAGTTTTTCCACATGTATAGTTTCATACAACCACCCCTACATTCAAGATTCAACATTGGTTCCTTACTACAAGACTTCTTTGTATCATGTTTTTGCAACCTGACCTTCTCTGTCCATCTGTAACCCATAGTAACCACTAGTCTGTTCTTCATCTCTATTATTATTTTTGGAGTGCTGTTAAAATATTTTCTATTGCAACCTGTCTTTGGTTGATTTTTGGATTTTTTTACATGTAATTTTGCATTTAACAAGTACATTTTCCTACTCTATGGGTTGCGTTTATATTTTCTTCTTGTACAATCTGATGATTTTGGTCATCTGATGCTCACAGAGGACTCACTGGAAAAGTCCCCGATTCTGGGGAAGATTGAGGACAGAAGGAGAAGAGGGTGTCAGAGCATGAGATGGCTGAATGGCATCACTAATACAATGAACATGAACTTGGGCATATTCTGGGAGATGGTCAGGGACAGGGAGGGCTGGTGTGTTGTAGTCCATTGGGTCACAAAGAGTCGGACACGACGGGATGACTGAACAACAGCAACAACAATCTAATGAATAAAATTCTTGATTTTAATATAATCTTATTTATATTTTTTCTTTATGTTTAGCGACTGTTGTCTTGTTTAAGAAATCTTTCCCTTCCCTCAGATCACGAAGGTGTTTTCCCATAAACCTTATTGTTTTGTGTACAATCCACCTGAAATTGATTACTGGTGTGAAGCTGAGGTCAAGTTTTATTTTTTTCCTTATGAATATCCAGTTGACCCAGAACTCTTTATTAAAGGCTTTTTCCCCAGGGCTTTGCAGTTCCACTTTTGTGAACTGCATATGTGTTATGAGTCCTTCTTTGGATTTTTGCATTCCATTGGTGAACTTATCTACCCTTGTACCAGTGAAATTGTTTTTTATTTACTGTTGGTTGATAATAGGTCTTCACATCTGGTAAAGCAAATAGTTGCAACTTGTTCTTCATGAGTGTCTTGGATTTTCACAATCTTTTACATTTCCATAAATACTTTATAAACATCTTTTGAAGTTATAAAAGAAAATGGGATTTTGATTAGTAATGCACTGAATCTAGGCATGAGCTGGCATTTCTACAGTACTGAATCTTAATTTATTAATATGGCATAGGCCTCTTTTGGAGAAGGCAATGGCACCCCACTCCAGTACTCTTGCCTGGAAAATTCTATGGATGGAGGAGCCTGGTAGGCTGCAGTCCATGGGGTTGCTAAGAGTCGGACATGACTGAGCGACTTCACTTTCACTTCTCACTTTCATGCATTGGAGAAGGAAATGGCAACCCACTCCAGTGTTCTTGCCTGGAGCATCCCAGGGACGGCGGAGCCTGGTGGGCTGCCATCTATGGGGTCGCACAGAGTCGGACACGACTGAAGCGACTTAGCAGGCCTCTTTCATTTAGATATTTATTTTTGATGGTGTTTTATTGCCCTCTCATAAAGTTTTTCTCATCTTTTATGAGATGCATTCCAAGATATTTGTTATTTTTGTGACACCATAAATAATATATTTTTAGAGTTCTGAGTATTTGTTGCTGTTATAAAGAATATAAAGGAATGTTATATATTTTTATCCAGGAAAATTGCTAAACACATTAATTCTAGTAATTTATCTCTTGATTTTTTAGTGTTTTCTGCATGTATCATCATGACATTTGCAAATAATAAGAATATTTTCTTCTTTTTGATGCTTTATACCGCTCGCCTGCCTCTGTCTCCTTCCTCCCTCTCCTTCCCTTTGTCTCTCTCCCTCTCTTGTATTTTCTTTTCTCAATGCATGACTAGGACTTTAGGTACAATATTTAGTAGATATAACATTAGCAGGCATTGTGTGCTATTCCTGAGCAAATGGAAAATCTTTACCTTTTCATCCATAAAGTATGTGTTTGCATAGACATTTTATGAATATACTTTAGCAGATAAAGGATGATTGTAAAACTCCTTTTTGGTCCTCATTTGCCAAGATATTTTTGATGTTTTTGATCATGAATCAATGTTAACTATGTCAAATTATATTTCTGTACCAATAGAGATGAGCACATCATTTTTCTTCCTTGTTAATATGGTGAATTAGACTGATGGATTTTTAAATCTTAAACCAGTCTTTTATTCACAGGGTGATACCAGCTTGAAATTGATGTATGATTCTTTTTTTTTTTTTTAAATTTTTATTTTAACTTTAGTTTACTGTTTCAGTTTTGCCAAACATTGACATGAATTCACCACGAGTGTACATGCGTTCCCAAAAATGAATCCCCTCCCACCTCCCACCCGATAACATCTCTCTGGGTCCTCTTTATACTTTACTGGATTCAGCTTGCTCGTGTTCCTTTAGGACTTTGGCTTCTGTGTCCACAAATGAGATTGGCTTTAATTCGGACTTCAGTAAGCATCTTTGGTTTGCTTTACAAATTCTGTGATCTTCCCTGTGTCCGAAGTGCTTCTCTTATGGGGTTTGCTATCTTAGACAGTGATATCATCATGTGTTCTCATGATGATGTTCACACATGGATGATGCTCACGGATGTTCACACATCCATTCTCCCGTCCAAGCAGTTACCAGTTCTGTCGACTCCACCTGCACACCGTAGCACTCAGTCAGGTCATCTTTTCCCATCTGTCAGCTCCTCCACTTGCACCCAACTCCAGCACTCTTGCCTGAAAATCCCATGGACGGAGGAGCCTGGAAGGCTCCGCAGTCCATGGGGTCGCTAAGAGTTGGACACGACTGAGCGACTTCCTTTCACTTTTCACTTTCATGCATTGGAGAAGGAAATGAAAACCCATTCCAGTGTTCTTGCCTGGAGAATCCCAGGGACGGGGGAGCCTGGTGGGCTGCTGTCTATGGGGTCACACAGAGTCAGACANGGGAAAAACAACAAATAACTCACAAGGGGATTCCCATAAGGATAACAGCTGACCTTTCAATAGAAACTCTTCAGGCCAGGAGGGAATGGCAAGACATACTTAAAGTGATGAAAGAAAATAATCTACAGCCCAGATTACTGTACCCAGCAAGGATCTCATTCAAATACGAAGGAGAAATCAAAAGCTTTACAGACAAGCAAAAGTTGAGAGAATTCAGCACTACCAAACCAACTCTCCAACAAATGCTAAAAGATATTCTCTAGACAGGAAACACAAAAAGGATGTATAAACCCGAACCCAAAACAATAAGGTAAATGGTAACGGGATCATACTTATCAATAATTACCTTAAACGTAAATGGGTTGAATGCCCCAACTAAAAGGCAAAGATTGGCTGAATGGATACAAAAACAAGACCCCTCTATATGCTGCTTACAAGAGACCCACCTCAAAGCAAGGGAAACATACAGACTGAAAGTAAAGGGCTGGAAAAAGATTTTCCATGCAAATAGAGACCAAAAGATGGACTTTTAAAATGAAAAAATATATATATTCTTTTTTGTTACATTCTTTCTTTAAAAATGTCAGTGGCTTCTCATTGAATTTCTTTGAATTTCTCAGATAGGCTATGTTTTCTCCCATGTCCAAGTCCTTGCCTATGCAGTTTCCTTTGCTGGTAATGTTCACATAGGACAGAAACTTTGTACATTGTATATAGTAAAAATACCTATGCTGCAAAGTGGAGGAGTTGTAGAATGAGCAAGGGTTGGCCAAAGAATGACTAGTCAGGAAACAGTCCAGGAGCTGATTTTTCAAACATGATCTGTCTACTTTATCATATATTTTATGCTTGGCTTGGCATGTTTAGTGGTACCTGGAGGTGAGTTCTTAAAGGGAACATACCATGTTCGACTCTTGTGCTCATTTCTGGATAGAACAGTTTATGGGTCATGTCAAAAGTAAAGCCTTTTAAGTAAATAGCCAGGGCAGTGAGGAACGGTTGCAGGCACAAGGCATAGTTAACCCTGCTAAAGTGATACTTGAAGAACTGTCAGATGAAAAGGGAAATTTGAAAGATTTTGTGTACATTGAGGACTACAAGGATATGAATAATTACAATGTACAGACACTTTCAGGAATGCAGACTTCATTTCCAAATTAGGAAGAACAATCTACCCCAATCTGGAAGGAGCTGCCTCCTGAGACACTAAGTTTCCTCCTGTTCGATGTATTCTTGCAGTGGCTGGTCAATTGTGTAAATGGAATGTATATATTAGAGCAGTGGTTCCAAGACTCAGGCCATATCTCAGACTAGTTAAATCACAGACTCTGGGGATGAGACACAAAAATCAGTTGTTTCTGAAGCTTCCCAAATAATTCCAAAATGCAGAAAAAAGTTTGGAAAGTGCACTGCATTAGAGGGAGGTTTCAACTCTTCAGTGGTTTTCTCGCATCAGAAGGGTTTAGAAAAGATGGAAAAACAATAAAAGCCAGAGTGTTTGTGAGCACTACCCTGTATCTCCTGAGTTGGCAGGGTGGGGTGGACCCCAAGAATCTATGTGATTAAGATTATTACCAGTTGATTCGCTTCTCTGGCTGGGTTTGGAAACCACTGGATTATAAGGAGAGTGCCTTGTATGTTCATCATCTGACAAGGCACTTAATGAACTCATTTATGGTATCCTTGTGGAGAATAAAATACATACTGTGAACTGAGACAACTGTGTCTGGGACAAACAATGTGTTTTGGATTCAAAGGTATCTGAATTGAAACTCTAGTCCTGTTACACTTATTTAACTAGACTTACAAAATTTACTTACGCTATCAATCTCATTGTAAAATGGAATAATAATATCCATTTTATAGATTCGTTTGGAGGTTTAAATAAAGTTATTTATGAAAAGTGCCAGTCTTGTATAATGTCTATCAGGCTCTTTTCTAAATTGTAGCTCTATGAATGCTGAAAATAATGAGTGGGACCATAGAGCATATACACATTTGGTGAATGTGTGTGTTTTCTAGATTTTTTTTTGCTTCAATCCCTGTCAATCCCTGGTTTTAATATTCTGTTTTGGTTTGGGTATTATAATTGGTGTTTTAAAGGCCCTAGGGTTAAAGAATAATGCCATTTATTCCCATTCCTATTATGTGAAATATAATCCATGCCTACAGTTTTTTTCTAAATTGGACATTTCAGATAATTTTTTTTCATTAATTGTACTAAAAATGGTGGGCTAGTAGAATTGACTGTATGCTTCTTTTTTTATTATAGGCTTACAAGAACTGTAATTATTTATTAAAATGGAAAACTGTGAAGAAAGAAAAAGATAGCAGTTGCAGTTAAAATTCCTGGATGAATATTTTGCTTTTGAGAAGTCTGCATTTAAAAACGATATGTTGATTTGGAAAGTCCCAGGAGTCAATTACAAAATCCACTTTTTCCATTCAGTCAATGGATTTTTTAATCATTCCTTGGAGCTGATGAAATTCAGAGATGGTGCGTGATGGGAAGTGTTTTCCTAGTGATTGCATCTTGGATTAGCTTGCTGCTTTTTTGAAGATATTCTATTGTGAAGGGCAAGAACCTAATGTGATGGATTTATCTTCAGAGATGAGCAGACATGGGAAGAATCCAGTGAGTCACAAGCTAGAAGATCAGAAAAAGGTAATACAGATACATTTCCTTTTGCTTGGTTTCTTTTTTTTTTTTGCTTACACAGAAGACTGTAAGTTGAAAATGAATGTGCTCTGAGAAATAGCATGCTATTTCATGAAAATTAATCCTGCCATGTAGCCAAGTGTTGCTCTGGGCCTGGATTTCATTATCAGCTAGTGGTTTAGTTTCTAAAGTCTTCTGAATTCATCCATACAATGGGTTTGTAAAGGATTCTACTCTGTTTGCTCACCCTTGACTTGATTCTGTTCATAGTAACATGCTGGTCTGACTGCACATGAACAGTTTTCTGAGATCCAGATGAAGTGTGAGTTGTGGGGCATCTCTGGAGTAACGGAGCAAGACAGAGTTCTCCTAAAAGAGAACAAGTGCCTTGCTGCTGTTTCTGTTCGAAGGCTTAGTTGGCATTTGAAATTCTCTGGTTTCGTGTCCTCGGGGCACATCAGCCTCTTAGTTTTCCACCTGGCCTAGAGGGAGAGTCATGAGCCAACTGTGAGCGATGGTATGCCTCTTCATGTGTGATGTCCAAGCAACTAATGAAAATATCAAGAAAGGATTGAGCTAATATATATTTTTTTAATGGGCTTAGAGATCTTCTGAGAGGGAAGCTGGGAATTGATCCTGAGGGCTGCATTTCAACCTCATTTTTCTACCTTTTGAGAAACTCTTACCTGCTAAACTGTTGTGGGAACCATCTAGACAGCACTTAGCAGAAGGTCGGGGATGGTCCCCGGGAAAGGAAGCCTGCTCTTAATGAAATGCATTCTCTTTTGTGGTGCCTTTCGTTGAATCCATTAGTACAGAGAGGCTTGTGGGGACCCAGGGACTAAGGCACAAAAGCAAGGAGTAGCCAGATAACGGAAAGATGTTTAGTTAGAGCTGGATCTCAGGGACACGATTAAGGTTTGTTTTTACATCTGTCTCGGAAATTGTTTACTACTCACTTTGTACTCCCAGAATGCAACTAGCTCTTTCACAGTTTTAGAGGTAAGAAATTTAGAAGAAGCCGAGAAGAGTCCATAGCTTATTAATTTGTTCTGATTTTGTGACCACTGCCACTAGAATGGGGGCTACAGGGATCCTTTTTTGCAGCAGTTTGGGCAGAAATGGATGGATTATTTATGCCCAGTTTGGGTCCTCCATGAAGACTACCTTCAGTATAAGTAAGTCTTGGAAAACACTAAGTATTGTAAAGTCCAAAATGGCTGGAATCTGTTTTCAATTCATTGTGGATATAAATTCCTGCACAAATAAGTGTGTTACAAGAATGCTGTTTGTGTTTTAAATGGTCGGCATCTTTTTTTTCCCTTGCTGTTTAGCAGTAAGGGTGTTAATCTGAAAAAGTTGGCAAGGTAAGTTTCTGTCTAAAGCATGCTCTTCAAATTCTTAACTACAAAGGAACCGTTTAATCTATTTCCTCTATCCACATTTCTAAAAATGTCCTTCACACCGATGATAAAATTTTGCCTACTGTATCGGACCAGTGAGGAATGTGAATGACAACTACTGCCCGCCATGTCAATAGACAAAGGATGTTGCAGCTGTCAGCCGTCTGCCACTACAGCAGATGGTGTGTACCTGAGGAGATGTGTGTACCCTCAGGATGAAAAAGCCCGGGATGCTGGCCCTGATGGTGTGTACCCTGAGGAGACTCAGGATGAAAAAGCCCAGGATACTGGCCCCAGATAGCTGAGGTGCATATCAAAGGAATGATTCCAGTGAGCCGAGATTCTTGCCTCTTCCTATATATAGAAAAGCACTAAATTCCTTAACTTCAGTATTTGGTTTTCTTTAATTAATGATATTTTTCTGATATGCTGACTACCTGGTCTTTGTTGCAAAACTCCTTCATATCCTGACTTCTCCCATAGCTCTTTGAAACAGTCACTCAGAGCTATCTGAGAGGGTGTGTCCTGGGCTTAAGTCTTCAGTTTTTTCTGCCCGAATAAAACGTAAGTCTCAACTTTTAGGTTTTGAATTATTTTTCATCTGACTAGAGGAAAATGAATTCAGTTCAGTTCAGTTATGCAGTCGCGTCCAACTCTTTGCGACCCATGGAGTGCAGCACGCCAGGCTTCCCTGTCTGTCACCAGCTCCTGGAGCTTGCTCAGACTCACGTTGATTGTGTCAGTAATGCCATCCAACCGTCTCATCCTCTGTCATCCCCTTCTCCTCCTACCTTCAATCTTTCCCAGCATCAGGGTCTTTTTCAGTGAGTCTGTTCTTTGCATGAGGTGGCCAAAGGATTGGAGTTTCAGCTTCAGCGTCGGTCCTTCCAATAAATATTCAGGACTGATTTCCTTTAGGATGGACTGGTTGGATATCCTTGTAGTCCAAGGGACTCTCAAGAGTCTTCTCCAACACCACAGTTCAAAAGCATCAATTCTTTGGTGCTCAGCTTTCTTTACAGTCCAACTTTCACATCCATACATGACTACTGGAAAAACCATAGCTTTGACTAGATGGACTTTTGTTGATAAAATAATGTATCTGCTTTTTAATATGCTGTCTCGGTTGATCATAGCTATTCTTCCAAGGAGCAAGTGTCTTTTAATTTCATGACTGCAGTCACCATCTGCAGTGATTTTGGAGCCCCCCAAAATAAAGTCTCTCACTGTTTCCATTGTTTCCCCATCTATTTGCCATGAAGTGATGGGACCAGATCCCATGATCTATCTTAGTTTTCTGAATGTTGAGCCATCATTTTCCTTCTCCTCTTTCACTTTCCTCAAGGAGCTCTTTAGTTCTTCTTCACTTTCTGCCAGAAGGGTGGTGTCATCTGCGTATCTGTGGTTATTGATATTTCTCCCAGAAATCTTGATTCCAGCTTGTGCTTCATCTAGCCTGGTATTTCGCATGATATACTCTGCATATAAGTTAAAAAAGCAGGGTGACAGTATACAGCCTTGACGTACTCCTTTCCCGATCTGGAACCAGTCTGTTGTTCCATGTGCAGTTCAAAATGTTGCTTCTTGACCTGCACACAGATTTCTCAGGAGGCAGGTCAGGTGGTCTGGTATTCCCATCTCTTGAAGAATTTTCCATAGTGTGTTGTGATCCACACAGTCAAAGGCTTTGGCATAGTCAATAAAGCAAAAGTAGAGGTTTTTCTGGAACTCGCTTGCTTTCTGGATGATCCAGTGGATGTTGGCAATTTGATCTCTGGTTCCTCTGCCTTTTCTAAATCCAGTTTGAACATCTGGAAGTTCACAGTTCACGTACAGCTGAATCCTGGCTTGAAGAATTTTGAGTATTACTTTGCTAGCATGTGAGATGAGTGCAATTGTGCGGTAGTTTGAACTTTCTTTGGGACTGGAATGAAAACTGACCTTTTCCAGTCGTGTGGCCACTGCTGAGTTTTCCATGTTTGCTGACATATTGAGTGCAGCACTTTCACAGCATCATCTTTTAGGATTTGAAATAGCTCAACTGAAATTCCATCACCTCCACTAGCTTTGTTCCTAGTGATGCTTCCTAAGGCTCACTTGACTTCACATTCCAGGATGTCTGGCTCTAGGTGAGTGATCACACTGTCATGTTTATCTGGGTCATGAAGATCTTTTTTATACAGTTCTCCTGTGTATTCTTGCCACCTCTTCTTAATATCTTCTGCTTTTGTTAGGTCCACACCGTTTCTGTCCTTTATTGTGCTCATCTTTGCATGAAATGTTCCCTTGGTTGCTCTAATTTTCTTGAAGAGATCTCTAGTTTTTCCCATTCTATTGTTTTCCTCTATTTCTTTCCATTGATTGCTGAGGAAGACTTTCTTATCTCTCCTTGCTGTTCTTTGGAACTCTCCATTCAAATGGGTATACCTTTCCTTTTCTCTCTTGCCTTTTGCTTCCCTTCTTTTCTTATCTATTTGTAAGGCCTCATCAGACAACCATTTTCCCTTTTTGCATTTCATTTTCTTGGGGATTGTCTTGATCACTGCCTCCTGTACAATGTCATAAACCTCGGTCCACAGTTCTTCAGACACTCTATCAGATCTAATCCCTTGAGTCTATTTGTCACTTCTACTGTATAATTGTAAGGGATTTGATTTAGGTCATACCTGAATGGTCTAGTGGTTTTCCTTACTTTCTTCAATTTAAGTCTGAATTTGGCAATAAGAAATTCATGATCTGAGTCACAGTCAGCTCCCAGAGGCAGAGAGACGGGCTTGTGACAGCCAGAGCCAGAAGGCAAGGGGCTATTGCAATCCTAGCCCCAGAGATGGCCTCCTCTACCAAACTGAGAGCAGGCTCCCAGTTGCTAACCAAGTCTTCCTGGGATCCTGGATGGTTGACATCCGCCAGGAGGGTTGCCGCCTGAGATCAGCTCTCCAGAGGAGACAGACGGCCCACCTAAGGCAGTGCTCTCGTCGGGTACCGGGAAACTGGGCGGCTGGGACTGGGGAGGTGATTAAGATGCACAGTCCACCTGGGACACTGCGCTCACCAAGCACCTGGTCACCTGAGCTGTTCAGACCTGGGAAGGGCACAAAATTCACACCCAACCAACAGAGACTGAGCCAGAACTGTGTCTGAGTGTCCCCTGTGGATGTCCGGGTCAGCAGTGGCCTGCTGCAGGGGCTCTGGGTGCTGCAGACCTGGGTACAGCATAAGCCCTCTTGGAGGAGGTCACCATTAACCCCACCGTAGAACCACCAGAACTACACAGGACTGGGAAACAGACTCTTGGAGGGCACAAACAAAAGCTTGTGCTGCCAGGACCCTGGAGAAAGGAGCAGTGACCCCACAAGAGGCTGACCCAGACATGCCCATGAGTGCCCAGGAGTCTCCGGCGGAGGCACGGGTCGGAGGTGGCCTGCTGCAGGGTCGGATGTGCCGAGTGCAGCAGTGCATCCCTGGCACCTTTGGAAGGAGGTCGCCATTATCTTCATTACCTCCACATTGTATCTGTTCCTGTGGGCAGGAATCCCTTAGCCATCATAGTCAACGGAAGAGTCCAAACTGCAGTACTTGGTCACAATCTCAAAAACGACAGAATGATCTCTGTTCGTTTCCAAGGCAAACCATTCAATATTCCAAGTAATTGGATATTGACAGTAATCCAAGCCTGTGCCCTGACCAGTAATGCTGAAGAAGCTAAAATTGAACAGTTCTATGAAGACCTACAAGACCTCATAGAACTAACACCCCAAAAAGATATCCTCTTCATTATAGGGGACTGGAAAGTAAAAGTAGGAAGTCAAGAGCTACAGTAACAGGCAAATTTGGCCTTGGAGTACAAAACGGAGCAGGTCAAAGGCTAACAGAGTTTTGCCAAGAGAACACACTGGTCATACCAAACACCCTCTTCCAACAACGCGATTTTTGATAGCAGCCCTGCTTTTCTCGCAGGAAAACAAAGTACTCCTGCATGAGTTATTCTTTCATTTCCTGAATAACATAAATTTTTGCAAACATGGAAGGGAGTACAAACCAAAGAATGGAATGAATTGCAATGGGATGTATTTGAAAAACCATTTGAAAATTTCTTTTTTTTTAAAAATTTTTATTTTAACTTTATTTTACTTTACAATACTGTATTGGTTTTGCCAAACATTGACATGAATCCACCATGGGTGTACATGCGTTCCCAAACATAAACCCCCTCCCACCTCCCACCCTATAACGTCTCTCTGGGTCATCCCCGTGCACCAGCCCCAAGCATCCTGCATCCTGCATCATACATAGGAGTGGAACATTGATCAATAGTCTGTAGTGATACTTAGTTGCCCAGGCCAATTCACAGAGGACTGTTTAGCACATAGAGAATAGTAACAGAATTCAACAAATTAGGGGGATCCATGATTTTGTGGAAAACAGCATAAAAGAACAGCTTGATGTTGTGTCGTAAGAGAATCCTTATTGCCTTACCTTCTAGTCAGCAAGGAGATGTGGGAGGAATGAACATTTTCATTAAGCAATATCAAGATGGAAAACAGGTTCTAAGGCTGCCCAACTGGGGCAGGCATTTGCAGTGAATAAGTCAGGAACTCAGGTGTTGATTGATCAGTACATGAGATGGAAATCTGTTACATGTCAGCAGGAATACCTATTCTAACAACAGTTTTGTGAGTTTGTATTAAGGAGAAAAATGAAATGTTGCATCATAAATCTTCATAGATTAAGCTCTGGACACAGCTCTGACACCACACAACTGCCAGCAGAGATTATAAGATCATTCATGTAATTATTCTAAGTGTTTGTAGTCCTTTGAGGTGAATTCATTAAACAGGAGCAGTGTTTCACAAAACTGGAATAAAATTCATTAATTCTAACCTACAACTTGAAAATCCAGTGGTGAAACTTTTTTTGGCATCACTGAAAAATGTGTGCTTTTCACAGTTTGACACATGGTAGACATTCAAAGCAAGATGCATTGAACTGGCTTGAGTCTAGGTTCTTATTTTGAACTGCAAACAACCAATTTCTTGTTTAGTAAATAAATAGCTCACTAGCTTTTGTTCTTACCTTAGATAGCTCACTAAATTTTGTTCTTAATTTAAAATGTGTGGATTTGTACTTATTCTCTGCTTCCTAGTGGAAACTTTTAGAGTACTGAAACAGTTTGTGAGTATGTCTGTTTTATTGCAATGAGTAGGTAAATATCAGAGATCATTTGTGGAGTACTTACTATATACCTGGGACTTCCCTGATAGTTCAGTTGGTAAAGAATCTGTCTGTAACACAGGAGACCCTGGTTTGATTCCTGGGTTGGGAAGATCCGCTGGAGAAGGGCTAGGCTACCCACTTCAGTATTCTGGCCTAGAGAATTCCATGGACTGTGTAGTGTGTGGGTTCACAAAGAGTCGGACATGACTGAGTGACTTTCACTTTACTGTGTACCTGGCACATGCTTGGTCCTTTCTCTTTTATTAAGAATGTACCTTCATACAAAGATAAAAACTGTTTTATACCTTTTTAAGATAGTTGGTCCCATAAACATAATGCTCAGTTCTCAAGTATATATATACACACATATATGCACATGCATCGGAGAAGGCAATGGCACCCCACTCCAGTACTCTTGCCTGGAAAATCCCATGGATGGAGGAGCCTGGTAGGCTGCAGTCCATGGGGTTGCACAGAGTTGGACATGACTGAAGCAACTTAGCAGCCCCAGCAACAGCGAATACATACACACACACACTATTATTCAAAACTAATAGTTCAAAAGTGTGTGTGTATGTGTGTGTGTGTGTGAATTCTTGGGCTTCTTTTAAATAGTACCTCATCATCTCACTAACTCTGAACAGAGGAAAACATACTTGAAAGTTAGAAACTTATCATGTCTACAAATCCTATACCGAAGTGCTCTTCATTATGGATAAGCCAGAAATGTGGATCTTATAGGAACTGAGAATACATCTAAGAATTTCAGATCACCTTGGATTAGTGTAGGACTAGGTGGCATTCCATTGTCTTTTTTGATTCCTATGATTATCACCAGTAGAACTTTCAGTTAATATTGGCACATAATCCTCCTCTTGGCATACCACTTCTGGAATGTCCCAGATGGCAGAATTATGAGGGCACTGCAAACCTTCTGGATGCCCGTAATGAGGTGTTTATTTTTGGAAACTTTACCTTCTGACCCTTGTTAGCTCACTGATGCCTGTGAAGTTGGTGTATTACTTTCCACTAATTGTATTGCTTTGTGGAATTATTTCTGCAAAAACTCCCAGAACAGTGTAAGCCCTATAGGTACAAATGTCACTCCTATATAATTACTCGTGACCTTGAACTCAAAAGCACAGCTCGGATGATTTTACTGTCAGTCTCATTGTAGCAGTGTGCTGAGCAGATAGCCCTGGGACACTGCATTTTTGCTCTACAAATATTTTGTGTTATTAAACCAAACTCTTTGTCATAGTCAGTGACTTACTAGGTACTGCTGAAAACGGTAGCAGGATACACATTTTGAAATTGTGGCAGTGACATACAATAAATAGAGAGTGACCTGTTGGAATTATTTTGCTTCTCTATTCTCTAAAGCAGAAAGGAATGAGCAGTATTATTGCATTTATGTGGAGGTGCTTACTTTAATGGATATGTCCAAGATGGATGCCATCTCGGTTTGTCACTTTTAAAATCATGTCTTTTACACGTTCGGCATTATTTTCACAGTGCAGTCCAAAAAAACTCAAGATAAATCCCAACACATCGTGTCTTTCTTTCTAAGAGATGACAGTTATTTCAGTAGTGAATGAGTTTGAGATGTGGAAAATCATGGAAAATGAGAGAAATGATTGTATTTTTTAATAGAAAAGAATATGCTGATTGTTGTTCAGTCACTCAGTCATGTCCAGCTCTTTGTGACCACGTGGACCACAGCACGCCAGGCTTCCCTGTCCTTCACCATCTCCTGGAGTTTACTCAGACTCATCTCCATTGAGTTGGTGATGCCATCCAACCATCTCATTCTTTGTCGGCTCCTTCTCCTCCTGCTTTCAATCTTCCTCAGCATCAGAGTCTTTTCTAATGAGTCGGCTGGAACAAGCCTGTTATTCCAAGGGCAGCCCCTGTAATGCTGTGGAATTAAAATCAAGTTTAAGTAGCCAGTTAGAGGAAGCATCATCTGTAAGTGACACTGAGTGCTTCGTCATTGTCTTTGCCCATGGACGAGTTCTGTTCTTTTTTTTTTTTTTTCTTTCCTGTTGACATCATGCAGAACTGTGACCCAGGTGTGTGTCTGAATATGACTGTGTTAGGCTGCTCTAATAATTTTACCGAAAAATCTTGCCCACTTATGGTTGCCACTGCTTTATAGAGTAAAACTGCTTTATCAATTTAAGACTAGCATAATCTTTACTATTTATTTAGTGTGCGGAGATTTTAAATTTAGACTACCTTTGTTGCATTTTCTTACAGTGCTGTAAAACAGCATCGCACAGGAGGACAGAAGTATACTGGGATTATTCTCACAGGTGTTGAAGACTGCTTGGAATTGTTTATGTTAGAAACTGATTAAAGGTCTGTCTTCTTAAGATAAAATATGAAGATAAATCACCATGGAAGAGAGGCTTAGGATAGATTCAGCTCTTTATTCTTTGATATTCTTCAAGGTTAGACTCATTTCATGGTGCTTTATTTTTCTAAATCTGCCTGACTTCTTTTATGTTAGTGTGTGTGGTATATGTTAAAAGGACTGTGTGGGAGGATGAGATTTCTAAAGCAAAACCACGTCATTTGTCAATCATCAAGTTCTGAAGCGTGAGTGCTAATATGAATGCATTATCAAGGGTTTCAACAAAAATGACCAGTTATCCTGTTATGGGTTACTCAAAATTTTAGTTTTTGAACTATTGCTGACCTTTTATTAACATTTGGTTTGAACGGTGTGGGGCTGCTTACATGCAGCCTCTTTGTTCCCAATGAATATGTACTGCAGGACACGGTCCGTGGTTGGTTGAATCCAGAGACTCAGAACCTCGGCTGAAAAGGACAAGTAGAAAATTATAGGTGGATTTTTTACTGCAAGAGGATTAATGCCCCTAACCTTTGTATTGTTTGAGGGACAACTGTACATCAAGCAACCATTTTGCACTGCTATTGTATAAATCTGGAATACATGTGTAGATACAAATATGTATATCAGGTTCACAGAAAACTAGTACTGGCATTGTGACACATTATAGTGCCAGTTAGGACTGCCCCTAATTTCTTCTTCTGCCCCACTGTCTTTTATGCTGCTGCTACTGCTAAGTCGCTTCAGTCATGTCTGACTCTGCGACCCCGTAGACGGCAGCCCACCAGGCTCCCCCGTCCCTGGGATTCTCCAGGCAAGAACACTGGAGTGGGTTGTCATATCTTTCTCCAATGTGTGAAAGTGAAAAGTGAAAGTGAAGTTGTGTCCAACTCTTTGCGACCCCATGGACTGCAGCCTACCAGGCTCCTCTGTCCATGGGGTTTTCCAGGCAAGAGTACTGGAGTGGCTTGCCATTGCTAAAAACAGCTGACTCTCAGCCATTTGACCTGGAGTTCTCTAAGGATGAATTAGATAAGGTGAGTTCTTCTTCTGCTCAGAAGTGATTCTAGAAATGTCTCTTTTCAATCTGAACTTGGATTTGAATTGCATAGAATTTCCTTTAAAACTTCCTTTATCATGTCATTCATGTTCCTCAAGTGGACTTCTGAAAGCTTGTACGGCCACTGGCCTTTTTGCTTCTGGCAACATACATTTGCCCTATAAACAGACTTGGGATAATGGAAAGAGCTGGAAATAGGTAAAAGTAAACACTGTATACCATGCTTCTTGGGACTATTGCTTATTTTCTAAACTAAACCATGTTCTCTTTCCTGATTGCTGGATTTAAAATATCAGAAGATATAATGACTATATAATCTGCATATAGATAAACAGACCAGTCTGAAATATATGGTACTTGAATTATAAATTAAGAAGTGATGGCAAGAATACCCAGAAGAACTATACAAAAAAGATCTTCATGATCCAGATAACCATGATGGTCTGATCACCAGACATCCTGGAATGCGAAGTCAAGGGGGCCTTTATGAAGCATCACTACAAACAAAGCTAGTGGAAGTGATGGAATTCCAGTTGAACTATTTCACATCCTAAAAGATGCTGTGAATGTGCTGCACTCAGTATGTCAGCAAATCTGGAAAACTCAGCAGTGGCCACACGACTGGAAAAGGTCACTTTTCATTCCAATCCCAAAGAAAGGCAATGCCAAAGAATGTTCAAACTACCGCACAATTGCACTCATCTCACATGCTAGCAAAGTAATACTCAAAATTCTTTTAAGCCACGCTTCAGCAGTACGTGAACTGTGAAATTCCAGATGTTCAAGCTGGATTTAGAAAAGGCAGAGGAACCAGAGATCAAATTGCCAACATCCATCTAAAAAGCAAGTGAGTTCCAGAAAAACCTCTACTTTTGCTTCATTGACTACGCCAGAGCCTTTGACTGTGTGGATCACAACACACTATGGAAAATTCTTCAAGAGATGGGAATACCAGACCACTTGACCTGCCTCCTGAGAAATCTGTGTGCAGGTCAAGAAGCAACAGTTAGAACTGCACATTGAACAATATACTGGTTCCAAATTCAGAAAAGAATCTATCAAGGCTGTGTATTGTCAGCCTGCTTACTTAACTTATGTGCAGAGTACACCATGTGAAATGCTGGGCTGGATGAAGCTCAAGCTGGTATCAAGATTGCCAGGAGAAATATCAATAGCCTCAGATATGCAGATGACACCACCCTTATGGCAGAAAGCAAGGAAGAAATAAAGAGCCTCTTGATGAAAGTAAAAGAGGAGAGGGCAAAAGTTGCTTAAAACTCAACATTCATAAAACTAAGATTATGACATCTGGTCCCATCACTTTATGGCAAATAGATGGAAATGGAAACAGCTTTTTTTTGGCTCCAAAATCACTGCAGAGGGTGACTTCATCTGTAAAATTAAAAGACACTTGTTCCTTGGAAGAAAAGCTATGACCAACCTAGACAGCATATTAAAAAACAGAGACATTACTTTCCTGATAAAGGTCCATCTAGTCAAACCTATGGTTTTTCCAGTAGTCATGTATGGATATGAGAGTTGGACTATAAAGAAAGCTGAGGATGGAAGAATTGATGCTTTTGAACTGTGGTGTTGGAGAAGACTCTTGAGAGTCCCTTGGGCTGCAACGATATCCACCCAGTCCATCCTAAAGGAAATCAGTCCGGAATATTTATTGGAAAGACTGATGTTGAAGCTGAAACTCTGATACTTTGGCCACCTGATGCGGAGAACTGATTCATTGGAGAAGACCCTGATGCTGGGAAAGATTGAAGGCAGGAGGAGAAGGGGACAAAAGAGGATGAGATGGTTGGATGGCATCACCGACTCGATGGATGTGAGTCTGAGTGAACTCCGGGAGTTGGTGATGGACAGGGAGGCCTGGCGTGCTGTGATTCATGGGGTTGCAAAGAGTCAGTCATGACTGAGTGACTGAACTGAACTGATGTCTGCAAAGTTGCTTTAGTCGTGTCCGACTCTGTGCAACCCCATAGATGGCAGCTCCCCAGGCTCNTTGAGAGTCCCTTGGGCTGCAACGATATCCACCCAGTCCATCCTAAAGGAAATCAGTCCGGAATATTTATTGGAAAGACTGATGTTGAAGCTGAAACTCTGATACTTTGGCCACCTGATGCGGAGAACTGATTCATTGGAGAAGACCCTGATGCTGGGAAAGATTGAAGGCAGGAGGAGAAGGGGACAATAGAGGATGAGATGGTTGGATGGCATCACCGACTCGATGGATGTGAGTCTGAGTGAACTCCGGGAGTTGGTGATGGACAGGGAGGTCTGGCGTGCTGTGATTCATGGGGTTGCAAAGAGTCAGTCATGACTGAGTGACTGAACTGAACTGATGTCTGCGAAGTTGCTTTAGTCGTGTCTGACTCTGTGCAACCCCATAGACGGAAGCCCCCCAGGCTCCCCTATCACTGTGATTTTCCAGGCAAGAACACTGGAGTGGGTTGCCATTTCCTTCTCCAATGCATGAAAGTGAAAAAGGAACGTGAAGTCTCTCAGTCGTGTCCGACTCTTAGTGACCCCATGGACTGCAGCCCACCAGGCTCCTCCATCCATGGGGTTTTGCAGGCAAGAGTACTGGAGTGGGGTGCCATTGCCTTCTCCGGAACTGATGTCTAGTATATATAAATACCTTTGGGGCTTCCTGGGTTGCGCTAGGGGTAAAGGACTGCCTGCCAGTGCAGGTTAGATGTATGACGCTGCATTCCATCCCTGGGTTGTGGAGATCCCCTGGAGAAGGGCATGGCATTCCACACCAGTATTCTTGTCTGGAGAATCCCAAGGACAAAGGAGCCTGCCAGGGTACAGTCTATAGGTTCACTGTGACTTACCACGGCAATAAGTAAATGCCTAAGTTTTTAAGCAAATGCTAAATATTTTGTGATCTGTCTTCAGTGGTCAATCAGATCACTGTTAGTTTTTGGTTAAGGCTGTGTTTGTAAAGGGGCTGGGAAGGACTGACAGTACAGTGCCTGGGATAAGAGTTGCATGAGATGAAGCAGATTTAATGATAGGTGATGAAAGCAGTGGGCAGGAGAAATTCTGTCAATTTTAGATGCAAATTTTGAAAATTTGAATGAGAATTAATTATCAGCATCTTTGTTCTTCAAAGTGTTCTGAAGAGCAGCAGCAGCATTTTTCTAGTCTGGAAGCATGTAAGGAATGCAAAGTCTCAGATATCAGGCTAAATCTGTAGAATCAGCATATGGCGGATCCTGAGGGGACTGGAGAAGCCCTGCCCTGGAAACCATGTCTGAGAGGCCCTCAGTAGAACTGAGCTCTGGTTACCTACTGTTGTGATAAGATGCCCATTATTTTCTGTTGTCTGGTTCTCATTCCCCATCCTGACTTCCCTCCTAGTATTTCCTGGAATCATCAGCCAAATCCAGAACTTGCATTTGAGTCTTTCTTTCTGGTCTGTTCTGGGGAAACTTAAACTAGGACATTCTATAGCAGAGTTCTGGGCTAGCGTTCAGCTCTAAGTTCATGCAAATGCTTGAAATTTAGTTTTTTTCATGAAGTCTTCTTTTTTATTCAGTTGTATTTTATTCTTGGCTATCCAAGTGTGTGGCTTCCCAGGTGGTGCCAGTGGTAAAGAGTCCGCCTGTCAATGCAGGAGACACAAGGGATAGAGGTTTGATCCTTGTTCAGGAAGGTTCCCTGGAGGAGGGAATGGCAGCCCACTCCAGTATTCTTGCCTGGAACATCCCATGGACAGGGGACCCTGGGGGGCTGTAGCCCATGAGGTTGCAAAGAGTCAGACATGACTGAACACACATGCACACACACACACACAACCCAAGTGCACACCCAGTGCACACACAGACATCTCGAGTCCACGCTCAGACATATGGTAAGTCAGCACCTGTGTGCTGTGGCTGGCCCTGACTTGTATGCTCCCAGCTGACAGGTGACCGTTCAGAGCACTGCTCTTGCCTCCCACTGTCACCCCATTGTTGATGGCCCTTGCGACTGGAATGTTTCAAGCAGTTCCTGAAGTTTCTGCTAGTATCTCTTTCCATCTCCTGCCTTTACCCCATTCACTAAAAAATCACCCAAGTAGAAGTCATTTATTCGGAGAAGGCAATGGCCGCCCACTCCAGTGTTCTTGCCTGGAGAATCCCAGGGACGGTGGAGCCTGGTGGGCTGCCGTCTATGGGGTCACACAGAGTCGGACACGACTGAAACGACTTAGCAGCAGCAGCGGCAAAAATCATTTATTAGGAATTTCCCTGGTGGTCCAGTGGTTAAGACAGGCTGGGCTAAGTCTGCCTGTCTCCTGAAGAGAGAGCGTAGGTGGTGCTCAGGGTATTTCCTGTTTTAAAATATGGATCAAGGTCAACCACATGTGACTAGAGCTTAACCCTAGAGTGGGTCAGAAGAAAAGTCTGTAAGTTCAGAGTCTTTATTTCCCTTAGGATAACGAATTTGATAAACCAGAATACTTTCTGGCCATGGCGTGGTTTGACAGATACTCAGTTGCCCTCTGATACATGGTACATTTTAAATAAAATTTTACTTTCTAAATTCTGAACATTAGTATGCATGTTATTTCAAAGAGAGGCAAAGATTATTGAATATAGGGAAAATTGTCAATACATCAAATAATTCATGCTTTATCTCTGTCACTTTCAAAGTGAGTCTGAGAATGTAAAAATTGTGTGTTACAAAGACGTGTGATAAAGGAGACATAGAAAATTGTTAATTGTAGACTCTAGTGTTAGGTGTATAGGTGTTTACTGTAAAATTACTTCAACTTTTTTGTATATCTGAAAATATACATGAAACAGCATGGGGGAATATGTTAACAAAATGTGATGCTTGCTTTCAGTGTATCAGGTTGGCCAAAAAGTTCATTTGGTTTTAAGTAAAAGAAAGGACACATATTTCATTTTCACGAAGAACTTTATTGAACAACATATTTCTTAAATGAACAAACTTTTTGGCCAATTCAGTATTTAAAATCTGTTTTTCTGCCTTACTTTCCCAAGCTTGATCCTTCTCTCCAGTATAACTTGGGGATTCAGAGAGCTTAGTGGATTTTGGAGGAGTTAAAGTAGACTGCTATTACTAGTTTTATTAAGCTGAACTAGGCAGTTTTTTTCAATTCTCCTTGGATCCTCTATAAGTGTTTTTTACAAGATATATATGGGAAATACACTCACAATTTTTAACGACATTCTTAAAAATCTGTTTTAGGACACCATCACATATGTTGATTTTGCCTTGACTTAAAAAGAAGTTTTGTATATTTCATCATTTGTATTTTTTGTAAAAGAGCAAGATTCTTGTGCTCCAGTTTGAATCTGAGTTGTCAGTTCTAAGCATTAATGCAATAAAAGAAAAAAATCCCTATTAATCATTTTTGGAATCATGTTCTTTGATCAGTTTGTCATATTTGGTAGAATAGGCTCTTTTATAAGTGCTCCTTAACACATATTTTACTGGACAGTGTAGTGGTTAAAGTACATTAAAATGTGCAATATTAAATTGCCTTTTTGGAAGCTATTATGCATATTTTTGCATAATGGTAAAATAGTTCATTAGTGCCTAGTGGATGCAGTTCTTGCCTAAGAATTTTCCACAGTATATTCAGAGGGCTCTGCATATTACTTGGTACCTTCCAATTACCTAATTAGATTTTGAAAAGTGATTGTTTCAGAAATAGAATTAGTTGATTCAGGCTAGTAGTTGTATTATATATATATTAGCATAATATTTTGTTTGAAGGTGGAAATTATCAATTTGTGGATTTACATAGATTTAAATGGCACAGTATTTTGGCTGAATTCAATGTGTTTTTATGTATTTATAGAGTGCCTTCTAGTGCCCTCTGATAGGTAACAATAATACACTTTATGGTGTTAGCTGCATTACTAATGAGTTCATCCATTTATATCCCTCCACTTCCTTCTGAATAACAAACGGGGTTAGGCTTCTAACCAATATTTGAATAGCAGCCTGTGGTTTACAAAGCACTTTTCCTCACATTTGTATCTACCTTTGCATCTCAGTGGAGCTGAAGGTCAGATATTCTTATGTCTCTTCTTATGAAGGACTTGCCCAAGGTCAGAGAACTCATGAGGCTGCATCTGTCTTTTTTGCTTAGTGGTCTATGATTTTACTCAAAATTCTTATCTACCTATGTTTAGCATGTTTTCTGGGTGCATGAAAATTACGTATCAAATAATTTCTCTTTTTTCTTAAAGCCATTTAATTTATTCATGGTTTATTAAAATCTCTTTGAAGGATATACATCTACAGAAGCCTTTCTAGTTTTCTATTCAACTTTTCCATCGTATGAGTCTGAGAGTGATATACGTTCTTTGAGCAGATATTTTTCAAAAGCTACTCCCTAAATGAGTCTGAAAATGTGTGAAAAATGAGAATTCAGATTTGGGAAACTGCAGTTCTTTGTTGATGTTCAACCTGGTTTGGTCACATTAGACTTGTCACATTTGGGGACCCAGATTCAAGGTTCTCTAGCTTATTAAAGGTGACAGATTTCATTAAATCACATCAGGAAGCTTCATTTAGTTGTGGGAAAATACACTGTAAGGAACACAGGTCACGTTTAAATTTGATGGGCTGCATGGAGCAAAGTCATCAGTCCACACAGGTAGGGCCATGCTCCGTGTCAGCTTCTCAGTTTTGCCAGGCTCGCCAGCCACCGGATAACCCGCACACTTGGCTATCAGATCTGCTGGCTGTACCAGCGACACATGTGAGTACATGTAGGCATGAGAGCCGACGTGCCCTCCTGTCATGAGGCAGCATGTTCTTTTGGACCACGTTCACGTTCAGAAGGAATGCTCACCCTGGTGGAAATGAGTGGGAAGCAGGGCCTGTCCCAGAGGTAACACTGCTGACCATTTCCAGGCACAGCCACGTCATTTTTGAGGGAATATTACAAAATAAAATGATTTGTGCCCATCTTTGGACCTAATTTGCCATATGTTAGAGTTGTCTGATGCAAAATGAAGATGAGCATAGTGTTCCAGATAAATGGCCCTTTTGATTTTCCACTCCAATAATATTTTTCTTGTTCTCTGGGGTTTTTCTTTTAGCTGTTTTTTTTAAAAATAATATTTTACAGTGGTGCTCTGGGTACAAGCATCACATTTTCCTAATGTCTGTGTTTTCATAAATGCTAATAGCTTTAGGGTACTAATCTAAGTGTTTCCCTTCAAGGCTACCTCTTCTTGCGAAGGTGATAGAAACCACATGAATTTTCCTGCTTGCATTTTGCTGCTGATAGTTAATTTTGTACTTTATATTTTTCATTAAAATTAGATGTTCTCCTTCAAAACCCTTAAAAACTCCCTGAGGAAACATCCATGTTAAGTGCAAGGTAGAAGTCTCAGCTTATGCTATCTTGGTAAGAAAGGCCTCTGGCTTTTAGCAGTAGCTAGTCTTGGCAAATAGTAATGTTTGCAAATAACAGATAAACAACACCTTTTCTATATATGTAATCTCTAACAGTGGGAAAGGGTTTAAGGTTAAACTTTAAAAACAATGTGAATTTTGTAATTAATGTCTTAGTCTTCTTCGTGATGTAAAATCTTTTTATATAATTATGAACTGATGGAGTGATTTCCACATTGCTCTGAGAGAAATGTACAAAATAATGCTAAAACTATGCCTTAATATTTCTATAGCACTTGCCACTTATCAAATGTCTTCCATAGCCATTATCAAGTACTGTATCAGCGGGTTCAGCCTAAGAGATGACACTAACAGTATCCGTGGGTATTAACAGTGGGGTTTTTTTCCAATACATTGTGCCTCCAGATTTATTCCTTGCCATTGTAAAGCCTTTTAGTGGCTTTTCGGTGCATTCAGAGTACAATATGAACTCCTTCACATGGCCCGTGGGGCCTTGCGTGATATGACTTCCATTCTCTCTTCCAGCCTGGTCTCCAAGCTGCAGTGTTCCGTGTTCCTCACTTTGGGATCTGTACATATATTCACTTCCCAGGTATCAGCTGACATCAGGGACACTGGATCACGTCTGTTTCCAGGGTCTCACCGCTACAGGCATTTACACTTAGATATCAGCCACCGTTTTTTTCCTGCTGTCAAACACAATGTGCTTGATTATACTCTCTTTTTTCGGGTAGTGGGCTTCTAGTAAAACTTCCTTGAACCTTAGACAAAAATCAATTTCAATGACTTTAAGATAATTTCCAGCAACTCTCTTGCTGGGGAAGAAAAAACATAAAAAAAAAATCATTCCTCTGAGGAGTCATACTACTTTGTGAAATACATGATGTCACATTAGGCTTGTTGGTTTCTTTACCTCTGAAATATTATGCATGTCCGTCTCAGAAGCTTACTGTAATGTTATTTTGTCATTTACATTGACTGCCAGCTCCTTTTACATGAATTCTCTTCTGTAAAGTCTTAGGATATCGATTGGCCAAAAGTATTAATATTCTTTCCTGGAAGAAAGACTTCATTGTTGGTGCTTAGGAGAGCACTTTCCTAGGTAAGAAAATGTAGTCAACTCTCTATGTGCTGGTTTTATATGACGGGATTCTTTTCCAGTATTTAGAAATACTAGGGGTCCTGTAGCGGACGCTGCTGTTTTAGTTTTTTCTCAGAGATGATGGACTTCTCATACTCTTGTTTACAAACATAATTAAAAATAGGCTTTTTGAAGAGAGGAACTTGATTCTAATAGAATATTGATTAACTGAAGTGTTATTTAGTTTTTTTTTAAAGTCCTAGAGAGCACCTGACAAAATTTAGGGTTATTTTCAAGAGAAAGTAAGACTAGAACAACTATTGCAAAATAGAAATGAGAGCTTAGAAAAAATATGAATACTTTATCTGTGCTTCTTGATACTGTATTCTCTAGCCAACTTAAAATGATTAAGTTAATTAAATCGGTTCTTCAGATGCTCTAGCTATATTTTAAATGCATAGTCATCACATGTGGCTACTGGCTGCCATATTGGACAATACACATTTACAACATTTTTATCACTGCAGAAAGCTCTGTTGGACATCATTGCTGAAATGTTGTCCAGGTTAAAATGCAGTGGATAATGGGATGCTGGGGAGCCAGAGTCAGAGTTCGACCAGTGAAAGGAAGGAAAAAGAGCATTCATGAAAGGTATTTTGTAATTTTTTAAGTGCACAAAATTGGAATAGGAGGCCATTATTGTTCCATGATAAGGAGGACAGTTACCTCTTTTTGTACTATAAATTAGTGAATAAAGTGCTTGAAAGAATCTTAAAGATCAGTTAGACCAATTACCAAATTAATATTTGAGCTATTTATATTTCTTATTTTCTGCTTACATGGAAAAACCCAAGCTCCTTACCTTAAGAAGCAACATACAATGAGTAAGATGATCAGCTTTGTGTTATATATAAGGAAAATGTTGAATTATGATAAATGATTATCCATAATAAATTATTTGATCATAAATTTTCACTAGTGCACTAAAGTGAAGGCTTTGCAAAGCAGAATTGCTTTCCATGATCTCACAGGGAACTAAATGCTATTTCGAATCTTACATCATAATACAGTCAGCCAACAAATTAGTATTGGGGCAAAAATATTGAGGTCAAAAAGAATAGTAAAATTCTTACAAAAATACTTGCATAATATTTTCCATCATTTTAGCAAGTGATTTAAAATCATAATTATACCCATTTATATTGTAGTTCAACTTATTTGTTTTATATTTATTGTCTTCTTGCCAAATAATAAGATCAACAAAGCCGTATGTTTTCTAAGCTCTTGTTAGAAGTTTTACTAAAGCTAAAACAAGTAAAATGTTAGCTAGTTAGCAAAGGCATTGTTAGTTAAATTTGTTTTCCAGGCATCAATGATCCAAAATAGGTATTGTGAAAGCCCATTTTCAGTGAGGTAATGTCAGACCACTTTAGGTACAAATATAAAACTGAACAGACCTCAGAAAAGCATGGTGAAGCCATTATGTTCATTGAAAATGAAAGATTTGCATGGAATTTATATAGTAATACGAATAAGATACATGAATACTTAATTTACCAGGAATGTTAAGTCTTAGTAGACTGAAGTATGTGTTTCATGTAATGGTTACAGAATTTTAAAACCAAAAAAAGAAAAATCTTAGTGATTACATAGTTCACTTGGAGTGTGAGGAATCTGAGATTGAGGGGCTGTGTAACTCTATAACCAAGGTCATAGCGTGAGATATGTGATCAAAGACACATATGCACTAACAGCTACAGTTCCATCAAGGAGATTTTTTTAAAATTAGATCATCCATCACAATGGTTTAACAACTTATAATCATCACATGTTTGTTAAACATACAAACGTATGTTTACACCAATCATTCCTAAATTTAATATGGAGAAGCTTGTCTTAATGTTATAAGCCAATATAGGTTTACTGTTACATGTGGCCAGTGATAGGATAGGAACAACCCACTAGAGGACTTAAATTGAGCATCTTTCACTGTCTTCTTGGCAATTTCAGATAGTGGTGTCCATATCCCAACTTGTGCTAGAGTTCTTGATGAATACTAATCAGTAGGAGATGAAGGCAGTCAGTTTTAAGTAAGGACTACAGTCCTGGGTGTTCTTTGGAAGGACTGATGCTGAGGCTGAAACTCCAATACTTTGGCCACCTCATGCGAAGAGTTGACTCACTGGAAAAGACTCTGATGCTGGGAGGGATTGGGGCAGGAGGAGAAGGGGACGACAGAGGATGAGATGGCTGGATGGCATCACCGACTCGATGGGCATGAGTCTGAGTGAACTCTGGGAGTTGGTGATGGACAGGGAGGCCTGGCGTGCTGCGATTCATGGGGTCGCAAAGAGTCAGACACGACTGAGCGACTGAACTGAACTGATGGTGCTCAGTCGCTCAGTCATGTCCAACTCTCTGTGACCCCATGGACTGTAGCCTGCCAGGCTTCTGTGTCCATGGGGATTCTCCAGGTAAGAATACTGGAGTGAGTTGTCATACCCTCCTCCAGGGGATCTTCCCAAACCAGGGATTGAACCCAGTTGTCTCGCAATGCAGGTGGATTCTTTACTGTTTGAGCCACAAGGGAAGCCCAAGTTAGGACTAGGCGCAGGGAACTAAAACCTAGGAGGAGCTGAAGAGGCCATGCAGATGGGTGATACACTAGAGCTTTAAGTACAGAGTAACAGTTCCGGGAAGAGGTGGTGTGCCTGTATCTGCACTGGGCACTTTAGGTCGGTGATGGGTGAACATGGACAGCTAAGGGATGGGGTTGTGAATGTCTCATCAGTGATGGGTTAAGCTCCTGGCCTATCTTTTGCTTAAGCCTTCCCTCCACAGTTAAGATGAGAAGACTCAATAGCATATTCCTCAGCAGGAGGAATGAAGTTAAGATCCCATCTTGTAGTTTTAATTATTCACATCAGTGTACTCATTCTTGGAGATGGGTCATCAAGAGCATATACATAGATGCTTTTGTGGAATTTGTGAATAGACATAGAATTTTATAATGATTAACCAAGAAGGTTGTAGAGTCCTACAGATCTGGGTATGAGTGCCAAGATTACTCTTTGTCTTTATGTGATCGTAGCTCTTTTAGCTTCAGTTTATTTATCTGAATTATGGGAGTCATAATAATATCCACCTTATTAGGTAGTTGTCATAATAAGGGTGATAAGCCATGGAAGTTCCATTGTAAGTGCTCTTTGTGTAAGAATGGCTCAAGGGAAAGAGGAAGAGGAGGAAATGATATCAGATAAGCAGTGGTGACTTATCGAATTGGTTTCCCTGAATATTGCTCATAGTCATTTAACTGGAAAATTGAGGTGGGTGGGGGCAGAAAGTATATGAGATATATACATTCTCATATATGTTAGTTATTTTTCTAAATTCACTGCTCACCAAAGCCAATATCTTCTTAATCTGTCATTTTGAAACCTTATTTATTAAAAATAAAGTTGTAATTAATTTAAAAATTATGTTACTTAAATTCATTTCAAATACATTGAAATATGTTTGTCTGTTTCATTTACTTTTATGGCTAATTTGATAGATCTTATCGACCAGATTTCTTTTGTAAGTTTTTAGGATTATTTGCTGTAAGAAATTTTATAGCATGGGGGACATGCTGGTGATGTTACCTATTTAATTATTTTGTACAAACTTTGAAGTTGGAGATATTTCTGGAAAATTTAGAAAAGATAGACATTAATGTCAACTCTATACAGATGGAAGAAGCTGAGGAAGCCCGTGCTACTAATTTCTTGAATCAGCCAATAGAGATAAGATGAATGGTCAGGAAACTTTATACATAATACTTTGATCAGCCTTATTTAGATGTATCATTTGATTCAAAACCACTTAAATGTTAAGCAAATATTCTAGATAAACCTATCTAAAAATGAGTGTACCAGGAGGCAAGCATATTTAAATATAAAATTAATATGCACATATTTATATAAGCTTGGATTTATATATCTATGTGTGTTAAATGTGTTTATATGTGTGTTTGTATATAGATATAAATATATCCAAATCTGTACATGTGTGGCTAAGTACAATATTGTATTTATATTATTGATCAGAATGTCTATGCGATTTTTAGTAAAATGTAAAGATGAGTTTCCATGATGATTTATGGATTGTAAAATACACGTTTCTGTTGAAGCAAGGCTTCTGAAGTAGGTTTTAATGGTAGGTTGGTACACTATTGTTAGAAACTTGGGCTTCTTAATGACTAGACGTTTTGCACAGTGTCTGGCTCCAAAACCAGCTTGGGATCTTGTCTGGCTCACTGGGCTTTCCACTCAGGTTTCCTGATCAGGAGATTGAGGGCCAGCTGCTGCCTGTCATCAGGAAGCGTATTGAAAGTCACCATGGGGTGGGGCGCTGGCTGAGGGCTGTTGGGGTGCTGTCCACAGTCAGCTAAAGGGTCACTTAGAGCCTGTGCTAATGCTGCTTGGGGCCCGTTGCGTGGTGCTCTTGCCCTACAAGCAGCCGCGGAGAGGTAAACAGTCAGTTCCAGAGCGTTCTATCGTAGCAGTGTGTTGCCTGTCTTTTGTCATTCTTTGAGCTCATGCAAACATACTTATGGGCTTCCTTGGTGGCTCAGTGGCAAGGAGTCTGCCTGCAGCTGCAGGAGACGTGGGTTTGATCCGTGTGTCAGGAAGGTCCCCTGCAGAAAGGAATGGCAACCCACTCCAGTATTGTTGTGAGGAGAATTCCGTGGACAGAGGAGCCTGGAGGGTTATAGTCCATGGGGTCGCAAAGCATGGGACATGACTGAGTGTGACTATACAACAGTTATTATCCTCTAATAAAGATTCCTTTGGTGTTATTCTGAAACTTAAATTTACCTGCTTGTCCTTTCCCTTTCTGACAGGAGTCTTACCATGCCCACCCAATTTTTTCAGTAAAGCCTCAGGGGGTGAGCTATCTTCTGACCCTCCTTAGTGAAGATACCAGATTATGTCCTGTAGCTTAGTTCCTACACTTTGGTCTGATACATTGGTTGGTGCTGCTACATATGTTGTACTTGTTCATATATGCTAAGCTGTAAAACTCTTCTAAATTCCTCTAAATATTTTGGTTGAATGATCTCTGCCAGTTGATTATCCAGGTTGCCCATATACTAGGTATTCTGAATTCGTCCTACTTGTGGCAAACCATTTCACACAGAGTCATATTTTTGTTTAGCAAAGTCTACTGAATGAAAAGAAAATGCTGACATTTTAATGGAAAGGCCAGTAGCCTGAGGAAATGCCAGAGGAATTCTACAAATACCCTTTCTCAGTGGCCTAGACAACTGGGATCTAATTCTTCTTAGGCAGCAGATGGAGGTGGTAAAAACTGAGCTTCTAAATGGTATGAGTCTCCGAGTTAAAGGGCTTGGTGCTGTGCCATGCAAACAACCCTGCTTTTTGTAGCCTGGAGCAAGGATAGAAGCCAGCTTGCAGAAAAGACTGGGTCTGCCAGAGAAAAGAGAAACCCCAATCATCCTTGGGTGCCTAGAAATGATCATAGTGGAAAAATAATGCATCTGTTGAAAGGAATGTAACTGTTACTCCAACACGAGTAACACTCACTCACTCTCTGGAGTATGTGTGTACATGTGTGCATTTTTACCCTTTGTATTTTAAATAATATAAAGCTAATTATATATTATTCTAACATATCTAACTTCTCTCTCCCTCTCAATTTCTCCCCCTCAATTTCTCCCCGCCTCCCCACTTTGCCCTGACCCCTCTTGTCTTCCCCTTTCCTTCTCCCTGGTTGTCTCCTAAATAGCCAAAGCGTCACATTTTTTGGTGATTTTTTTGGGGGGGAGGATGAGTATTTGGGGTAGATGAAAGTGGAAGCTGATTTTATAGCTTGTTTCATTGTCAGATGTCTTCATGCTCTTTTCTCAGTATTTCCCCTCTTTAACATCCCCTGGTTCTGCTGCCTTTCTGCAGTCTTGAGTATATGAAACTGCATGTATACTGGCGCTTCTGTCACACAATGTTCACTTACTAATTTTTCAACACATTTCACACAATTTTTATCTCTTCTTTTTTTTTAGCCAGCAGATCTACTTAATGCCAGTGACTAACAATACCCTAAAAGGAAAATCTTACTAACGCCCTTTACTGTTAGCAAAAAAGATTGTTAATATATTTTATGTCTTTTAGCAGAGGAATTGTGGGGACTGTCTCACACATTTACAATTACATTTTATGTGATCATTCCTACTGCCCACAGGGGAAGTGGTGATAGGAGGAAGTAGCTAGTCTGCTGTCCTGAAAATACTGTCATGGAGAAGGAAACAGTCACTCAGGATTCCAACATCTTTTGTAATCATACATCTGTGCTAAGAAAAAAAGAAAAAACAAAGGCTTAGCCCTTCTTCCAGTGTTTAAATAAAAGTGCCCAATTATTTTAACTAGTTTCCACTGACTTGTCAAAGATCCTTGTGTATAATAATGGTCTGCCAGTGGCAAGACTGGACAGAATATTGTGCAGAAATTTATTTTGGAGTTGAACATCTGGCAGAAGAGCCTGAATATTTACTTGGAAGGAATGTTCTCCAAGCAGAGTAAGTTTGCTGTTGGGTTTTAGGGCACTAAAGTGCCAGATCAGGCTTCCCTGGGCATAAAACACATAGTTGACAATAAGCAAGTGAATCATAAAAGAAAAGGAGGAAGAGACAAGACACTTAGACATGGACTGAAGGTTAGAAGACCTTTTCCTAGGCCCTCCTTCCTGGGGTGCAGAATGGAAACCAGGCAATATGCAACAGGATTATTGTTTTTACTTCATACGGTTTGTAATCACCTATTATTTTCCTTAAATGTAGTTTTGCTTTAATAAATGCCAGGTGAAGAAAACCCAATTATGAAGAAAAAAAAAATTCATTATCAGTGTAATGCTTGCAGAAGTTTATTTATGGTGTAAGATCATACAGATTGGAATGCAATACTGGTTATGATAAATACAATCATTGGGCTTATTTCATATCTAACGTGTAGCATGTGTATCTGTATGTTGAATGGCTTAATTGCTTTTCTCATAAATACGTGATTTTGACAACAATGAAAAGTACACAATGGGTTCTTTCTCACCCTTATTTGTCTAGGTGGGCTATAAGCTACAAAGTGTGCCTGAGGATGTAAAATGTTGTGGATATTTTTGCTGTTTATTTAATTCTAAAGATCTTGTGGTAGCTTATTTTCTTCTGGGACACTAACAAAAAAAAGTTTTCCAAGGAAATGGTCAATTGTACTAAGCATGAATGGTAGGATATGTTGGCATGACCTCCTTATTTGTATTCCTCAAATCACAACAGTTAATTCATTGTACCTATAGAGGTAGACTTGCCAAGTGGCCAAGGTTGCTGTGTGGGTAAGACTATATCAGACCAGTTCGTATATTCAGTTACCGACTTTTAGTCGATTAAGTAAATATTTATTGAAAAAAATCCCTCTATCATTTATATTTATTTTCAGCACATCTTTTATCATGTCAAAAAGGTTTATGGAGGATATAAACCATCCTACACAAATGTGAAGTGTTACTTTGCTATGTATATGTTTAACTTGAATACTTGTCACATTCACATGCTTCTAATTAGCTTCATGGCAGATACATTTGTCTGGCAGATACATAATAAACAAGAAAGTGATGCACTGAACTGTGAAACTGTTTATCTCAAGTAGGAAGAAACTTACCTTAAGAACATTGGCGATTTCCTGGATGCATAGGTTTTATTCAACTGTCGGGCCCATTCGGGCCATCTCTGAGCAGCATGTCATTGTTTAGTCATGTAAGTAGTGATTCAAAGGTTGGGGGGGCAGGCAGATTGGAGTGACAATCCCAGGTCCATCACTTTCCAGGGTGTCTGACCCTGGACAAATGGGTTGATCTCTCTGAATTTCTTGTACTCAAGGGAAATGTTAATAGTATTCTGGGACGGTTGCAGTGTATTCTAAAACCTTTACAAGTGCAAGATACGTGGCAAGAACTCAGAAAATGGTAGTTTTTGATTATCTAAGCATATCAACTTAACTGGTTTTATTCATACAGACTCTGGATTTGATCACCGTTTAGCCTTTTTGGGGGCTTCTCCAATGGCTCAGCAGGTTAAGAATTCATCTGCAATGCAGGAGACACAGGTGATGCAGGTTTGATCCCTGGGTCAAGAAGATCCTCTGGAGGAGGGGCAACTTGCTCCAGTATTCTTGCCTGGAAATCCCATGGACACTGGAGCCTGGCGGGCTACAGTCCATGGGGTCGTGAAACACATGGCATACGTGTGTGTGTGTGTGTGTGTGTGTGTGTGTGTGTCCCGTTTTATTGAAGTATAATTGATTTACAATGTTTCAGGTGTACAGTGAAGTGATTCTGTTTTAGATATATATATATATATATATATATGTTCTTTTTCAGATTCTTTTACGTTATAGGTTATTACAGTAAAAGAATCCAAAAAAATTTAGACTTTTATCAAGTCTATTTTAATATTTATTCATTAATTCATTGGAACATAAATATTTTACCCTTTTAATACCAGTAAACTAAAAATGTAAATGTGATACTACCAGTATAATGCTGTGTGTGCTTAGTCACTCAGCAGTGTCCGCCTCTTTGAGACCCCGTGGACTGTAACCCCGCAGGCTCCTCTGTCCATGGGCTCCTCCAGGCAAGAATACTGAAATGGGTTGCCATGCCCTCTTCCAGGCTGTATAGTAGTACTAGTATTTAAATGTAATACTAAAATTTAAATGTGGCACTAATTAAATGTATATAATTAGCAGTTCAGTTTTCTTAACTATCAAGTAAAATTGAAACAAGTCTGAGAAAAAAATTTATGCAGCTAATCACATATTCAGCCAGTTTCCTAGATTTTAGTTAGAGTAAGTCAGAATATTTTAGCATATCTTTATACTTTCAAATTAAAGATTTGTTCAACAGTCTAGTCTTAAAGCAGTCACTTACAGATGCACCCTAAGTGCTGAGAATAGACAATGTGAATGACAGTGTCTTAGAGACAAAGAATGAAAGAGAGCTTAATAGGTTAATCAATGAAATGAGAAGCTTGAATAATGTAGAGAGTTAACACAGAGGAAGTAGTGATTAGCTATTACAGAACTATTAAAATATTTAACTATTTTAGTGATGAATATTTATTCAAGAATTTTCAAACATTTGTTTTTTATCATCAAGTGTCATAGTCCACTTTGACAATTAACAAACTCCAAGCATTTTCCTCAGGCTTTCTTATTTCTTTCAACATAATAGTGTTATTAAAAGAAGATTCACATCAAGTTTCCTTCTCTAATAAAATACTGTGGTTTATAGTTGAGAGACTGTTAATTTTTAATCTGGTTAGTTTTTAGTTCATAAGAATCTAAACACAAACCCAAGAAATATAGAGCAGGAAGGCACATTAACGATTATTGAGTTTTAGTACAGTCCTCTCACACTATGAATGGAAGGTCAATTTGCAGAAATATTTTGCCATTAGGCCAGTACAGCAGCGTTTTAATTATTAAAGAAGACTGTCAGCTCTTTGAAAAGCTACACAACATCACAGATTTTCTTCTCCTTTGTAGCTGTACTTGCTGTCAGAATATATTTAGAAACATTGATGCTTAAGCAAATGTGTAATACATGTGGTCAAAGTAATGCAGCATTGAGGGTAAGCTTACTCCAGGGAATGCAAAACGAGAGTTTTGATGTTTACGCTTAAATATTTAGTACCTAGGCAGAATTGGGAAAGCATTAGTAATACCTTTGGCATTCATGTATCCTTTTATCCATTTTTTCTGTGTTCTGTATACTGTGTCTGTGTCTGTGATTTGTCACTGACCAGTACATCTTAGCTCTCTTTTTTATTGACATTTATGGGTTCCTATGCCCTCCTGATGGTCTATTCTCTCTGACCCGTCTTTCCACCATGAAGTCTTGTCCAGGCTTCATACCCTCTCTGAAGCTTCAGTAGGAATCACCGCAGGTCAAGTGGTGATGATGGATGGCCATTAGACAGGAATAAAGGTCCAGTGGAGGGCCGGTCCAGGAGACAGCGACTCTGGCTGCCAGTGGCTTTGCAGATTTCTCTGCAGGTGTCTTTCCATGTGCTGGGCCTTAAAGTGCAGTCTTCTTCCAGGCATCCTGTAACCTTTGAACTTTAATTATTTATACAATAATTAGCCAGTTTCAGAAATGTATCCCTACCTGATAAGAATGAGAAAAGATAACAAGAGTCACCCCTACTGTTCACTCACATCTCCCAGTACTCTCCTTAGCCTTCCTTGTAACACTTTATTTTCAAATTATAAGAACAGCTAACCTTGCTATAATGCTGAGTGTGTGGCAGTTGCTGTTTTTAAGTGTTGTGTATGGAAACATTACATATCTAATTCATTTACACTTTTTATATTTTTACAACTCATTACGTAATCAAACTTATAACATCCTCAGTTCAGTTCAGTCACTCAGTCGTGTCTGACTCTTTGTGACCCAATGGACTGAATCACGCCAGGCCTCCCTGTCCATCACCAACTCCCGGAGTTTACTCAAATTCACGTCCATTGAGTCGGTGATGCCATCAGCCATCTCAGCCTCGGTCGTCCCCTCCTCCCACCTTCAGTCTTTCCCAGCATCAGGGTCCTTTCAGAAGAGTCAGCTCTTTGCATCAGGAGGCCAAAGTATCAGCGTTTCAGCTTCAGCATCAGTCCTTCCAATGAATATTCAGGACTGATTTCCTTTAGGATGGACTGGTTGGATCTCCTTGCGGTCCAAGGGACTCTCAAGCATTTTTTCCAACATCACAGTTCAAAAGCATCAATTCTTTGGTGCTCAGCTTTCTTTATAGTCCAACTCTCACATCCATACATGACTACCGGAAAAATCATAGCTTTGATTAAACAGACTTTTGTTGGCAAAGTAATGTCTCTGCTTTTTAATATGCTGCCTAGGTTGGTCATAGCTTTTCTTCCAAGGGGCAAGCGTCATTTAATTTCATGGCTGTAGTCACCATCTGCAGTGTTTTTGCTGCTACTGCTGCTAAGTTGCTTCAGTTGTGTCCGACTCTGTGCGACCCCATAGACGGCAGCCCACCAGGCTCCTCCGTCCCTGGGATTCTCCAGGCAAGAATACTGGAGTGTGTTGCCTTTTCCTTCTCTAGTGATTTTGGAACCCCCCCAAAAAATAAAGTCTCCCACTGTTTCCATTATTTCCCCATCTATTTCCCATGAAGTGATGGGACCAGATGCCATGATCTTCGTTTTCTGAATGTTGAGCTCTAAGCCAACTTTTTCACTCTCCTCTTTCACTTTCATCAAGAGGCTCTTTAGTTCTTCACTTTCTGCCATAAGGGTGATATCATCTGCATATCTGAGGTTATTTATTGATGTTTCACTCGGCAGTCTTGATTCCAGCTTGTGCTTCATCCAGTCCAGCATTTCTCATGATGTACTCTGCATATAAGTTATAATATCCTCACAAACACTGAATTAGGTGAGAATAACTACTCATTTCAGATGAGAAAACTGAAGCCCAGAGGGTAAGTAGCATGCCCAGGGTTGTACAACTGGTAGGTGGCAGAGTTAGGATTTGAAACCAGCCACTGTGACTTCAAGTCTCATGCACTTTACAATTCCTAAGCTACTGTGTCAACGAATACTTTTCTTTTTGTAACCAAAAAGAGAGACTTGATGGGGGGAGACTAGGCGGAATATAAGGGAGAACGGTCACCACTGTATATCTTAGTACAGGTAGGATGCTTCCTTACATTCCTTAAATCAATCTTTGTAGATATGCTTAAACTTTTGGAGCATTTGTGTCATCATTCAAAAAATATTTACTACCGTTTATATACCAGGGTGATAGAGATACAAAGGTAAATAATAAAATGATTTCTACACTTCAGAAATCTTAGAGTGAGTCAGATGTGCAAATAGATACATTAAAGTACAATTTATAACTGTAGTTACAAAAATGTGAGCAAAATCATATAAATAGGACACAGATAACAGAACAGTGATTTCTAAGGGAGGATTTCTAAGTGTCTTTATTGATGATACCACATTTGTACTGGGACTTAAGGGCTTTCTCATGTAGGTGTTTTCATGACCAAGGAGAGGAAAGGGGATATTTTAATCAGAGAGACTTCATAAACAAAGGCCTAGTGTCTTAAGAAGGCTGAGGTCATTTCAGAAACAAAGTGAACTTCTGTGTGGCAGGAGCAGGTGCTGCACAGTGAGGGTATGAAGTGAGAAAGATTTCAAAGATCTATGTACACAAAACTAAGAGATTGGGACTATATTTGGTAGATACTGGGAACCTTCAGAAGATTTGATGCTGAAGACTGATAGCAGAGGATTTATTTGATAGGAAGATTGTGCTCTAGGCTGTTGAAGGATAGAAAGAAGCATCAAATATGAGACCCAAAATTCTAAGCCGAAGGCTTTGGCAGCTAGAGCTCAAATGGTGTCCCTGCACTTGGGGAAGAGGAATTGGAGATTTTAAAAAACTTTTCTCTTAGATTTTTAAAATTGAAGTATATTTGATGTATAAAATTATATGTTACAGGTGTGCAATGTAGTGCACAATTGTTAGTTTATACTCCATTTTAGTTATTATAAAATATTGGCTGTATTACGTTGTACAATACATCCTTGTAGCTTATTTTGCCCCTTATTCTCCTATCCCTGTATTGTCCCCTCCCCCTCTTTCTCCCAACTGGTTACTACCAGTTTACTTTCTACATCTGTAAGTCTGTTTCTTTTTTGTTATATTCACCGGTTGTATTTTTAGATTCTACCTATAAGTGATATTATGTAGTATTTGTCTTTTTTGTCTTACTTATTTCATAATGCCTTCCAAGTCCATCCATGTTGCTGAAAATTGAAAAATTTCATTCTTTTTATGGCAGAGTATTATTCCATTGAATATATACTGTGTTCTCTTTATTCACTCATCTGTTGATGGACAGTTAGGTTGGTTCCATATCTTGGCATTTGTAAATAATGCTGCTATGATCCTTGGGGTGCCTGTATTTTTTTTAAATTAGTGTTTTTGGTTCTTTTGGATCCATACCTCCAGGTGGAATCCCTGAGCCCATTTGGTAGTTCTATTTTTACTTTTTTGAGAAACCTCCATATTGTTTTCCACAATGGCTATACCAATTTACATTCCCACCAACCATGTACCATGGTTCCTTTTTTTCCACTTCCTCACCAACGCAACGCTTTTTACTTGTGTTCATGTTGCTGATAGCCATTTCTCCAAGGTGTAAGGTGATATTTCATTGTGGCTTTGATTTGCATTTCCCTGATGGTAATGATTTTGAGCATCTTCTCATGTGCCTGTTGGTCATCGGCCTTTGCTCATTGAAGTGAAAGTTGCTCAGTCATGTCTGACTCTTTGTCACTCCATGGACTCCATACAGTCCATGGAATTCTCCAGGCCAGAATACTGGAGTGGGTAGCCTTTCCCTTCTCCAGGGATCCTCCCAAGCCAGGGATCAAACCCAGGCATCCTGCATTGCAGGCAGATTCTTTACCAGCTGAGACACCAGGGAAGCCCAACAAAACTGGATTGGGTAACCTATCTCTTCTCCAGGGGATCTTCCCAACCCAGGAATTGAACCAGGGTCTCCTGCATTGCAGGCAGGTTCTTTACCAACTGAGCTATCAGGGAAGCCCATTTGCTCATTGGAAGATGTCTATTCAGTCCTTCTGCCCATATTTAAAATTGTGTTTTTTTGATATTGAATTTCATCCACTGTTTGTATATGGTGGAGATTAAGCCCGTATTGGTCAGTACCTTTATATTTTCTCCCATTCAGTACATTGTCTTCTGGTTTTGTCAGTGGTTTCCTTTGCTCTGCAATTGCTTTTCACTTTATTAGGTCCCATTTGTTTATTTTTGCTATTATTTCCTTTGCTTTAGAAGATAGATCCAGGAAGTGTTGCTTCAATTTAAGTCAAAGAATATTCTCTTTTCCTCTAGGAGTTTTATGGTTTCTGGTCTTAAATTTAGGTCTTTTATCCATTTTGAGTTTATTTTTGTATATGCTGTTAGGGAATGGTCTAATCTCATTGTTGTATAAGTAGCTATCCGATTTTCTCAACACCACTTACTGAAGATAGTCTTTTCTCCATCATATGTTCCTGCCTCCTTTTCATAGACTAATTGACCATAAGTGTGTGGGTTTATTTCTGTTCCAATGATCTATGTGTTTTTGTGCCAGTGCCATACTATTTTGAACTTGAAATTTTTTTTAATCAGAATAAATAAGATTTGTTAAATAGTGAAGGTAGGGGATGAGATATATTGATGAGACATGCCTATGAAGTTTATAGCTGGAGATATGGTGTGTAGTATTTAGAATCCTGGTTATCCTCTGTACCAAATCCAGTTTAACAACACTTGTTTCAATAAAGCAGAAGTTGATAGGTGAATGGATCGAGAAAATGTGATACTTATATATTTATTCACCTGGGGTATTAGTCTTTAAGAAAGAAAGAAATCCTGCCATTTGTGACAACATGGTTTGAACCTAGGAGACATAATGCTAAATGAAATAAGCCAGATGCAGAAAAACAAATACTGTATTATCTCAACTATATCCAGAGTCTAGAAGAGTCAAACAAATACAGTGAGCAGGTAGAATGGGGGATGTTGGTCAAGGAGTACAAAGTTTTAGTTGTGTAGGATGGATTTATGACAGCAGTGCAGCTATAGTTAACAAGATTTTATGCTTGAAGTTTGTTGAAAGTATAGATCTTAAGTGTTAGTACGTTAAAAAAAGAAGAAAAAGGTACTTGTGAGGTGATGGCTATGATAACTAGCTTGACGGTAGTGATTATTTCACAATACATACATATATCCAATCATCAAGTCATATACCTAATGTGTATAATTTAAAATTGTCAGTTATTAAAAAATAGCAGAAGGTAATTTATCTTTTAATGAAATCATCCAAGTATAACAGTCTAGTGATGATATGGGGATCTGTGGTATTACCAATTTAAGTATATATTTTGTTCTTATTGCTCTGCCTTCCCTTAGGCTGATACCCTCATTCATATGCTTGAAGATATCTCTTTACCAGTCTAGAAGACAGGAAGAAGCGTGGTCAGGAAGTCTGCTCACATTTTACTTGCTACCACTTAGTCACATAGCCATTTCTAAAAGTAGTGAAGGCTGGGGAGTATAGTCTTTATTCTGGATGCCCATGTATCCAGCTAAAACTTGGAGGTTCTGTTGTTAAAGGAAAGGAGAGAAAGTGAATTTTGAGGTGTAATGAGTAGTTTGGCTCTAGAATGTTTTATGACCACATTAATAGAGATCTGAGATGAAGGAACTGGGACAAATTTAGGAAGACATGGGGAGATAATGAGTTCTGTTTTGGATATTTAAAATTTTTAAGTGTCTGTGAGACTGTCTGATAGTGTTGTCCAGTAGGTAGTTTGGAATAAGGATTCTGGTCATGACAGAGATAAATTAGAGTCATCAGGAATTTGCTGCTGTTTCAGATGCACTGAGGGGGGCGTTAGTAGTGAAGATTAATAGCAGAATCTAAAGGACAGCAACCTTGGAGGGAGTGGATCAGAGAGAAGAACAGAAAGCAGGCAGGAATGTTCATAGAGTGGAGCGGAAGATGGGGAAGACTGACATTAGGGTTCTCTTTTGAAGCTGTGTACCCCATTCCACTGCTCCTGTAGCCGCAGTCTGTAACATCCTTGCATATATCACCATGCCCTGAAAAGTGATTCCACTCTGCAGCTTCCTATCCGAAAACAGTGTCCAAATGACACAGTGTCCAAACAGTCACAATGACCTTCAAACAAGGCCTCAGTCTTGTCTGAAGACTGCTGCTCTCCAGACTGAGTCTACTGTTCACTCTAACCATGCAAAGCAAAGACCAGTGCAAGAGGGAGCTCTGAGAAATTTTGAAACACTTAGCCCTCAATTCAGACAATTGAATAATATCATACCTCTCAATTCCTTGCAACAGTTCTGCATTTTTATCTCCTACCTTATTGTCCTTAAGGAAAGAGTAGAAACAAAGCTATGGGCATCCTGGACCTTCTGATGCTGAACCGTGTTGGATATTAAGGCAACAGACTTGAGAACCGACTCGTAAGATTGTGGCCCTTAGGTTCACCTGTAAGCGTATCGATCCATGCTCGTTGGTATGCGGAAACCACGACAGAGTGCGTATTTAGAAACAGCAAGTGCTGAAGAGAGAGCAAGTGAGCTGAGAATGAACGTGAATGATATTAACTGACATTAATGAACTCTTAGGTGATTTCAGCAAAAGAATTCCAGGCCAGAATACTGGAGTGGGTAGCCTTTCCCTTCTCCAGGGATCCTCCCAAGCCAGGGATCAAACCCAGGTCTCCTGCATTGCAGGTGGGTTCTTTACCAACTGAGCCACAAGGGAAGCCAAAGGCATTTTAGAACAATTGGTATTAGTAGAAGCTGAAGGATCGTAACTTGCTGAGTAATGCCCATTAGACTGTGCACTAACAAAAATTGAGAAAGTAAAGACAGAAAATGCACACTGTGACGCTTTCAAAAACTTCTTACTGATGAGCAGAAACTGGATACATGCTTATGATGAAGGAAAGTAAATGTGTTTATAATCTCAGAAGAAGCAATATGAAGGAAGTTGCTTGAAGCATAGGAGCGAGAAGTCTAGTGCATGGAGGAAGTCCTTCCTAAGAAAGATAGGAGCAAAGGGCATAAGAAAATATTCTGTATTGGCATAAGAAAATATTCTGTATTGGATAACTTTAGAGATTGCATTTGAGGAGACACGTTGGTAGAGTCTCTGTTTGATATTTTCTCTATGAATTAGAAAGCTGGTTTTTCAGGACTTCCCGTTAGTCTAGTGATGCAGACTCTGCTCCCAAGGCAGAGTGTGTGTTTTGATCCCTGGTTAGGAACTAGATCTCACATGCTGCAACTAAATAAATAAGTAAATATTAAAAAAAAAGAAAGAAAAGCTGGTTTATCAAACTATGTATAATGGCAACCCAATCCAGTACTCTTGCCTGGAGAATCCCCATGGACAGAGGAGCCTGGTAGGCTACAGTCCATGGGGTCGCAAAGAGTCGGACACAACTGAGCGACTTCACTTTCACGATGTCTGCAGTTGCAGACATGACAAGGAGCTCACTGAGGGCAAACATGATGAGTGTAGAACAGCACCAGTTGCCCAGATGGAGTTGGAAACCACTAATCATGCATAGTGGATAGGTTTTTATCTAGTTCAAAAGGATGGGTGCAAGAGAAGACTAAGAGAGAAAATGAATCAAGAATGAGAAGAGAATTAGCATTCTCAGAAAGATGAACACTTAAGCCAGACATACTGATACCTTAATAAAGCTGTGAACAGAGTCATTGGTAAAGAATCTACAACAATGCTTGGTATAGAGTAGCCCCAGATAAATATTCTCTAAGAACCATACATTTATTCTTAAGTGGCTTTCGAAGGTGGGGACACATTTTGGGAAAAATAGCTGGTTAGAATGTAGCTAAGATGCAAAGTCAGGATTGGATTGCATTGCTTTTTCTTTGATGAGATTTTCTTCCTTTTGAGTGTCTACTAGGCTGTATAGTTTGTGCTGATATAGTCATTGGTTCATTTCTGTTTCTTTTGCCCTTATTTAGTTGGGTTTAAGCTTTGTATATAAGGTATAAACTTTGTTTATAGTTGGTAAAATTCCAAATATCTTGGGGATGTTTAGATAGCTTATTAAGAGGATTTATTCACTATTGCTCACAAAACTGGACTCTTGTATTAACACTTCACTATTTCTAGAAATAAACCTTGTTCCTTTAAACTCTAAATAAAGACTTAACTATTTTAGGTGGTGCACTTAAAAAAAAAAAAAAACAAAGGAAATGGGATACTGTAGAACGGTTGTTTGCTGTATGAGTTGATCTTATGTTGCCCTTCTTTATTCAGTATTTGTTAAGAGCCTGGTTTTTTAATAAAGCTGAAGAATTGATGTTTTTGAACTGTGGTGTTGGAGAAGACTCTTGAGAGTCCCTTGGACTGCAAGGAGATCCAACCAGTCCATCCTAAAGGAGACCAGTCCTGGGTGTTCATTGGAAGGACTGATGCTGAAGCTGAAACTCCAATACTTTGGCCACCTCATGTGAAGAGTTGACTCATTGGAAAAGACCCTGATGCTGAGAGGGATTAGGGGCAGGAAGAGAAGGGGATGACAGAGGATGAGATGGCTGGGTTGCATCACCGACGCCATGGACATGGGTTTGGGTGCACTCCGGGAGTTGGTGATGGACAGGGAGGCCTGGCGTGCTGTGATTCATGGGGTTGCAAAGAGTCGGACGCGACTGAGCGACTGAACTGACGGACTGACTGATAGCTTGTATTATGAAAGATGAACTGAGGACTCAACACTTAGGGAACAAGAGAGAAGGGGCTGCATTAATGATGGATCATTTCAAAACCAGTTCAGATTCCTATGCTAGAGAAATGCCTGTTAGCTACAGCAACTCCAAAGAAGATGATTATGAGATAAATTGGAATCAAGTTTAAGAAAATACCTTACAAGTGTTTGTTCAGTCATTTAAGCTTTGAGAGTCTCAATTTCCTCTTCTGTAAAATGGGAGTAATCATGCAAACAAGGTAGTTATGAAATAAAATTGATAGCATTTATCCTCATCGGAAAAGACTCTGATGCTGGGAGGGACTGGGGGCAGGAGGAGAAGGGGACGACAGAGGATGAGATGGCTGGATGGCATCACTGACTCGATGGTCACGAGTCTGAGTGAACTCCGGGAGTTGGTGATGGACAGGGAGGCCTGGCATGCTGCGATTCATGGGGTCGCAAAGAGTCGGACACGACTGAGCGACTGAACTGAACTGAACTGGACTGATCCTCAAAGAGAATGGTTGGAAAAGGGCATGACAGCCCACTCCAGTGTTCTTGCCTGGAGAATCCCGTGTACAGAGGAGCCTGGTGGGTTATAGTCTGTAGGGTCGCACAGAGTCGGACACGACTGAAGCGACTTGGCACACATGGCACACACACCCACTCCAGTGTTCCTGCCTGGAGGATTCCCCAGACAGGAGAGTCTTGCAGGTTGCAATCCAAGGGGTTGCAAAGAGTCAGACATGACTGAGTGACTAACACTTTCACTAGTTCATTAGTTTTCTTGCCCACTTTCTTATTACATTAGAAGATTCTAATTAATCTAGTTAATCAGTTGACTCTTACTATATTCCTTCCTCAATGACGAAAAGTAAAGGAAACAAAACTCCAAACCATGCTGTCTGGTTTTATTTGTACAGATCCCAGTAAGACGAGTGAAGATATCAGTTCTTTATTTCAGCAGAGTGATTTGTATTGGGCCTTCTTTAACATGTTCAGTTTTTCCTCTGAGCTTAAAGATATCAGAGGTAACTGCCTGGAATAATCATACTTCCTGCATCTCTGATTATACGAACAATGTTCACTCTCAAGAGTGTCAATAACCAGCATTTGTCTCAGTTCTTTATACTCTGTAACTTGCTTTCATACCTTTTATTGCATATGATTCCACAGGAAACATTTTACTGGTAGAGGAATATATTTTAACATCCAGCTACTGTTGTACCACTGTGGTTTTTTGAAACTGCCTCCCTGAATTTGTTGAATTCAGGTCTTCAGAGATTGCTTCTGAAAAACCCCTCAGGTAAAATAAGTTACCTGATAGTGGCCTAGGAGTTCATACTTTGCATCTCATTCACTGGAATGTCTTCGTCATGCCAGACAGTAAATGACAGTTTATTTCAGGAGTGAGTTGGTGATTTCAAGGGGCTCAGTCTTGGGTGAGAGTATTAGTATTTGGCATTTCATATTGAATACATCAGGAGTAGCCATGCTGTTAACTGGTTGATACTGACACTGTATATAAGATAGTGACGTAGTTCAGTCTTTATGTTGATTTTTTAAGTCATTTTTTTAAATAGTGCTGGATTAGGTCCCCCTTTTCATGACTTTCTCTTGTTCTGTTTACCTTCTTAATTCATTATCACACTATATTAGTTTAGTTGCATTGTTGTTGCTTTATTTTTTTCAATTTTTGTGCTAGAATGTTCGCGACTTCAGGGAAGAATTTGTCTCTTTGCTGCACTCCTAGGACTTAGCGCACGGCATGTGCTCAATATGTATTTGCTCAATTCATGAGTTATTATGTGTTTGGTTACAGGTTAAGGGAAAACCTGCTAAAAATGCCTTGAACAATGAAGGAATCTGACTTAATAATTTAGGTCTAATTCAGTCAAGACTTGCATCACATCTCTCTGCAGTTTGTTTGGCCCTTTCCATCTTTGGGTCAAAGCACCACCCTTATGCCTGCTTCCCTCAGGCTGCAACGTGTATCTTGATGGATTTAGGGCAGGGGATAGCATTTGTGTCCCACGCTGCTGGAAGGAGTCCTGAGCTCACTCCAAGAAATCGGATTCTTGTAGGTCACATGCCATTCTTAAACCTGTGACTGTGGTCAGGCATAGAATCTACAGGCTGACTTTGCTGGGATTATAGTTTGCCAAGAGAGGATTGGAGTCAGAAAACAAATTCATGCAAGGATGCTATAAAAAATATTTGCTACAGCTAATGAATGGAATTCCAAAACTTTTGTGGCATTTTATTTAATAAAGTGTAGTGAACTGAGGACATTTAGAAAGTTTTTTTTTTTTTTAAGTCTGAATTATCTCAGTCTATCATAGTTCAAAAACACTGGTACACACGTTTGTAAACATGTGTTTTGAATCTATTAGTAATGATTCTGGCAGCACACAGCTAAAACCTCAGGCTCAGTGTAGCAAAAGTTATAGTATATACTCACATTCATGATGCAATTTAGGAAGAATCTTCTACCGCCCCCATTTCCACCAACCTACCCTCCTAACTCTGTGAGGAGTTTTAGCCTTCAACAAGGGATGTATTTTCCTTTTGACACTAGGAAAATGACTCAATGACTGGGTAAGGAAAACACACATAGGAAAGGGAAAAGGGAGGGAAACACACTTGGCAGATGTGTAGTTTTGCCTAGAACCATCCTAGTGATCTCAGACTTCTTAAAAACTTGATTTTGTGTGAGCATTTCCATTTTGAAAGAATATACATCACGTGCGTAAGGTGTCTAAACGATGGGAGAGGAATAGCCAGGAGGGGAGCCAGGAAGCCAAAACCAATATTGTGGGGTTGGTGCTGCATATAAACCTTAAGTCACCAACTTGTCGGATGTGTGTTTATCAAGTATTCACCTCCATGGCAGTTCTCCTTTCTTCTCTTTCAACCCCATACAAATCCTATTATTTAGTCCATCCTGCTCTTACTCCCCTTACTGCTCTGAAATATCATTGAACTGTTTTCATCCACATATATTGTCTCCCTAAATAGAGGGTAAACATCCTGAGAGCAAGAATTTTGTCCTGCCCTTTTCTGGAAGTAACCTCAGCATTTTGAGAGTTGTACAGTAAATCATTGGTGCTGAGTAAACGCTTGTGAGAATTGGCTCAAATGTTCTATTGCATAGTAATTTGGACACAGGTAATTGGATTACAGCGATGTGAAAGTGTTTGCCTCGCTTTTTTTTCCTTGAGAAACTCAGATTAAAATTTAAATACTGCCATGCAAGGAAAAAGATCCAGTAAGAAAGAAGACTGTTAAAAGACTTTCAAAGGGAATAGAACCACTTGAAATTATTTTTCCTGATTTTCTGATGCCAGGTTTCTAATGACTTTCAAACAACTAGATAATAAGGGAAGAAGTTTTATGGGTGTGTCACTGTATTTATCTTACTTCCATAAAATTCATAAAAATGTCAAGATATGGACATGCTATAGTGTTATTCAAACATTCTTCTTAAATAGATGCAGGGAAATGAGGAGAGATGGTACAGTATCATTATTGTTTCCATATTTGTTGTCATAAGCAGTGAAATCCTTGTCTTCATGAACTGTCAGCTTCAAACGTTCTGCCAAAAGTTTCTAAAACAAGTTCTTATTAGAATTAATCACAAGTGTCAGTTGAGACAGTATTATCCTTTCCATGTAATTGAAGCAGACTGTTATAGCCTATATGCAAAGCATTTGCTTTATTTTCGATGTGGAGTTGGGCCATAACAAGATACTAATAAGATTAGGAGAATCTTTTGGCCTGGCTGAGGCTCAGCATGCTATGCAGCCAGGGTCTTAGCCTCTTGTCTCTAGTAAAGCTATTTTCTATGTCTCTGTCTTGATTTATCCAGGCTGGTAGTAGCATTTTCCCAGTCACATTCCAGAGTGAACTGGGAATTCTCCATTTCGTTCTCCTTATCTAAGCATTTGTCATGTCTTATCAGTCTTCTCCTTGAAAATTCTGGCTGTATTTTCTGTAGCATGCAGTGTGGCGTGGGAGAAATCCCTGTGGACTGGAGACAGTCAAGGACATTGAAAGAGTTGTGCTGGTTGTGGACGGAACTGGTGATGCCTCAGTAGCTTCTGCAGTTGAGATCTCATCCTAAAAGTCTTTCTGGAATCAGTCGGACTTCATTTACTGAGATTCAGAAGAAAATTTCAAAGAATGTCTCATTTGTGCTTGGAACTGTAGGGCTTCCTGCCTGCAGACAGGACTACAAGAGTCGAGTTCTGCTGAAGGACCTGAGGATGGGAACGCGGTCTCCGTGGACTCAGACGTCAAGTGCCTCTTTTCTGCCTTCTTCTTTGGAAAGTGGGCTATTTTAGGAGCCGAAGCATATCTGACCCAAGATGTATGTGATCTGTACACTTTTAGAAGTAAAATAGACAGGAAACTAGAGGAAGAGGGAAGTGGAAACTAAACACTTGAGGATGGAGGATGCCCAGTTTTCAAGTAATTCTGAAAGGTCTTGTTTAAAAAATATTCCCTAGCTCTGCTGAATAGGAATATTCATGTTTGCTAATTTTTACTACTGTAATAATAGTTTTTCATTTTAAATGTTAGTGTGAGAAGAGTTTAGTCTTGTACCTAATAACCCACATCAGAGGGTAAAAATAAAAGGACTTTAACCAGGACACCCTGCAGGGCAATGCTTCCCAGTGAAATCTCTCTCCTGACAGGGCAATTTTGTTTTCTAATTTTCCATTTCTTTTAATGTTCCGTTTTTTGTTTCTCTTTTCCTCCTGTCGGAAAGCTTTTTCTTTGAGTTGGAGGATATTAGTGGCAATGCCTAGATTTGTATGCCTCTCTTTTCTAGGGAAAAAAAAGAATTATAATTTTGGTTGAGTTTGATGAGACTGGTGCAAAAGGATAAGCTGCTAAATATATATACTAGCTGTTTCTTCTCCGATTAAATATTACTCTCTGAAAAAGTTGAAGCTCAATTTTAAAAGAACTATGTGCACATAGAAAATTGCATAAAATATGTTAAAAGGAAAATTCTTCTTTAACACTCACTTTATTTATTTACTTGGGGCTGTGCTGGGTCTTTGTCGCCGTGAGGGCTTTCCTCTCGTCGTGCAAGAGGGGCCGCTTTTCTGGCTGGGCAAGCGGCCTTCTCGCTACAGTGGTTTCTCGTGGCAGAGCATTATCTACGGTCCAGACTCAGTAGTCGTGGCCTTGGGGCTTAGTTGCTCCACGATATGCAGGGTCTTGAAGGATCAGGAATTGAACCCATGTCTTCTTCATTGACAGGCGGATTCTTTACCACTGAGCCACTGGGAAAGCTCCAGATGAAAAGTCTTTAGGACATTTTCTGAGAATCACCAGTTCTGCTTCCCGAGGCAGTCACCATTCACAGGTTTTTGTGTATCCGTTCTGTTTGTACAACACACACACACACACACCAGAAATTGACTCATGTTCTCTATAGTTTACAAAGCCTTGATTTTTGTTTTGAAAGTGCATACTTTAATGAGAAGCAAAACTGTTATAATAAAAATAGAAGAAATAAATAATCGAGGACAGCTTAGCAAGTGTACCTCTTTTAGAAAACAAAGAAAGAAAGAAACCTGATGCAGATTAACAGTACTCTATCCAAAAGCACATAAGCATCTCTTCATTATTAAATTGTTGATACAGGAAGCTGGTTTTCATTTATGTTTGCCTCTACTCGTTGCCTTTTTAAATTCTGTAAGTCCTGTTAATGAGCTAAGGAGATAACGACCCCAGAAACATCCTCTCAGACGTTTTGGATGGTATTAATGTTATGATTTTATTGTACCTTTCTAGCTTAAATTCTTTATTTTCCAGAAAAGACTAGACCTTATGAGTTCATAATCCCATAGTAAATAGTGTGAACAGATTTGTAGGACTTGTAATTGCGGCAAAAACATTTTGTAGTACAATATTATTTGAAACGTGAATTTGGTGAGAATACAGCCTTTATTTGACCTTGGTTGCGGAAGAACCACTCTTCAGTCATTCATGTAGAAAGTACCTTCAAGTGGTGATCTACACTTGAAGAAAATGCATAATTTTGAGATTTTAGAGAGTACAACGTAAATATCTGCTTCACTGTTGGAAGACTCCGTGATTCCTGTAATTTCCCCGTGCCACAGGTGGGAAGCGGCAGGATAGAAAAGATGCAGTGTGGTGGTAGTGTGCGTGCGTGCTAAGCTGCTTCGGTCCTGTCCGACTCTCTGTGCCCCCGTGGACTGCAGCCCACCAGGCTCCTCTGTCCATGGGATTCTCCAGGCAAGAGTACTGGAGTGGGGTGCGATGCCCTCCTCCAGGGGATCTTCCCGACCCAGGGGTTGGGCCCTGTCTCTTAGGTCTCCTGAACTGGCAGGCAGGTTCTTTACCACTAGTGCCACCTGGGATCCATGCATTTCTCTGAACCTCTCACTGCTTCTCATGGATTTGGAAGCCACCCTCACAGATTTTGGAGCAAGGAAATATTTTTCTTTAATGTTGCTTTATTATTTTATATAATTAAAGTTTTCAGAAAGATTTTTGATGACCTAAATTCTTTCTTCTCACTTTTAGAATGCCACCCTTTCAACTGGAAAGGAGTCTCCTTTAGCAGCAGGTGCAATCTTGTTGAGTTCTAGCTTCATATTGCCCTGGAAGCAGAATAGGTTTTATTTGTTTATTGGCCAGCTACTTGCCTACTTTTTTTTCAGAATTCTAAATGGGGCAGTGAGTGGATTTCATGCACGCATGAGTCCTGTACTGTTTTAATTTGTTTCTTGTTTACCGAGGAACCTGACAGCATTCATTTCTGTTTACCAGTGTTTTCTCTGTCTAAGGACATTGATTATACTGGAGCATTTGGGAACACGGTCGTAAGGAGAAGTCTGGGAGCTGATGTTAGCAACCTTTAGCCTCCAGGACTGGTACACAGCCTTTTTACATGAAAACGGTGTTCCAGGGACTCAGGCGTCCTCTGTCCGTGAAGTGTGCAGCCTCATTTCCCACCGTGCGTGCTTTCACCCTTAATTGGTACTCACTTTGTGGAGAGGAGCAGAGGGAAATTCTTGGTAGTCAAGGCAGTCCATGTTCTTCCAACACTTGTGCCCATGACTTAGAAGAGGACTTTGTTCTCAGTGGTTGTGGGCGAGGCTGGAAGGAGCATGTGGAGAATAAGTGGCCTTTTCACAGCACGAACCCGCGTATGATGCTGGCGTTTGTTTCTGTGTTTTGTCACTTCTCTGGGGAGTTGCCTTTTTGTCTATTAGAGATTTCAGGGTTCCTCTCCAAGAAGCCATTTATATAACTACAAGCCAAGCTGGCCTGGCAGCTGTTTGTTGGTTTGGTACCAGGGGGCCTGCCTGGCCTTCTGGTTGGGCATCCCCATCTAACGTTAAGTTTATGGTCATGGAAAAGGGGAGCCTGGGCCTCTAGACCAGGTGCCTAAGTGTCAGGGCCTTGCTGCTGCATTGAACCTATGACCCCAGCAAAGCTACTTTGTCTTTTTAGAACATAATCCCTTCTTGAATGAAATGTCTAGGGTGTTGGACTGTTTCTAGATGTCTAGCCCTTGGCCTGAACCAAATATGTGTGTTTAGTGAATAACTCTCCTTCCCACCAACCTTTACTTTTACTTTCCTGTTATTCATATATTCCTTTAAAAAATTGTTCTTATGTTAAATTTCTTATTTAGTATAAGTTTTTATTGACATATAGTTAATTTAAAATGTGTTAATTTCAAGTGTACAGCAAAGTAATTCAGTTACACACACACACACACACACACACACACACATATAAAATAAGATATTGAGTATAGTTCCCTGTATTACACAGTAGGTCCTTGTTTGTCTGTTTTATGTATTAGTACAGAGTATATGTTAACCCCAACTTTCTATTTTATCCCTTCCCCATTTTTACTCTTTCCTTACCAGAAGTTTGTTTTCTCTGTCTGTAGGTCTGTTTGTTTTGCAAGTAAGTTTATTTGTATCTTTTTTTTTTTTAAGATTGCACACATAAGTGATTTCTCTTTCTGACTGACTTCACTTACTATGATTATCTCTGGATACATCCATGTTGCTGCAAATGACATTATTTCATTCTTTTTAACTGCTAATATTTCATTGTATGTATACATACCATGTCTTTCCTTTTTTTACAATAAGGCAGCAGGGTATTTTATTTTTTAAAAACAATTCATCATTCAGTAAATGTTGTTACACTGTAAAATATTACATTTTAATCTAATTTTCAATAGAAAGGTTTTCTAAGGAGATGACTTGGAGCCTTCCACATTTATCAGATGGCTTTTCATTATTCTTTTCTATTTTTGCAATTCTGGATCCAAATTGCATGGCCTTCTTTGGCAGACCAGAGATTTGTTAGACCAAGTTCCAGTGCCGCAAGGCGCAAAATTCGTTTTTCACCGATTCCACGAGATAAAGTCAAGTTTGCCTTTTCCCAGACTGGTAGGAAATTTAGAAAGGAGACTATTTTCATTCAGGAAGGGAAATCTTGCTTCTTTTCCATGATCACCAATAACTTGATCATCACAACCAAGATTTCTAGAAGAAATTTGACCCCAGTTCCATTTCAAATTCCTTATTCAGTCTTTCTAACCTGTGTGTCTGGAAGTGGACATGATGATGAGAATAACTTGCAAGCTGCTCCTCTGCCCCAACTCCAGTGAGAACTGCCTTCACACGGCTCTGATATGGGTTTGCTTCATCTCGGGTCTCTAACCAATCAACTCCTCTGGAAGCAAATCAGGCTGTGCAGCCACAGTGCTAGCAGCCAGTACTGAATCCAAGGGCTGAACCACGTGGGATATTCAAGTTCTTCTAAATCTTTGCAATTCTAGAGAAACATTACTTTCACCACCAAAGTTCCAAATGCGGGTGGGGTTGACAGCTTGCAGCAACTTCAGCCCTGCTCTTCCTGTGACGCGATCTGGTACACTGAATTGTTCACCAGGGTTAGCAGCAGCAGTTCGTAGCAATGACAATTTTGGAGGATCCTCAGAGGGTATTTCATAATGATTTTTCTGTTTTCTCCCCTTTTTGTTAAAACTAGCTGGTATGATTTATCCTTTAGTCATGAAAGCCACATTAAGAAGATCAACTGATTCATTGCATGGCAAATACCACACACATTACTATGTAAAATCAAGTTGGCTATTTCTTGATTTTACTCTTCTCTGAGTTTTTTATTCCTTGTTATTCTTTCCTCAGCTCACCCAATATATCCTACTCTTCTTCAACTTAGAAGGTTTATCCACAACAAATTTTTGTTCTTTCAACTTGCTGCTGGGTGCTCCCTTTTGCGGGGTCAGATTGTCGACAGGGACCAGCCCAGCATTGTCCTTTGGTTGTGCACCCCAGCTGGGCACCCCCATGGAATATCACATACACGCAGTCTGCCTGGCACTCCACATTCCGCAGCCCTGACCATACCTTTTTTATCCATTCATTTGTGATGAGCGTTTGAGTGGCTTCCAGGTACTGACTGGTGTAAATGGTGCTGCTATGAACATTGAGGTGCTTGTATTTTTTCAAATTAGATTTTTCTCTGGATATATGCCTGTGAGTGGGACCACTCTGTTTTTAGTTTTTTAAGGAACCAACATACTGTTCTCCACAGTGGCTTTACCGATTTACATTTCCACCAGCCGTGGAGCCGGGCTCCTTTCCCTCCACACCCTCTCCAGCATTTATTATTAGAAGACTTTTATTTTTGCCGTGATGTGAGACAGGCAGAATCTCAGTTCTCTGACCAGGGGTCAACCTGTGCCCCCTGCAGTGGAAGCTCACTGCCTTAACCACTGTGTCAACCTTTGCTTTTGATGTTTTAGAATTCTTGGAGGTCAGTGTTCATCTTCCCAGAAGTCATTATTTTCCAAAGCATTGGCCTCTCTCTCTTGTCCTTTGACATTGTGGGTTTGTTTTTTATTATTTTTTGTTACCTCTACTTAGGATATGAAGCATTATGGGATGTGGAGGTTAGTGGAGATTCCTTAAATATTAATCAGCATCTTAGAGTGTGGAAGGGAATGTACATTCGAGGGTAGCTCTATAGCACTGCTGACGTGTTAAGCCAGGCTGGGCTTTGCTGTGGGGCGTGGTTTTCCACTGGGTGGCTTGTTTTGTAGCATCGCTGGCTTCTGACCACTAGATGGCAGTAGCACTACCCGCTCGGTTGTGACAACCGAAACTGTCTTCAGCCAGTGGTCCCCGGAGGGCAAAATGCCCCCTGATTGAGAACTGCTGATCTGCAGGGAAAGGACGTCTGCACAGGGATGCCTCTTAAACATATAGCCTTTATAAGGCCAGTGTCACCCTTTACTGTGGCGCTGTGTGTTTGTGTTCACTTGCACAGTCCTTTCCAGTTCTTTATGACCCCATGCACTGTAGACCGCCAGACTCCGATGTCCTTATAATTTTTCAGGCAAGAATACTGCGGTGGGTTACCATTTCCTGCTCCAGGGGATCTTCCTGACCCAGGAATCGGACCCACACCTCTGGTGTGCCCTGCATCGACACGATGACCCTTTCCCACTCAGCCGCTTGGAAAGAATCCTGTGTTTTCCAGTAACCTTTTGTCCTCGGTCTGACCGTAATAGTGAGAAGAAACGTTTAATTAATATTTAAAATATTTATCACAATTATATTTTTAAATCACTTATTTATATTTTGAAAAATGAAATTGAGCAACCTACATGGACCAGGCACTGTCCTATATAATGAGTATTTTAACAGAAATCAGATGAGGTGGTATTCACTCAGCTGTGTCCTAGGGTCAGACTGCCTGAGTTCAAGACTGGTTCCAGCATGTCTGGCTGTGTGATCTTACCAGTGAGTACCTCAGTTTCATCATGTGTAAAATGATAGTTGTGTTGTCGAGCCCAACTCTTTGCGACCCCATGGACTGCAGGACGCCAGGCTCTGTCCTCCAGTATCTCCCAGAGTTTGCTCAGATTCATGTTCATTGAGTCGGTGATGCTATCTAACCATTTCATTCCTTGTCCCTTTCTCCTTTTGCTTTCAGTCTTTCCAGCATCAGGGTCTTTTCCAGTGAGTCAGCTCTTCACATTGGGTGGCCAAGAACTGGAGTTTCATCTTCAGCATCAATCCTTCCAATGAATATTCAGGGTTGATTGATTTCCTTTAGGAGTGAATCCAGATCAAAATAATAGTTACAATACTGCTTGTTTTTACACACTTGTTCATAAGGTTAAACAAAACCACGTATAAAGCACTTAACGCAGTGATTGGTGCATAGTAAGTGCTTAAAGAATGTTAGTTGAGGTGGATGTTACCACTATCTGCATCAACATTATGACGGAGGATGCTGTTCTCGTCAGGAGAGCAATGCTTCATCTTGAGTGGAGGGGTGGTAGTAACCTCCAAAGTCTTTCTTATATAGCTGAGCCCTGTAGGACTAGGTCACCCAAAAGGATGTGTGGTAAAGAAGAGGGTAGGGCATTCCAGCAGAAGGTTTACCTTTTAAAAAATGTATGATCTGTGATACAGAAACAAATGCATTATTTAAATACTTTAATATGTAACATTTACTTTCAACCTGTATTTCTTAGGTCACAACTCTCTATACTTTATAAAAGTTTATTTTGCTATTAGAATTTTTGTGGAGTATTTTTATCCATTTTAATGAAGTATTGACTCTCAGTGAAAACCTAATTTTTTCCTTGAAAATGATATTATTGCTATATGATAATCTTACCTAATTTTAGAATTCCTTCTTATCACAGACTCAGGAAAGCCTGGCTATTTCCTATTTCCTTTTGCTTCTTTACAAGTAATGTCAAAATGCAAGTATTATTTACCATTTTTTTTCTCTCCTTCATTTCCATGTTCGTTATCTTATTTGTGTGAGAATAGGCATCTAATTATCCTTGGGCAATTCTTGATGAATGCTCAGCTCCTTCCTAACATATGTAAGACCTGGTGCTATTTCTGACACATGTACAGGCCTCTGGGACCCACTTAATAACCAGTGGGGTAGGTAGGACAATTTTAGAGATTGGGAAACTGCTGTCAGAAGTATTGTTGCTTGCCTAAATTGACCCAGTAAATATCAGAGCTGGGCAGGGAAACGAGGTTCTCCTGACTTCAAAGCCTGTTATTTCTAATATAAACACAAACATATATTAAAGCAGACCCTATGCTGTCATACACCTCCTTTTCAGAGACCTCTTATTACCTGTGAAGGTAGGATGATGTTCTGCAGAAAAGCTCAGTATGTCTTCTTTATTTTTATTTTTTTACATTTTATGATTCTAAGCTTCTGCCAATGGACTTAAATTACTAATTATTTTAACTCTTCACTGGTTTTGTGATTTTTTTTTATAATTCAAGAAGAATGTATTAGAATCCATTTTAGTATTTGCATGATTCTGAATAATCATTTATCTTGCCCATTCTTGTGAGTTTCCTGAGGACATCTATGACTTTATCTTGGACACATTTCACAGTTTTCTCATTGAGTATCACACCTGCTGGAAATGTTTTGGACGAATGACTGTTGACTTTTCTAGAGTAGATCACACAGTTCTTTATTTTTGACCATTTTGCAAGATAGGTGGTTGTAGTAGCCAACTTCCAGACGTTCCCCAGTGATCCTTACTCGCTTGTATTCATGTCCTTGGGTTCCATCCCACTCGGAGTAGGGCTGACTTGTGTAAAAGGGTGCTGCTGTCAGAGACTGAGATCCGAGACTAGATCATAAAACCCGCTGCAACTCCCATCTTGCTCTTTGGACCCCTTGTCCTGGGCAAGCGAGCGGCCATCTCCTGAAGACATAGCTGCCTGGGCTCAGCTTTGTGGAGACATACATGATGAACCACAGAGACCCATCAAGTCTGCGTGAGCAGGCCGTCTAGGAGTGAGCCCCCAGCCGCAGTCAGGTGTTCAGGTGCCTGCAGACTCTGGCCACTGTGTTGACCCAACATCGTGAAAGAGGAACTGGAGCCGCACAACCAAACTGCCGCCAAAGTCATGGCCTGCGTGACCCAGAAGAGAATGTTTATTCTTTTCAGCCGCTAGGTTTGGGGATAATTTGTTATACTGAGCAGTAATTAACAAATATAGTCTTTATCTGAAATGCTTTTAAACCTCTTGATAGTTGAGCACTTTTAAAACGGAAGTGCTCAACATTTTTTTGTGTGTATTTAAAATGGAAAGTGAAAGCGTTAGTTGTTCAGTCATGTCTGACTCTTTGCAACCCCATGAACTGTAGCCTGCTTCTGTCCATGAAATTCTCCAGGCAAAAGTATTAGAGTGGGTAGCCGTTCGCTTCTCCAGGGAGTCTTCCCCACCGAGAGACTGAACCTGGGTCTCCTACATTGCAGGCAGGTTCTTTACTCTCTGAGCCACCAAGGAAGCCTACAAAATGGAATATACCTTTTATTTGTTCATCTGCATTCAATATTGTAATTAAAAAATGATTCTTTTAATTCATTTTACCAATAGTCATTTCCTATTTTTAATTGAAGATGGAGGAAATAAATGGAAAACATTCATAAAACTGAAGTGTTAGGCGGTGATAAACTATTGAATTCACTTCATAACTGTTATAATGTGTTTTAACCTATTTATATCTCATAATATTAATAAAAGATCTTGAAGAGACTCCCCCTTAGTAAAAAAAAAAAAAGTTGTAATCCTTGAGTATTACTTTTATCTTAGTGTTTCTAAGATTTATTCATTGATCTAATAATGCCTCAATGAAGTTGAAGTAAGGATGAGAGGAAGAATGATAAGGCAATAAATATTTTTCCCCCCATCTACAAATCAAGATTTGAAAGCATGCAAAGTCTAAATTGGTTGCCATAGCCTGGTAGAGTTTGCTCCTGGTATCCAAGGAGCTTATGTTTCCTTTAGTTTCATTGTCAGGATAAGCTTTGTGTTGTGTAACAAAAAAGTGTAGCTTTGAAATCTAAGACTGTAAAGGATGGCTCAGGAGATTTGCTCAAAAAATGGGTATCTTGTAATAATCATTGAAAATATATTTTCATAAGTCAGGTTAGTAGTGTATCAAATGCTTTTAGTATTCAATTTAGTGTTTAGTGTATCCTATTTTCCTTTTAGCACAATACATTTCCTTCATGAAGAATTTTCCTTCTCCATGTTTTGAAGAAGTGGTTTTATTCTGTTGGCCTAACATAATAATCACTGCCAGCCACGTTTCTCCATGCTTCCACAGAATATAAAGCTGTTTCTTTATCCCTACTTAAGTTTATGAATATTGTCAAAAGCCACAAAGCTTCCTGAAATGTTTAAAAGGAATGTGTGTCCATAATAACATTTTTTAGATTTCATAAGCTTCTGCTGATTAAGACCGTAAACCACAACAGACAGATCCAGAAATCGGGCTGGGTTAAGTCTTTGCTGCTGGTCCTTTGTTCTGACCCGGCCAATTGCCTTTCATGATTTCCTCTTACTTTGACAATTTTCTTTACTAGTACGGTAAGGGAAATGCATTTATTAAGAGTGTAGCTGTGAATCTTAGCACAGTTTCTTGTCTTGAGCTTTGATGGCCGCTGTACTTGGCCTTCTAAGCAGGCCTTTCGTGGTCCCTGCAGATGGTGGGTCCTGTCAGTTGGGCTCGCACATGATGTATGGTATTAATTGTGTCTGGACTATTGAAGACATGAATGCTTTTGCTATCACAGAGAACTTATGAGAAAGAAAAATGAGTCAGTAGAGTTATCATGTGTGAATCACTTTTAAGTCACCATTTTTATTCATGTGTATTAAAAAAATAAACACAGGGAGGCACTCCATCCTCAGAATGACTTTGGAGTGGAAGGGATTTTTAAGACAGACAAATCGCAGATTTGGAAGGTCTGTCTGTTTCTTTTTTTCTCTGTTTCTGTCTCTCTGATGCACACACGCAAACCCATCCCAGATGTGGAAATTTTCAAATGTTTCTACACCTTTTGGGTAAAGGGCTTATTAAAATGATGTGAAAGACAGTTGATTATGAGTTTATTTCCACTGCCCAAATAGAAACAAATTTTGTTCATTGTAAAATTAAGGATGCTTTCAATTTGGAGACTACCTTTTAGACCAAATCATAAAAATAAGTGTCATTTCTAGAAAAACTAGTGATGTTGCTGGTCTCACACCTGAAATTCAGCCTTCCCCTCCTCCTGTGCCTGACTTTGCTACCTATGAAATCCTAGGCAACTAACTTATCTGCCTGAACCTCATCTTTCTAATCTCGGTAATGGGTTTTTTGAAGACAATAGATGATGGAAACTTCTTATGACATGCTACTTCATATAGAAGTCAGCTAGTAAATATGTCAGTTTTGCTACTCATGATGATGTTGGCAGGTGTTACAAAAATGTAGGCACTCTAATGGAATCCATTCACACACCATTTCCCTGTGCTTGTGCCCAATCTTCAGGATAACACGTCTGATTTAGAACATTCATTTTATGAAAAAGAGGCCAAATGGCTGCTGAAAGAGTACAGAAAGAAAATATTTTGGTATTTATATGAATGAATTGAACGAACAGTTAAAGCTTAAAACTTACAACAATCAAAAGTCATAAAATACTTGAAAAGTTGATAAACTTAGATGACATCGTGGCAAAAGCTGGAAACCGGCGTTGGTGCGGCAACATGAGTGCTGGAAAAGCTGGGGAAACTGATGGAGGGGTGAGACAAGTGGCTCGAGTTTCTATTTTTCAGTAAGTTATTCTTGAAGAAGGGCTGGAATTTTGATGTGTTTGAGTCCATTCTGAACATCTGTGAGATGTACTGAAAGCGATAAGCAAGTGATTGTCATTTACCAGTTTATCATTTATAAAACTATTCTCCCTGCATTTTGTGGGTCAATCACTGTGAAACCGGAGGGGATGGTAGTTAGGAAGCCTTCCTACAACTTTTGGGTCTTATTTTCATGGTGGAACTATAGACATTGGCACACTGCCCAACAAAGCACCCAGCAACCTAGGACATGTGAGGAGTGAAATACTGTAGGTTCTGAAACAAATCATCACTTTGAGCTTCCCCAGTGGCTCAGTGGTGAGGCGCCCTCCTGCCAATGCAGGAGACTCAGGTTCGATCCCTGGTCCAGGAAGGTTCCGCATGCCACAGAGCAACTGTACCACAGCTACTGCGCCTGTGCTCTAGAGCCTGGGAACCAACAAAATAAGCCACCGCAGTGAGAAGCGTTGTGCCACACCTAGAGAGTAGCTCCTGCTTACTGCAACTAGAGAAGAGCCCACACAGTAAGGGAGACCCAGCACAGTACCCACGCCCCCCGCAGATAAATAAATAAAATTTAAGAATCCATCACTTTGTTTAAATCCTAAGGAAGTAATTAGAAGCTAATACAACCATCATTGAACTCTCCCTTTGAACCACAAAGCTCCCCTGCATGCCACCTTTGAGCTCAGAAAGTTTTATCAAAAGAAGATAACCCCCAACCCCAACTGACAATCACACAGTTAACATTTTCCTGCCCATTAACACATCACTCATGTCTTAGAACCTGAGAAATAATGTTTGGGTGAATAGAGTGTATAAGTTTCAGTGATGCTGGGGGGGATTATTGGACATGTTCAAATTTAACATCTTATTCTTTCAACAAGAATGTTTGGGCTCCCTTATCTTTCTAGCATAACGCTTGCCCGAGCCATTATTATTACTTAATTATATAAATGAGGAAAATGAGCAGAGGAAGCAGGAGACGCACAGTGCTGAATTTCAAGTCTTCAGTGTTTCTCCACTGCACCACACTGATCAAGGCCCACTTGGCATGATGCTCACCCTTATGAATTTTTCATCGGAAGTTGGAGGAGAAATGATTAGGCAAGCACCGAGAAAACATGATGCATAGGCTGGTTGTACTTGTTCCAAAATATTTAGAAAGGCAATAAAGTCCTCTTGGTTTAGTTCCTGGCCTCAACACATTGTGTTCTATCAATCACAGTGATTTTGTTCCATTTGCTAAATGAATTTTGAGGTGGAGATTTATGAAACATAAAGTTGAATGAAATATGCATGTGTGTGTGTATATATAATGTGTATCTATAATTTATACAGTTTAAAAATGCATTTGGTATCTGAAATATACTGAGAGTTAGATGCAGATGTACCATTTCTTTTGTCATCTAGGAAGGTACAAAAGTGCGTATGTGTATGTACCCAGAGAATGTTATATACACATAGTGATTTTCAGTCGATGATATTTGTAATACAGTTTTATGTTGGACAGTCTCACAATGGAAAGTGATGGGTACCAATTGATGTCGACAGGAATGCGCCTTGGCAAATATCAAGGCAGGAAAAGAAATGATTCACCAAAGTGTCTGCTTAGATGTCTTGGTATAGGATGGCTTTGAGGCCAGAACACATTTGTATTACTATAAGTATGTTCTTTTCCAATTAAAATATAGTATTCTTTTGTTACATAAAATTGCTTGATTCCTTTATAAGAATATAAAATACTGTAAGACTAAAAATAAAATATTAATTAAAATTAAAGATATTAAAGGCCCTTTTTACCCATCGTCTCTTAGGCAACCAGAGAGCTATGGGGGGGATCTTGATTAGAGATGGGCTTTAGGAGGTTAATCTGAGGATAATATATTCACTGGATTATAAGCCAATAAGGAATTAAGTCAGACTTGGAGGAGAATATTACAGAAGAAAAAGAGTAAACCTGAAAGGCTTATAGCCTATCACAGGTTCTTCACTGGAGGTGGGGAAATGTTTGGAAACTGTTTTTTAGTTGTTACGGTCCCTGGGGATGCCTGTGGTGTTGAGTTGGTGGGAATCTGGAAAGTGAAAGATCCTACATTATGAGAGATCACCTTCACTGCAGAGTTTCTGATCCCAAGCGCAGGATAGTCCTTTAGTGAATTATCTAACAGTCACTGGGAGTTTGTGGGGATACTTTCTCTAAGAGGCAGCATAGTAAGGGATGAGACACTTCAAGGGGGTCTGTCTTATTTCTGCACCCCATTATTAAGGTCTAGCATGTCCTCCGAGATGGAGGTATCTTTGTGTTTTTGTTCTTGTCTTAAAGAATACTCAAATGCCAGGATTTTCCTTGAGTTTTATCTTGCAGAGAATCAGGAAGATAATTCTTATCAGTAATATAAAGATAAATAGTTCAACCTTTAAATTATTAACAGCATTTTACAGGAGAAAATTATAGGTAAAAATATCTGTTAGAAACTCAGGGCAGGAGCTTATGATTCATTCTCCTTAAAGAAAATAAGATGATGAAGGACTAGATTCAATTTACTGCTGTACTAGTGAAATGATTGTAAGAAGAAATATTGTATCTAAATTCACCTATTCTTTCAGCAAATGTTTTTCAGCATCTACTGTGTGTCAGACACTGCTCTAGGAATTAAGCCTACAGCAATGTCTAAGGGAAATTTACATAATAATAATGAAGGCAGAATATCGGTAATGTCAGGCAGTGCAGGAAGCACGAGGAAGACAGGGTGAGTAGATAGAAAATGACAAACGGTTATTTTAAAGGGGCTGGCCAAGAAAAGATTGTCTTAAAGAAGTGGCATTTTGAGTAGAAACTGAATAAAGGTTGACGCCAGCCTGTGAATATGTGAGATGTAAGAAATTAAGCAGAGATACCAACGAAAGCTCTGAGGATAATGGTCATGTTGAACACCAGTAAGTAGACCAGAGAACAAGAGGAAAGTTGTAGAAACCAAGTTGGAGAAGCTGCCAGTTGGCCCAGAGGAACGGCAACTCCATGTTAGCCTGTGGAACGGCTTTCGTTCCGAGACACCTTAAATGGCCCTGGAAGGTCCTGCGTGTAAAAGAGACACAGTCTGACAAGTGTTTCCAGAGATGCACTCTGTGCTCAGGAGTCTTCTTCAGTAGTCTGACAAGAGTGGACACAGAGGTTGACCTGAGCCCGGTGAAAGGGCAGAATTGGGAAGTGGCTGCTGAAGGCAGAGTTGGTGGGATATGCTGAGGGACGGCATGTAGGCTGGGAGAGAAAGAGAAGAACCGAGAATGACTGCAAAGTTTATGACTCCTCTCAATGTGCGGGATGTTCACTTGAGAAATTAACATGTTACTGCAAAGTTAAAATCAACATTATCTATCAGATTTAACCTCCTTAAGTCCTTTCAAATATTGCATTAGTATTAATAGCACACATCCTTAATTCTCAGGGATATATTAGTGGCTTATTGCAGATTGGAGATTTTTCTAACCTTTGGCTTTGATTTTCTGTAGTTTTGTAAATAGTCACTCTAGAGGATAAAGTTTAAAAATACATGTAAGAAAAATGTTTGGAGGAATGAACTATCAGTAATAGTGGAGTTGTTAAAAGTGTGAATTCTAAAAGTAGACTGCCTGGGTTTAAATGCTGACATCCCCACTCATGAGCTTTGAAACTTCAAGGAAATTAGCTACCCTCTTTTTCCTCATCTGTAAATTAGAAATATTAATATTGCCTACTTTAGAGGATTATTGTGATGATTTAGTGGTTTACTGTATGTCAAATTTCTGAGCAATGCTTGCACATAATAAGTTCTTAATAAGCGTTGATTTTTATTGTCTATCAATACCATTGCTAGTAAGAACAGATATGTAGTGATTTGAATTTAAAAAGAGGCAGGTTTAGAAACAAAAGGCCTGAATAATCCATAAACTGAACAAGCCAAAATGAATAATTGAAAGCGAGTTCTGCATAAAATTAATGGAAAGAAATGAAACTCAGTAAATTCATGTGTAAGAAGTTGAAAATTACATCAAACTATTCTTGCCTAACAAGATGCTTAAATTTGTAACCTGAGAGAAGAAACAAAATATTAGCAAGAGAAACAATTTTTCAATTATTATTTGTGTCATTAAAGTATAATTATGGTATACATTTGCTGTATTTTTTTCCGTTTGCAAGTTTCTTTTGAGAAATCCAGTCTCTACATGTTTTCTGCATTTTCCAGAATTTAAAATTTTTTAATAGCATTCTCAAGCACACTGAGGGTACTGAATTGAATGTACACAGTAAGTAAACCTTAATTGCTCATATATTTGAAAATAATTTTATCATACTGAAAGAAGTTCTCAAAATTGCCTAAAGGCACAGTTTTATAAGCTGTTGATCAATATCTATACTACTTAATAACAATTTTATCCTAGCATAGAAATAATAAAGTTGTAAAAAATGAGGGCTGACTTGTTTACAAGCCCATAAATACTGTCTTTCTTTTAGAGTCTAGTAATAGGATTCCAGCTGGCTTGGATGTAAGTATTCAATAAATATTTGCAGCTTGATCAATGTTTAATTATAAATTTCTTGTGCTAAGTGAAGTGAAATAGAAATTCTGAGTTTGCTGTATGAATCAAAATAACTTGACTTTTAAAGTGTAATTGTGATAAGTGGCCTTTAGTTTGACATTTTGAAGCTGACCTGACAGCATGGGATCATCCACAAATCTTTATCCAGTGCCCATTATTTAAAGTGCATTGTGATTGGAGCTTGGGCATTTCATTTGCAAAGCTGTGGATAAATTTGATTCTTTTCTGGTTCCTTTTATCTCTTGCTTTGGACTATTGCAATACCATTAGCTTTAATTTTCCCCTAGAATAAAATCCAAAATGTTAAATATTCTTTTCACTGTGGTACCAACAAATCTTTCCAAGCTGTTTATGAAGTAATATCCTGGTTTGCTATCTTGATATGCTTTATTGCTTAAATATATGTAAACCATATTAACTTTTGTATATTGAAAACGCTCCTGTCTTTAAAATGACATTCTGCTTGTTACCTGCTTCTTGGGTGTTCTGGGAATTCCTAGCATGCTGAAAATAGGAGCCAAGTAGGCTTGGCTTCACTTTCACTTTTCACTTTCACGCACTGGAGAAGGAAATGGCAACCCACTCCAGTGTTCTTGCCTGGAGAATCCCAGGGACGGGGGAGCCTGGTGGGCTGCTGTATATGAGGTCGCACAGAGTCGGACACGACTGAAGTGACTTAGCAGCAGCAGCAGCAGCAGGCTTGGGAGAAGATGGGAGGAGCCACCTATATAACAGATGATTCCTTGCCAGGTTTTAGTAGTCCTAAAATATCCATAATTGCATAATCCCGCAATCTGTGTTGGGGCAATAGTGGTTACAGAAGTAGTTCTTGGAGAGTGTCCCATAGGTTTAGCACCAGAGATGATGGAAGTGAGGTGAGAGAAACATTTCAGTCTTGGATAGCAAACTCCAGGATTCAACTAACCAGGGTCAAAGTTGAAAAAGCTGCAGCCAGATTCTCTTTCAAATACTTTGGAACATAGGGATTTGTCTTAGGTAGTTTAGTCATTTTAACAGTATTGATTCTCCCAATCCAAAAACATGGTATATTTTTTTCCATCTGTTTGTGTCATCTTTGATTTCTTTCATGAGCATCTTACAATTTTCAGAGTACAGATCTTTTGCCTCCTTAGATAGGTTTTTTCCTAAGTATTTTATTATTTTGATGTGATGGTAAATGGGATTGTTTCTTTTATTTCTCTTTCTGATCTTTTGTTGTTAGTGTATAGAAATGCCACAGATGTCTGTGTATTAACTTTGCATCCTGCAACGTTACGGAGTTCATTGGCAAGCTCCTCTAGTTTTCTGGTAGCATCTTTAGGATTTTCTGTGTATAGTATCATGTCATCTGCAAACAGTGACAGTTTCACTTCTTTTCCACGTTGTGCACACTGCTGTATTTAAATAGATAACCAACAAGGACCTACAGGAAATAAATAGCACCAATAGTAGAAGAGGTCACCAGTGGTCGTGTAGGGGGGACAAATATTCCAGGACATAGGAGTGTGACAAGCAGGCGAGCCACTGCAGATTGCTCTCCGTTGTGGTGAGAGGGTCTCCCGATTCAGTGTCCGTACCATCTTCCTAGTGGAATTCAAGGTTATGTCTGCAGGTGGGCAAGTTATTCCTTCTGGCAGCTATGAGCAACTCAGCGGGCCAGAAGTTTCACCATCCTTCAGGGATATTGGGTAAAATATGTTTTCATCAGTCTCCTGGGCTGGATTTAACCTGCTTTTCTTCTAGGTTCTTAGTGCTTTCTATAACTCGTTAATGGACCCCAATAGAGTTGGCTTTGTAACAGAGGAAAACCATGTTTCTTTAGACCAGGCCTCCATTCCTTCCTGGTACCTGCTAAGAATTCAATGCATACCTTTTTGTGTGTGTTGGGTGTGTGAAATATTTTAATGAAGTGAGGGAAGAATCAGATTTATTTTTTCTTGGCAGCACCTTCCTATTCTCTTAACTGCTTATATTTCAGATTTTAGGCTCCAATAAGGACCCCCGTTCTTATTAAAGCATAGCAAGTCTTTTATCTTTATTGCTTTATTTAAATAAATTGGCAGATTCACACCCAAAGATTTAATCATCTATTTTTAGACTTCATTCACCCTCTGCACACTGGGTGAACAACTTGCTACTCATTAAACAGATTGTACATTAAAAACTATAGAGTACAAAAGCAGAAATATCATACATTTGGTGATAATTAGTAGTGTTCATTTCCTCACTAAGTACTAGGGCATACCACACTGTTTCCATAGCAACCTCTATTCTGTTCAATTAACTGCCTAATGTGAATATATGAATAAGTTTCTGTATTTAAGGGAATAAAAAACAAACAATGGGGTGATTTCAGAGTTTACAGTTACAGATGTAAGAATACTGGTTTTACCTTATTTTCTACTTTACTTTTAGAAACACATTTTTGATGTTTTTAGGTACTGGTCATAGCCAGAAAAACCATAAAGAGTGAATAAATTTTAATGAATTTCTAAATGGCCTACTGAACCAGATTCTCCCAGTCCCCAGCTACTCCCTGGTTGTAAATTATGCACATAAACAAGCTGCCTTAACTCTTTCAGGACACTAGGGTACCATTTGGCAAGTAACTACTCCAGGGGACTATCCATCATGGGGATAAAGAAGGAAAAACAAAGGCCATTCCATAGCAATTAAGTCAGTGTTGCTTTAATTTATAAAATATCCCTGGAAAGCAGGACTGACGTCGTTTGTTTTTCTGAAGAGAAAAGCTTAGATATTTTCAGCAGAGTCTCAGACCCCATGGCCAGCAGCATGCCACAGAGGAGAGAGCAGTGACTGGATTCAGAGAGCAAATCCTCTAGCCAAGGCTGAGGCTGGAAATACCAGCTTGCCCCACCGTGAAAGTGACAGTAGTGCTCCTGATACTGAGTTGGTTCTTACTCTATCACCTTCTTATGTGATTATGTCAAGGCGCAATGAGTAAAGCTGGATTAGTTTTCCTCTTTTCTTTGGTGGAACCTTATTAAATTGTTAGCATTAACCATTTCTGACACCAAAGAAAGTATAGTTCACTGGGGCCTGGTCCGTTTTCCTAAAGCACTAAAATGTGTTGTTTGGCTAAATAACCTGTGTAGCCTGACACATCGCAAGCATCCAGGAATCATTAGTACCTTTTCCATTGCTAGTGATTGGTGGGTAGTGGGTGGAATGTCAGCCAGAGCAGTGTTGTCAGCAGCCTGGTGCTTGCCTGCATGATTTGGACTGTTGAGATCAGGTGGGGAATCAAGGAAACAGTTTTATGTCCTACTCTTTCCACTAAGACGCACGCCTGGTGAACTTAACTATTATTCCCCTGCTGCTGCTGCTGCTGAGTCGCTTCAGTCGTTTCTCACTCTGTGCGACCCCATAGACGGCAGCCCACCAGGCTCCCCCATCCCTGGGATTCTCCAGACAAGAACACTGGAGTGGGTTGCCGTTTCCTTCTCCAATGCATGCAAGTGAAAAGTGAAAGTGAAGTCCCTCAGTCATGTCCGACTCTTAGCGACCCCATGGACTGCAGCCCACCAGGCTCCTCCGCCCATGGGATTTCCCAGGCAAGAGTGCTGGACTGGGGTGCCATTGCCTTCTCCTCTATTATCTAACTAAAATGAGAATGATGATGTTGATGTACTTTTTCCAAAGAGGTTGCAATCTTTTAATGTTCTTTGTAAACAACAATAACAATAAGCTAATAGGTTTATCTTACCATACATTTTTATATCCCTGCCAAATATTTAATATCACCTCTGTTATCTTTGCTGGCTATTTTAAAGAAAATAAATCTAAAGTCCATAGCATATGCTATGAGGAATGATGAGCCTTTTAAAAGCAATATATCAGGTTTGGGCTTTCCTTTTTTCCTATCCTATAAATATCTATAGATATTCTCTCTATATATATTAAAAGATATACATACATATATGTTGATTTTTGAATAAAGTATGTACAGGTATTTTTGGATAGCTACATATTGAAAATATCTTAGAAAATATATAGATACATATCCCATAATTTAAAATCTTTACTAATGTTTAGCCTTGTGCCTAGTAAGTACTCAGAAATGCCAGCTGTCATTTCAACTGGTTTCCTTTTATTTTTCATATAGTGATGCTAATTTAAACAA
>SJYQ01001414.1:1049290-1060755 GCA_006410935.1 Redunca redunca | reverse complement strand
TGAGTTATGTTCCATTGTTATGTCCACTTAGTATCTTAAGTATACATCATCACTTTAATACTTTTATGGATCTGCAACTGTTTCATTATTTTTTTTCCATAAGCAGAAAGAAGGGTGCTTAAGATGAGTCATCATCACAGTCCTTAGACTTTTAAAAACTGTTTTCAATACTTATTGTTACAGTCAATGTATACTTAATATGAGAACATTTATTTTGCTGAAGTTATTCTACAGCATTCCTTATCACAAATTTTTCACAATGAAGAAGTTAAAATGATAATTAAAATAGTCATCTTTCAGACTTCTCCGGTGGTGCAGTGGTTAAGAGCCCACATGCCAATGCAGGGGACACAGGTTTGATCCCTGGTCAGAGAAGACCCCACATGCCAAGGGGCACCTAAGTCCGTGCACCACGACTCCCGAGCCTCCACTCCAGAACGCATGCTCCTCGACAAGGGAAGCTGCTGTAGCGCGGCGCCTGAGCGCTGCAGCTGGCGAGCAGCCTCGTTCCTTGCAACCAGAGAAAGCCCACGCACAGCAATGGAGACCCAGCACAGCCAAACGTTTTTTATAATAGTCATTTTTCTTCAAAAATTGACAGTTCTTATGAGTTCATAAAGATGTCTATCAAAGAAAACTAGATGTTATTCTTAGCATTGGCCAGAAAAAAGTCTAAAAGAGTCAAAGCACTTTCCAAATATTAAAAAATTTACTTAAAAAATTTAAAGGAGAAGCTAAACCAATTTACATTCCCAAGTAACATTTTATGTTAGTAGTGAGGTTAGAATTTGGCTACTATTTTTAAAGTGCTGAGAGGTCTTATAAATGTGAAGTTCACAGTCAGAAAATTATACACCATTGTTTCAATGAAGGGGTTTGCAAGATAACTCTTTCCATTTGCCACTTCTTTCTTTTGGGTAAGAATATACTTAGGTAAAATTAAGCATACTCATTTCACTCTGTTTGAAAAACATGATTGTTGGAGTGCTGTTTGGAATTGCATCAAATGTATATATTTATCTTGGGACATCTAACATCTTTATGATAAATTTTCCTATGTCAGGCTATAAAATGAGTTTTTAATTGTTCAGATCTTATTCTATATCATTCAAAGATATCGTGATCTTTTTTTCATATAATCCTGATCTGTTTTGTTACATTCATCTCTAGCTATTTTACAGTTTTGTTTTTAATGTAAACAGGATATTTTTTCCTGGTTCTATTTCTCACTTCTTTGCTGCTGCTGCTGCTAAGTCTCTTCAGTCGTGTCCGACTCTGTGTGACCCCATAGATGGCAGCCCACCAGGCTCCCCCGTCCCTGGGATTCTCCAGGCAAGAACAGTGGAGTGGGTTGCCATTTCCTTCTCGAATGCATGAAAGTGAAGTCTCACTTCTTTATGTGTATTTTAATTTTGTTTCCAGCCACCTTGAAAAATCTCTTTAATTCAGGTTGTTTTATAAGAAGCCTTTGAGGTTTTGAGAGGATTGAAAAGAGATGTGTTGTTTTCAAGCTTAAATGATGACTGACACAGAGCAAGTCCTCAGTAAATAGTGGCTGTTCTCATTATCTAAGGATGCACTTTCAGGCTTCATGGTCTTTATCTATAGGACATCCTCTTCAGCTTTGGATTGCATGCACTACTATTTTGGTGGTTTAATGGATTCTCTTTACTTTTGAACAGTGAACAGTGAAAGTCACTCTGTCATGTCAGACTCTGTGTCCCCATGGACAAAACAGACCATGGGTTTCTCTAGGCCAGGATGCTGGAGTGGGTAGCTTTTCCCTTCTCCAGAGGATCTTCTCAACCCAGGGATCGAACCCAGGTCCCCTGCATTGTGGGCGGATTCTTTACCAGCTGAGCCACAAGAGAAGCCCAAGGTTACTGGAGTGGGTGGCCTCTCCCTTCTCCAGCGGATCATTTATTGGCCCTCTGCCATCACGTGCTTGTTGCATTTACAGAGGTAATTTTTTTCATTCTGTGAAACAGTATGAGCAATAATTTCTTTGTTCTAAAGACTGTCATACCATAAACAGTACTACAGGGACCAACTGCAAGGTAATCTAGTTCTGGGATGACAACTAATGTTAATTAATTAAAGATAGTTATTAAACATGTTGAAAAGAGAGATGCTCTTTTCCTTGCAACATCGTCATCTTTAATAGATGATGACAATATTTTTGCATCCTCAGGCACAAAAATATATATGTTTTAATGTGAAAAATGTGACATTCATAGTGTGAAATTTTGAAGTAGCCATCACTTTTTTTTCTTTCTGTTTTGGAAATTTCCTTAAAATATTCCCTGTGGAAATTATTCCTGGGGAAATTAATGCTCTGAGAATTGAATAAACTTCCCAAAGTTACAGAATTACTGTAAAGCTGATATAATACTCAAATCTTAATTAAATTCCATAGTCATCCTCTTATCCTCTAATTCTACTACTCATTACATCATAAATAATGATTTAATTGAAATAAATAATTTTACTTTAAAAATATTCAGCTAGTTTATAACTAGGGATGCATAATGAATTTAATATGTAAAATAAATCAACACTATAAATGTTTGACTAACGGTGATTACCGATGCTTGTGACAAAAAAATTGCCATAGAATTTGTAATATTTAAACCATCACTGAGATTGAAAATTTACTTACGGCATTTAGAATTGTAAAGTTAAGTATTCGTTAGAATTTTAGGGGGGCAATAGCATCATGATCAGGAAGATTGCAGCCTTTTTATAGTTTTTGTCCTTAAGGTTAAGAGTTGAAGCAATTTCCAATATTGACAAAAAATTTTTACCCTACAGATACATCGTAACTGCTTTGTTCTAGAAATTGCCCTAAGCATTTTATAAATATTAACTTACTTAATCCTCATATTCACGGGAGGTAGGCACATTACTGTTCCCATCTTAGAGTAAAGAAAATGAAGCATACACACTGGCTTATGTTTCCACAGCTAGTAAACGTGGCCATCAGATTTCATCCAGGCTGTCCAATTCCAGAGTTTATGCTCAGGGCTGCCTTTCCTCCATATCATCCAAATGCATCCTTAGTTCAGTCAGTGCTTTATTTTAAATGTATTGCCTATACTACCATGATTTGTGTTCTACAAAGTAGCTGATGCATGCAGCTGTAATTTCAGAGAATTTCATTATTTTCAAAAGTGTGCTATGATAGGGCAGAGTCATGTTTTTAAATAGCATTTCCTTATTTGACTACTGTCATAGAAATGTTTAAAATTGACATTTTAATTAATGAGTCAAAGGTTCTCAACAGACACGGTTTGATGGATCGTGAAGTAACCTTTGTGTGTGCTCTGCTGCCGTTTGTCATCTCACTTGTGCAGTAGAGCAGAGGACATGATGTTTCTTGTCTATAGGGATTTCTTTTGCAATTGATCATTAATTGAAAAGCGTAGCATAGCTAAGTCTTAGGAGAGAAATTAATGTCTCGTCCCAATTAAATGCATTAATTAAAAAAATAGGGTCTTTGAATGATTTTTATGAATGGCCAAATGTCTTTATACTGATGTCTTGAGTATAATGGGAAATTTTTTCTGTTGCTTTGTTAGAAAACAAAGGATAAAATCATGGAATTTCTCTTAATGTGTCTTCTGCTGCGCTTAGTTGCTTAGTCCTGTCTGACTCTTTGCGACCCTATGGACTGTAGCCCACCAGGCTCTTCCGTCCATGGGATTCTCCAGGCAAGAGTACTGGAGTGGATTGCCATGCCCTCCTCCAGGGGATCCTCCCAACCCAGGGACCAAACTCGGGTCTCCCACGTTGCAGGTGGAATTTTTACCATCCGATCCACTAGGGAAGCCCAGTTGGATCTTACCAGCCCCTAGAAAGGATAACTCTTTGCTCTTCTACATCTTCATTCTCTTTAAAGAGTAGGATTCCGTGTCGTGTGCCTCTTGTCAGCTCCTTACTCCGCCTCCTGCTCTCTCTGTGCTTCGTCCCTTTGCCTTTCTGCCGCATCAGGTGTGGGTGTCTGCTTTCTCTGAGAAGCCACGGCCTCTTGTGTGAAGGTGAGTGTGCACAGTCTTCCACAGGAGTCTACAGGTCATACTGTGTTTGCTATAGTTCTCTTAGGTATCGTCTGGATATTCTCAAAGTACTGATTGGAGAATAGAGCGATGTAAGAGAGGATTTTTACACTGTTTTTGAACATGTGACATTTTTATGTATGAATAGTTCATCCATCGTATTGGAATAGATCAAAACTCTCCAAACAACATAAAATCCATGATATTCATGGCGCCATCACCCCTGTGTCACAGTGGTGAAATGACAGTATCATCTGAGTCGTTTACCTTTTCCCTTGTTACTCTATTTTAGTAGGACTGACACCTTGAACCTGCTCTCTAATGTGCTTAGGTGACAATGTTTAAATGTTCTCTGGGAAGGATGAATATCTATTTGGACCGATGCTTTGCTCCCCCCCCCCCTTCAATATATTCCACATTCTATTTAAAGGACACTGGAGTGACTGTATCTATATTCAGCAAAAGTTTTAAACATTGAAAAATAATTGGTGATAGGCGCATTGCATCCTGATCTAGAACCACTGAGGTAGGCGGGAAAATGCCCATTGAAACAAAGTTTGGGGTAGCTAGACCATCTATCTCCCTTTAGGTCTAGATTGCTGACAGATCAAGGATCTGCAAGCAACTTTTTACTTACCCTCATCTTCTGTGTATAAAGGACATTTGAGATTCCTTCATTACTTAATTTAGTTAAGTAACGATCTGATCTAGGTGCTAGGCACTTGTCTAGGTATTAACGGCTCAGAAATGAGCAGGATAGACCCACTCTCTGCTCTTGAGCAATGTACAGTCTATGGAGGAATGCTGAAGCAGAAACTGAATGGTTTGGTCATTCCCTGATTCAGCACACTTTATCTGTAGCACTTTTTGTGATTTGCCCCATTATACATTTGTTGGCGGTCTCCCCCAACCAGGATGTAAATTATCTGAAGGCAAAGGTTTGTCTACTTTGTCTATTGCTGGAACTCCTCTGCTAGAACACTCGCTGGCTCCTAGTGTGAAGTCAGTGTTGAAGGAGAAGAAGTAAGTGAGACATATTTCTATTTATTTGGTAAGTAAGAGGGTGCTTACTGCCAGGTATAAAAAGATGAATAGAAACCACAGGGAGCAGGAGAGTCTGTTTGGGAACAGACAGTCCACTGAGAGCTGGCGACGTGCAGCGACAGACCGAAGAATCAGGTACTTTGAGAAGCACAGAGCAGGACTAATAGGTGCAGACTTTAGAGGTGAGCAATAGCCTCCTAAAAGACATGAGGTCTGACTGCACGGAGCAGTCATCAGCCTAAAACTCAGGACTGGGATCTTAGTGTTAGTCCCGTCTCACCTGCATACGCCCCGCACCCAGAGACATAACGTGTGCACTGTTGCTCCTAGGGCATCCAGGCAGCAGAGAGGAACGTCTGACTGCAGGCCTAAAAGAGACACAACAAGGAGGAAAGTGGACCTGCACTTTCAAAGGGGGTCCACTGTTACGGAAAAAAGCTGAGAAGTGGCCCCCTGGCAGAGGTGGTGGTGGTTGGTTAGTCATTAAGTCATGGCTGATTCTTTTGCAGCGTCATGGACTGTGGCCTGCCAGGCTCATCTGTGCCTGGGATTTCCCAGGCAAGAATAATGGAGTGGATTGCTATTTCCTTCTCCAGGGGATCTTTCTGACCCAGGGACGGAACACATGTCTCCTGCTTTGGCAGGCAAATTCTTTGCCACTGAGCCACCTGGAAAGCCACATGGCAAAGGTTCTCATATAGAATCTTCCTGACCATCATCTAATTCTTGGATTCAGTTCTTAGAGATTAAGGCTGGTTGATTAGCCTTGTATCAAGTACCTTCCCCTTCTTTAGATATGTTTCTGTTTATTGCCTTTGACTAAGTTTTATGGCATTAAAATATATCAGGGAAGTGGAAGATTATAATTGCCGAGCAAACTGTACAAAAGAGATGATGAATTTAGAAAACTAATCACAGAGAGAAAGAGATTTGTCTTGCAACACCCTGGGAAAAGCAATTCCTCAGTGGGAGATGAGTCACCATTTTGCAGAAAAGACTGCAGAAAAGCAAAACTTTCTTTAAAATACTCCTGATAAAGAAAATATAAATTGCAAAACCACTTTGGAGAGCAATTTGGTAAAACCTAGTAATCCTGACATGACCTGGCAATTCCACTCCTATTAAGTTGAACTGTCTGAAATTGCTGATACCTACCTGTTTTTGACCTACAAAAACAGCATTTTCAGATGGTCTACCTATACATTTCTTAGAGACGTGTGTCTATGTGTGCAAGAAATACAATTGTAGTAGCAAAAACTGGAAATGAACTAAATAATGCCATCAAGAAAAGAATGGATAAATTATTGCATATTTATACAATGAGTTAAAATCAAAGCATTTAACTTCATTATAATTAAAAATGACTTGGGGGTGACATCTCTTGGTAAGGGGAGAGCAGCTCCCTTGTATATTAGAAAGGCTTTACGTGTCTTAACTGGTTCATCAAATTATACTTTCTTCTGTTTATGCATCAGCTAAAATCACAGTAAGCTCAAGTCATTAGTCTTCTAAAACAGCTCTGTGTCACAGCCAGCTGTAGACTTGCAGCACATTTTTCTCTGCTGAAACTGAGTAGACATTTTTCTTTAATCTGAGAAATTTGAGAAAGTTTGGGACTTGAGATTTTTTTGCCTCCATTTTACCCTCCTTCCGTCTTTCCGGAAACACTTGGAAAGGCACATGATCAGAATCTATCACTGCTTGTTTAGTGCGGTTTCTGATCCTATTCTTTTTGATATAAAATGAAGTGATTTATTAACATTTTACAGCCAGTGCTGCTGTTATACTGTGCCAACCCTCTCTAAGGCTTGGAATGAAGTAATATAGATGCACTTCTCTTTCTAGTGATATTACTACTGTATTGTGTTTTACTACTACAGAAGAATAAAGCCTGCCAGTCAGGAAATTGCTTGATTTAAAAGCACAGTTCTACCATTCCTATACCATATAAAAGAAAAATGTGGTTTCTGTACGTTAATTTACAGTGTACATCTCAGCTTCTCCTAAAACAGATGGAGAAATGCAATAACATTACATTTTGGGCCCTCAAGACCAAGGAGAAACCTGGCAGCTGTTCAAAAATAATGAAATAACAAAGAGAAGAAAACAGATCCCGGTACTTCCCTCTTTTTGGACCCTCTATCATTGCCCAAACAGAGATTTTGCCCTATTTGAAAAGTCATACCTATTTGGAAAGACATACAAAGTATAATTGAGTCTTGCAGCATTGTCCGGTAAAAGTAAGTCCTGGTTTCAAAGGAATTTCTTTGGAGGAGTATAAAAGCCTTGAAGCTGTTGAGATTTATCATCAAACAAGGTCTGATCCTGAATTGTGCTATAATTCAGCTATAGTTAGAGACCTGATCTTTATTATCTTTTCAGAAGCACATACACATGCACACGTGTACAGCCAGACACCCTTAATTTTGCTTAATTAATTGGGCTGTTGGTTGGAGACTTTGTCATGTATGGTGTTTTAAGTCAAAAACATCAAAGGTGGTGAACATTGCAGATAATCAGTTTAATAGCAGTATTTATATCTCACAAATTACAGAGTCTTAGAATATATTACTGACTGGTTATTAAATGGTAATAGTTGGATCAGGGCCAAACTGATTATTCAAGTATTTCTGCTTCTTTATTATGAGCTTGGCAGTCAGTGGAAGAGCTCTCCTCTGAATGTTATTGTTCATCCAACTGTGGAGAAAAACTGTGAAGAAATCTACAAACAGCAAGTCCCCTAATATATGTCATAAAATTTTTGGCACCTGTTTGCTCTAATAATTATCTCAGTTTTGCTTTGTGTATGAAGTGTAGAGCTGATGGAGCTCGCTAACATTTCTTTCAACTCTGTATTCTATGAACTTTCCTGAACTTTTTGCTGGCAGATATTATTGGTTAAGGTGTCTACTGAGAAGATAAGTCTTTTTTATTTTCCCTTTCAGAGTCAATCGGAAATCCTCTGTTTACACCCCATATTGTTTTTGATGTAACTGATTCTTTCAGCATATCATAAAGTCAGCTATTTGGGAACCAGGAAAGTAGACTAGGGAGGTGGTTTAGATAGAATCAGGCTCAGATGATAAGCTATAATCATACATTATCCCCAGTAGATGAATTTCGTGGGTTGTTCCTTTCTCAATTTCTTAAATAAATTTCAGAATATAATTCAGATTAGACCTTATTCAAGCCAGTGGTTCTGCAGGGAGACCACTGCAACAGAGATGTACCTAGACCAAGAATGAAAAATTCATTCCATCTTTCAATCAACATTTATTGAGCACCTCTTATATGGAAGGCAGTTTACTAGGCACTGAGGATGACTTAGTGAATAAAACACAGGTTGTTAGTGACCTTAGATTTTTCAAAGTCTGATGATATTTGTGTATTTCAAGTTATATAATGAGTGTTAGTGACAAGAGATGGAGATAATACATTACACGTAACCCCTGGATAGTAAATACAGTATGTGCTATATTATTTTTTGTCCTGTTGGCACTTATTTCAAGTTTTAATTTATCTTATTTAATTAAAAGGCATAAATTAGCACATCATGTTGTTTGCATCAAATTATGCAGCTCAGGGCTTGGATTTTCTTTGACTCACACAGTGAATTCAAGATACAAACAAGGGATGGTAAATCAGAAATACAAAGAAACTTTCAATTTGAATTTTAAAGTACAGGCAGAATTCATGTGCACTGTATCTGTACATCACCGTGACCATTATATTGATTAATCTTCTTTAAAAGTGACTTTGTTGTAATAGACTCGGTTTGAGCAGTCTTCTGTAATATGACGAAGACAAACTCATTTTGCCATTAAAACTTGCTCTCTGCTATGTTTTGTATGATGAAACATTTTTTTATGTGTGCCTTTGAAAAGGAATAATTTACTAGCTCTTTCTTTTCAAATGACAGTCTTCACTCTTGCTTCTCCTTGCAATGCTTTTATTTTCTTTACCGAGGTCATGTTGAGTTCCTCTTTCACTTTAGTTTAGGTCCTTTCATGAGTCATTTAGTCAGGATACGTTGAAACAAACATCTGCCTCTTCAGATGTGTCGAGCTGTTGTTTCGTTTCAGTGGTTTTGCCCTGACGTCCCTCCATCCCGTCTTCTCTCTGTCTGCTAAGCTTGTCTTCTCTACTTTTGGCTTTTGCTGGCCTTCTGTTTCCCCCTCCTTTTTCAGATAGTTCCTTGCTGCCAGGCAGAGAAGGAAATGGCAACCCACTCCAGTGTTCTTGCCTGTAGACTCCCAGGGATGGGGGAGCCTGGAGGGCTGCCATCTATGGGGTCGCACAGAGTCGGACACGACTGAAGTGACTTAGCAGCAGCAGGTGCCAGGCTGTGTGCTGGCTTCTAAAGATGCAGTTGATGAAGCCGTTAATCACATGTGTCTTCAAGCTAGTAATCAAAAAATATTCCTTTAACAAATAGCCACACACAGTGAAATGATTCCGTTTTTAATGTCCTGAAAGGAAAAGTATGAGGTATATTGAGAGGTGTATTTGGGGAACTTACCCTAAGCTATGGAGGAGGGGGTGAAATAAGAAAGTCTTCTTGAACTTGACATTTAAGATGAACCTTGAGCGCTTCTTAGTTGGTGAACAAGGAAGAACTTGAGGAGAAGCAGTTCTAGTCACCACTTCTCTGCTGTCAGGAGATATTTCACTTGATGCCGAGTTTCAAGGAGATACAGCTGGAAAGGAAGCCTTGTTATTAGGTATGCTGAATTAATCTAATCATGATTTGAAAAGAGAGAATTTGTCTTAAGTGCAAAATCTGATGGAAAGAACATTTTACCATGTACAATGATCTGTTTCATAATTCTGTATTTCTTTGACTTATTTTGTGTGGTTTATTATTTTAATTTAAAAATTATATGAATTGTAATTGATTTGTAGAAGGATCCTTTTTTATTAAGAATGCTTATTATTATTATTATTATTTTTTTTTACTTTTACAATACTGTATTGGTTTTGCCATACATTGACATGAATCCGTCACAGGTATACATGAGTTCCCAATCCTGAACTCCCCTCCCACCTCCCTCCCCATATCATCTCTCTGGGTTTTACAGGGTCAATAAATCTGAAAATGTTTTTGGAGCCTGATACCAGTCTTGGGAGAACATTGTTTGCTGGTTAGTCACTAAGTCATGTCCAACTCTTTGACCATGGCCTGTAGCCTGCCAGGCTCCTCATCCATGGGATTTCCCAGGCAAAAAGTACTGGAGTGGGTTGCCCTTTGCTTCTCCAAAACATTAGTTAGTGTTAATGACTTACATTTCCCACTTTTGGTATTATTTAATAACAGGCTAATAAAGATCATAGAGATGGTCTTTATAATACCTGTTACTAGATCAGCAATAGATTGAGAATCAAACTAAAGGTGCTGCTGCTGATATATGAGGAGCCTGGTGGGCTACAGTCTACAGGGGCCAAAGAGTCAGACATGACTGAACACACGTACAGATAAACGTAGGAACAGTTTCCAAACTTTCATGTTTTCAAGTGATTTGATACTATTGAATGGGTACTGAGAATTGAAAATTCCATTTCTCATTCATTTTTAGCAACTTTCTTAAATCTAGAGTAAATTCATCCCAGCAACTCAGATTGTTATTAAAACTAGCTTCTCAGCCTTTTGGACTCATCAAAATACAAATACGTTTTACACTGCTAATAACATTTTAACGCAAAATGCCTTAGAGGACAGGGTCCCTTTGATTTAAATTAATCATACAACTTTTCTACTTTTCAGAACAGCTGTAGTCATTATTACCTCTTGGCGAACATAATCAATTCCTTAGAAACTTTTCGTCATTTATACTCAAGGGAATTCCCCAACATATTTATACTGACATTAAAAATATTGAAGTAAAATTTCAACTGCTTTTCCTCTTTGAGCCCTCAGTCTTTTCAAATGTAAACTGAATGATCCATTCTTACATTTTCTCCATTTTGTTGGTGACTTAGTCTGTTACTACCAGCATCTTTCCTATGCCTTTTTTTTTTTTAGTAGTTCTTGCTGCTTATATGAATGATGATTGGAGTGGATTATTTAAGAGCCACAGGGATTTAAAATACTTAAAAAAAAAAAAAAAACACCTCTGAAATTTGATCCATCAGTAGGGCAGACTTCTCTGCACTTAACTTTTTAAGGGCTTCCCTTGTGGTTCACCTGGTAAAGAATCCACCTGCAATGTGGGAGACCTGGGTTCAAGATCCCCTGGAGAAGGGAAAGGCTGCCCACTCCAGTATTCTGGCCTAGAGAATTCCATGGACTATATAGTCCATGGGGTCACAAAGAGTTGGACACGACTGAGCAACTTTCACACACACACACACACACACACACACACACAC
>SJYQ01001414.1:818646-1039312 GCA_006410935.1 Redunca redunca | reverse complement strand
GCTAAGTAAGTCTAAATATTCTGCTAGAAGTATTAAATTGAAAGAGGAATTAAACCGTATTCTTTAGTTGTGCTTCTTTGAAGCTTATTCTATCTGGATTAAGTATTTTTATTTGATTTAAAACTTTGCTTTGATACCCACATCAGATAGGAGTATAAAATTTGTTTGAAAGAAATTCTGGTAAGTTTGATTTGATTTCTTATACTTCTGTTGAACATTTTCTACATGTTGTTTATTATGATGGGTAATAATTGGTTTCTTTCAGAAGCAGAATACCCATTTCTAGGTATTGCATATTTAATTTCTTAAACCAAAAATTTTAAAATCATGGTATCCTATATTGAAGTGTTTAATAAGCAAAGATTATATGATCTAAAACAGAGTTTGTATTATTATTCAGAAATAATAACTTAAAAGTCAATTTTCAGAGTCAAAGGTTTTTTTTTTTTTAGTTCATCAGTCCCATGTCAAAGTCCTAAAAATAAATTCCCAATCACAGAGAATGTGAATGGAGAATGCAAGGAATTTTGTGGGAAAGGAACTACTTGCTAGTTTTAGTTATTGTTAAAATGGATTTAATTTTTTTTGATTATTCTGAAGGGTAATAAGAGAAGAGGATAAAAAAGAAAAAACTAATGGCTTCCAAGTAAAAGATGCTTGACCTTTGTTCTTTATTTTTTTCCCCACTTTGAATAACTCATATATTTGCACATTAATACTTTTGTTGAAATTAGTAGTTATTGTGTTTGCTCATATTTGGTAGTAATCAAGTATAGTTTGCTATATAAATTCAAAAGTTTTCATTAAATCAGGGATATTAACTTATGGGAATAGCAGTTTTTTTATTCATCATTTTTTTGTTGTTGAATGATGTGTCCTTCATTTTGATTAAAAACTCCATTGACAATAATTTTTGTTTTTACTGTTCATACATATTTGAATTTAAACTTTAGCCTTTAATAATAAAATTTCATTGCCAGACCTTCATACTCAGAGTACTATATGAATCATTAAATGGAGCTTAATAGCTATAATAGTAATTTCTTTTGATTCATTGAAAGGTATAGGTGCGTGCATGCTAAGTCGCTTCAGTCCTGTCTGACCCTTTGCGACCACATGGACTGTATAGCCCTCCAGGCTCCTCTGTCCATGGGATTCTCCAGGTAAGAATACTGGAATGAGTAGCCATGCCCTTCTCCAGGGGATCTTTCTGACCCAGGGATCAAACCTGCCTCTCCTGCGGCTCCTGCATTGTAGGCGGATTCTTTACCACTGAGCCACTGGGGAAACGTAGTTTACTTGTTAAGTTGTGTCATACTCCTGTAACCCCACGGACTGTAGCCTACTATGCTCCTCTGTCCGTGAGGTTTCCCAGGCAAGACTACTGGCTGGATCACCATTTCCCTTCTCCAGGGGATCTTCCTGACCCTGGGATTGAACCCAGGTCTCCTGCATTGCAGGCAGATTCTTTACTGATTGAGCAGCACTTCACTTTCCCTTTTCACTTTCATGCATTGGAGAAGGAAATGGCAACCCACTCCAGCGTTCTTGTCTGGAGAATCCCAGGGACGGGGGAGCCTGGTGGGCTGCCGTCTATGGGGTCGCACAGAGTGGGACACGACTGAAGCGACTTAGCAGCAGCAGCAGCGGTAGATACTAGATGTAACTGTTAAAAAGATTCCCTCTTAGCAGTATATCCAAAGCATAACATACATTTTAAAGTTCCTATGCCTGCTTTCTTGAGCCAGTGAAATTATCTTAGTGAATATGAAAGATGGACTAATTTGTTGAACATGCATCCAAGTAATACTCTGACTCACAAGTGGCATCAAATTCATTTGAAAGTAAATAGTTGTTTCTGAGTATTTGTATTGAGTGTTTGATTTTAGCCTTTTCTACAATTTCTCCACTTAAAAAGAAATAAGTGAGTAGATAGCTGAGGATCCTTTTCTCACGGGAAGGATTTTCAACATGAAAGATTTCATTTCCTAAACTGCAGAATACATAGAATTTAAGGAGGTTCTATTTCATTTCTACTCTTCCGCTAATATGATCAGTGTCTAATGTTTAGGTTGTGTCGGAATTCCAAGAATTTGGTTTGCCTTTAGAGTATGAACATAGGTTTTTATTAAAAATATTTACAACTCCCTAAATTCTCATTACCCAATTTAAACTTCCAAATTAATATCACAGGCCATGAGATGAATCATTATTTCCAAGGGATTCAGATACTATTAAGAATGTCATAAAATGTGATGTCATTTAGCTGTCTTGGAGAACCATAAAATCTCTGTTTCTGCATAAATGTAAAATTGGCAAACCAATTTATGAGCTTTTCTTCACACAGCTCTGGCTTGAGCTATTTTTAGCTCATGTGATTTGTATGATATTAACTAGAAAGAACTTCATGAATGCTGCAGTCTGAATGTATCTCCCCCAAATTCATGTTGAACTTAACCTCCAAGGTGATATTGAGAGAGGAGCCTTGGCAGGTGACTAAGTCATGAAGGTGCTGTCCTCATAATAGGACTGTGAAGCGAAAGTGAAAGTCGCTCAGTTGTGTCTGACTATTTGTGACTCCATGGACTCTATAGTCCTCTTCCTTCAAGTGAGAATCCAAGAAATCTGAAACCCAGAAGAGGATCCTTGCTTAACCATCAGGCACACTTTTCTCAGTCTTCAGCCTCTAGAACTATGAGAAATAAATTTCTATTGCTTATAAACTACCCAGCCTGTGGTGTTTTGTTGTAGCAGCCCTAAGTGACCAGCAGTGGTATTCAGTGGGCTGTGTACACAGGCAATGCTAATTACTCCTGCCTTTCTTACCTCTAAATTCCACATTCTGAATCCCGAACAAGGGCTTCCTGATAGCTCAATTAGTAAAGAATCTGCCTGCAATGTGGGAGACCTGGGTTTGATCCCTGGGTTGGGAAGATCCTCTGGAGAAGGGAAGGCTACCTACTCCAGTATTCTGGACTAGAGAATTATATGGTCCCAAGGACTGTAGCAATCTTATCAAGAAATGCCCTAGAAAGATTTTGTTGTAGCAGCCCAAACTGACTGACTCTGGTATTCAGTGGGCTGTGTACACAGGCAATGCTAATAACTCCTGCTATTTTTACCTCTAAATTCCACATTCTGAATCCTAAACTAGAGTTCCTTGAAAGTTATTGCTAAGGATCAACTACCAAAAGCAGATATTTTCAGATTATGTTCAGATGTGAAATGCAGGGTGTTTTGAATTTTACACCCGCTTACGTGCATGCATCCACTCAGTTAATACTTGTTTAGCATGTGCTGTAAGTCCTTGACAGTGCGCATGATAGTGAGGATATATTGCTGGCCAAGTCAAACCTGATTCTATCTTCATAGAGCTTAAACTTCAGGGGGAAAAGAAATGAATATCAGTTCTAAGGAGATGGATGGAACTGGAGCCGATTATACAGAGTGAAGTAAGCCAGAAAGAAAAACACCAATATAGTATACTAACGCATATATATGGAATTTAGAAAGATGGGGATGATGACCCTGTATTCGAGACAACAAAAGAGACTCAGATCTATAGAGTGGACTTTTGGACTCTGTGGGGGAGAGAGAGAGAGAGGGTGGGATGAGATGGGAGAATGGCATTGAAACATGTATACTATCAAGTAAGAAACGAATCGCCAGTCGATATCCGATGCAGGATGCAGGATGCTTGGGACTGGTGCAAGGGGAGGACCCAGAGAGATGGTATGGGGTGGGAAGTGGGAAGGGATTCATGTTTGGGAACGCTTGTACACTCGTGGTGAATTCATGTCAATGTTTGGCAAAAGCAATACCGTAGAGTAAACTAAAGTTAAAATAATTTCAAAAAAAAAATGAATATCAAATAATGAGACATTCGTTTCAATTGTAATATGTGCTACAAGAGAAGAGCAGGTGTCATGAGCATGTTTAACAGCAGACCTGAATATGACTGGTGGTCAAAGGAAGCAATCGTCAAGGAAGTAGATTTTTAGATCAAGCTTTGGAAGGAGGAGGGGCTTCCCTGATAGCTCAGCTGGTAAAGAATCTGCCTGCAATGCAGAGAGCCCGGTTCATGGGTCAGGAAGATCTGCTGGGGAACGGATAGGCTACCCACGCCAGTATACTTGGGCTTCCCTTGTGGCTCAGCTGGTAAAGAATGGCTCATATGGTTAAGAATTGGCCTGCAGTGCAGGATACCTGGGTTCAGTCTCTGAGTCGGGAAGATCCCCTGGTGAAGGGGATGACAACCCAATCCAGTATTCTTGCCTGGAAAATCCCATGGACAGAGGGGCCTGACGGGTTATACAGTCCATGGGGGTTGCAAAGAGTCAGACACGACTGAGTGACTAACACTTCAGAAGGAGGATAGAGACTAGGAGAAGTGCATTTCAGGCCAAGAGGGGAGTAGGCACGAAATACTCTAGGTATGCTGGTCTGATTTATATATATTAAATTACTCATGCCACAAGCCAAGAAGTGAAGAAAAATGTAATATTTACATATTTCATTGTTATTTTGGCTTTATTTGATTATATCAATCCAAGTTCAGCCAGAGAAACAGAAGTAGGAGGAAATATGTAGGGAGACTTATTGTAAGTGATTGGCCCACAAAGTTGTGGGGACAAGCTTGATAAGTCCATTGGCATCCTAAGGGCAGGCCAGTACTCTTGCCTGGAGCTGAAGCTGCTCTCTGAGGCAGAATTTCCTTCAGTTCTGCTTTGAAGACCTATCAACTGAAAGGCCCACCCAGAATATCTTGGATAGTCCTCCTTACTTAAAGGTTACTGATTATGGATTGCAATCAAATGAATCATATCCACAAAGTACCTTCACAGCAACACCCAGGTTGGTGTTTGATTGAACAAGTGGGAACTCAGGCCTAGTCAAGTTGACACATAAAACTGACCATCACACCGATCCAATTTAAATTTTGTCCAATGTGAACATTTAAATGGTCTTTATAGGTCAATGTCGACCTGTCACGTAGACAAAAATGTGCTGTTTGCACTACCCCCCTTTCAATCTTCTTCCCTCTCTACGATGGCATCTAGGTGTCTGAGGGTGAGTATTCTGGAAAGGCTGCGCATCATGAGGCCTGGGGTCATGGGAAGAATGTGGGCTCTCTCCCACGCTGTCCCTTGAGTATGTGTGTGTGTGTACACTCACTGCTATTTGTACACTTCAGGTTTCTGTCCTTGATATACTTGATTGATGCATGATCTTCTGTTTGTACTTTGGTCCTGGCTGGTGTTTCTAGACACGTCCTCAGTGGCTAGTCATGTAGACATTCAAACCTCTCTTCTATTCTCCATTTCTTCCGTGGCCTGGGAGTTTTCATAGCCCCTCACTCACCACGAGGGCTCAAGGGTTAACCCGCTGGTTCTCAACATGTCATTAACTTTGACATGGGAAAGTGAAAGTCACTCAGTTGTGTGACTCTTTGCGATCCCATACACTGTATAGTCCTATATAAACTGAATTCTCCAGGCCAGAATACTAGAGCGGGTAGACTTTCCCTTCTCCAGCGAATCTAACCAAGCTAGGGATTGAACCCAGGTCTCCTGCATTGCAGGCGGATTCTTTGCCAGCTGAGCCACAGCAGCTTCCAAATGCTAGCGCTAAGGTTATCCTCTACCTAACCTCTATGTCTTGACTCCCTGGCTCACAAATAAGAGCTGACAAGATGGCATTCTCCCGTGGACTCTCTCAGAAAAATGATACTCTGATTCCAGCGCTCTCCCAGCAGAGCCACCAAGGATGTATTACATTAATTTTTATTTTTTTCCTTCCTAACAATCCCCCAGGACTAGAAAGGGGGTGGACTTTCTTTTATTTTTGCAGAACTCTTCTTTTGTGGGTTGCAAACCTGACCCTTTAATGTCTTTTGAAAAGCAGAGTTTGAGTATCAAGTATGTTGGCCTTCAGTAAGCACAGATTGAGGAGAAAGGACTTTTTTTTTTGCTTCTGCTGGTAAACTGTTTATTAGGAAAAGTTAAAGGGTGGGATGAGGGTGGTGTGTATTGGGGATGGGGGTGGGAAAGTGAGGAGTGCATTTTCTAAGCTTTGCTTAGAGCCCCAGAATAAATGTCAACTCTAGATAGAAATGATAATTAGATTTTAAAATAGCTTCTTTACAGTCATAAAAACTCCCAAACCGGCACAAATGGAGCATGCAGTTTTCCACCAGTGGTGCGGATGGATTCCTAATGATCCATTTTTCTTTTCTTAACCTGTCTCCGCGTTTAACCAGAGGCATTTTCAGCATGAGTCATTGAAGAGAGGGTTTCAGTTTGAGGCTCAAAAATAAGTTTATTTATTCAACAAATACTATTGAGTGTATCTAGGTACAGCCCATAGTATGAATTCTGAGTCTTAGTTTATAATTGGCTAATTGGCCATTACAGATACTTATTCTTTGAAGAATATAGTTTGCTGCTGCTGCTGCTAAGTCGCTTCAGTCGATAGTTTAGGTGGGTTAAAAAAAAGAGAGAATTGCAGACATTTTGTGATCTGATGGAGCAGAGGCGGGACAGACTCTTGTTGTGCTTAGAAGTGCCCACGTCCGGCTTAGTGCACTGCTGTGGGCGTCTTAACATCCCTAATCATTTTTGAACAACAGTCCTCACATTTTTGTTTTGTCCTGGGCCTAACAATTTGTGTAGCCAGGCAGGAACAGATGGTATTTGCCTTCTAATCATGATTTTACTTACTAGCTCTCAAGCAAGTTACTTAACTACTCTGAACGTCACTGTCTTATCTGTAAAATGGGGCTATCCCAGTGTCTGCATAGCCCTGCTGAGTAGATAAATGAGGTGTATGAATGGAGTCATTAGTGCTTCGCTCAGCAGTTACCAAGCACACTGGAAACCTTGGCACCTGCTGCTGCTGCTGTTACTAATACATAAATGAATGTGTTTTGGAACCAAGCTGTTTTCCAGGCCTGAACAATCTACTAAAGTAGCAAATAAATTTCACTGTTCTGAAATAATAATGATATAAAATCATTTTTTAAAAAAATTCTCATCTTATTCCCCTAACATTGCCAGCCTCTATTCTCTGATCATTGGCTAGTTTCCACACAGCAAGTAGACCGTTGTTTCCCACAGATTCAAATTTGGAATATTTTGTTTCTTGTAACTTCAAGATTGCTAAATTGCATAATTTTCTAAAGGAGGAGTAGTGGGCTCTGATATTATGCCTTATTAGCACTGATTTGCTGTTAGGGTTTTGACAATGTAACTTCTTTATGGACTTAGTATTTGATATGGATTTATAAATAAAGTACACATAAACTCTAATAAATAGAAAAGGATGAAGGTGGTGGGAAAATGGGAATGGAAGATTAGGAGGAAGCAATAGACATTATACAGCTATGTTGTATTTTAAAAATGTATAATCAGCCTTATTTGAGAAAAGATTGGAAGCAGAATGCCTCAACCATTCAGCATGCCAAGGGAAAGGGTAAATGAACTTTACTTATAACTGACATTTAAGCACTTAAATTTGTAATGTTTGCTTTAACACGTTTTAGTGGAAATTATCATTTCTATGGGAACCTTAAGTATTGCAGGCATTTGATTCAGAAAATAGAGTGTACTAAGAAGTTTTTATTACTAACTCAAGATCATCACTATATGAATATCATGCCTTAACTGTTTTCTCTTTGGAGATAATAAAAGGACATAGGGATTCTTTATTTCTTCAAGGAAGCTCCCCAACCTTCTGAATGATGCTAGTTGGTATTTTTTTCATTTGTTACCAAAAGCCATGTTTTCTAAATAACCCTTTAATGGATATGTCTGTTCTAGTAACTTCCCCCTTTCTCAGGAAGTTTTAATAATTTGTTTCGGTTCAGCTTCTATGTGGTTCGATTAAGAGATCTGTAAAAATGCAGGAGCAGTACCTCAGCCATCTTATGCCATATGGTACCCTAACAAGGAGAGGAATCCAGTCACAGAGAAATCAGAAGGAAACAGAAGGATAGAGAGGCAAGAGACGAGGGTTGAAGAGAGTGTGCCCAGATTTCCTGAAGGCTCTCTGGCTTCTGTTTCTAGAGCCTCCCGAGGCCCTGCTTCCTTTGAGATTCTTTAAGTATTTCATTATCTTTTGCTGCTGCTGCTGCTAAGTCACTTCAGTCGTGTCCGACTCTGTGCGACCCCATAGATGGCAGCCCACCAGGCTCCCCCGTCCCTGGGATTCTCCAGGCAAGAACGCTGGAGTGGGTTGCCATTTCCTTCTCCAATGCATGCAAGTGAAAAGTGAAAGTGAAGTTGCTCAGTCATGTCTGACTCTTTGCGACCCCCGGGATTTTCCAGGCAAGAGTACTAGAGTGGGGTGCCATTGCCTTCTCCCATTACCTTTAAGTAACTCCAAAACTTAAAAAAAAAAGTTTGCATTGCCATTCCCTTACTTGTGACCAAAGGCATCTTAAATATGATTGTGTCTATGTAGAGACCTCTGAGCAGTTACTGTTCAATGATGACTTCATTTGAATTTGCAGTTCAGTAGCTCTAGCTCTTTTTCTTTCTTTTTAATCCCAATTCAGGACTTTATATGTAGGTCTTTTTCATTTAGATCCTGCGCACAATGGAGGTATGACTGAGGTGGTGCTTTCGAATATCCACACCATCTAAGTAAGAGATGGCAGAGGCCTCTGCTAATGTCAGGGTCCTAATGGAGATTCTGGGGATACCATGAAGCATGGGATAATATTAGGAAGAGGCATGATAGGTCCCGAATGAAGATAATGAGGTGAATGCGTGGTTCAGTCTTGAGGAGCACTTGCAAATGCACGGGTGGAGTTTGATGGCATCCACTAAGATGGAGCACGTGCAAGCTGGTGAACAGGACGGTACATTTCTTTCAGACCCTGTTGTGCTTATAGGTGGGAAATGAGTATTTGAGTCTGGGAATCAGAAGAGAGACTCAGGACATTTAAACGAAATCTGAGAGTTGTCCGTTTTTAAGTAATAGTTGACTCCATAGTGGTGAAAGAAGACTACTGAGCAAAGGGAGGCAGTGTGAGAAGAGAAAGCTAGAGACGGGACATGGAGGAACACCAGCCCGTGGAAGCAGAGGGGGATCCTCTGGGAAAATAGAGCCCTGCAGCCTGGAAGGTGTGCAGGAAGCCGGAAAAGACACTGTCCGAAAGACAGCAAAGAAGGAAAGGGTGGCAACAGCGTCAGTGGAAAGCCCAGTAGGAACAGGAGTGAGACACACTCAGTAGCTTTCGTAACTCAGAGTTGTTGACATGAGGCACCAAACTGTCAGCGGATGGGTGGGAGGAAGGCCAGATCACAGGGGACGGGGAAGCAGCGGGCAGCGTGAGGGCAAGCGTCATGCACCTGTTCCTCGGAAGCTGCACTGAGGACGCAAGGAGGCAGGTTACAGATGCGAGCGGGCACATGGTGAAGGGGAAGGGTTTTAGCGATGGAGACTGCATACTATTACACTGAGGGAGCAAGAAAGCCAAGAGTACAAGGAGAGCAGAGATTTGCTGATAGAGGAGAGAGAATGAAAGGTACTCGAGCTTCCGTATCTGCGTTTGACCCAGATAAAACTTGAGACAGATGTTTTTATGTCATTAGGGAAGGAAGGGTGGAGTGGAAAACAGAGGTGTGCTACTCTCCCACCCAATGGTGCTGTTTCCCTCCACAGGGAGAGAATACTTACTGGGTAACACTGCTTCTTTCCACCTTCTAGGCACTACTCCCCTGGGCCAAGAGGGAGACATAATTTACTTAATTTGTGAATCTGACACACTGGGTGTTTATAGCCCGCTCTTTCTCTTTCCTTTCTGTTGTAAATTCTCCTCTGTTTTTTTTTTTTTTAAATTATTGTTATGACTGGGTTGATAAGACTGCTTAGTTTTGATTTTTGATAATATATAGAAGCTTTATTTAACCCAGTGTCTACTTGAACAATAAGAAAGATGGTATTTTGGACTTAATTGATTTTTGTCTTATTTCTCAATTAGCTCCAAATTCAGCTAAGGAAGAGGTACCTTTACTTCTTGGTGCCCCTTAATTGATTTTCAGGAAACTTTTCTTCTAAGATAAGTGGGAAATGGTTGACAATAGAAGATGAAATATCTCCATATGTATCCAAATAAAAATTTAAGAGCATCTTGACCTTTTGCCTTCAGATAGATAAGAATAAATGCTAGGAGAAGGGGTCAGGGTACAGAATAGGGTCTGATGAATCAAATGTGGACATGCAGGATAAGTACTGACTGGCATTTTTCATCTAGTGGAGACAAGAATTTATTAAAATAGCTTTTCTTTTTAGTTTTTTTATCAAGGTTGGCTAAGATTATAAAAATTTTTGTCACATTCTTTGTCAGATTTCTGGCAACGGGTTTCTATCTTAAAAAAAATTTTTTTTGAAGTTGTTGTTACATACCTAGATATACATAGTATTTTTTATTGCTATTATTTCCAAGATGGCTTGGTAACTTATCAGGCAAGTACTTTATCCTAATTATCTTTTAATTTTGAAAGGATTTCAGTCCAAAGCAGGGGTTCCCCAACTTACTTTGTCTCCCTTATAGAACAATGCAATTGAAAACCTAGTTTAAATGGCGCCCAAATAATAAAAACACACTTTGCACGTCTTTTTGTTGAAAGACAGGTAGGTAACAGTAATTTATGTTGGTGATGTCAATTTTATCAAGCCTTTGGACTTTCAGTAAATAGGCATTCTGGCCCAGGAAATCTTTGCCATTCCTGTTGTTAGGTAGGAATAGGAAAAAGGGGAGTCCAAGATGGTGGTGGCTAAACGAAAGGGAAAAGCCTGGGGAAAGAGAACAAAGGAAAAACTGCCAACCTGAGTGAGAACTTCCTGTGGAACAAACACGCCCCCTTTCGGGCTAGCCCCAAATTGCACTGGGCAGGCTCAGTGGGGAGCCAGCATGGATTCAGGCCTCTTCTTTGAAGCCCTCATGCCTCATGGGTGTTCTGTTTCTTGTTTGCTGAATAAAACTCTGAGCTCTAAACTTTGCTGAATGAAACTCTGAGCTGTAACACTGATCTGCCATTTCAAATCTTTGTTACTGCGAGACAGAACCCAGGAAATTACACACCCTCCCGACACTGTGAGTCCTAGGAAATAGAGCACAAAGCATTAGGACAGGAATCAGTTGGTATTTTCAGTAAGATAAAGGCGTATTTTCTTACAGAAATGTGTTTTAAAATTTTAACTCTGAAAAGAGTCTCACCTGTGTTGAAGTACCTTCATGTGAGTGGGATTTGCAGTTGAGAAAAGGTGAGAGCAGTGAAATGTGTTAAATGATCACTTTTTTTGTCAGTAGGTTCTGATGCAAGGTATTCTGTTCAGTTGGATATTTTATCCTTTTTTGCTGGCATTAATTTCAGTCACAGTCACAGTCAAAGATCTTAAGTGTGTTTTGCAGAATTCAGATAAGTGTATGCACTCATGTAACCAAAACCTCAATCCGGATACACAGCATTATCCAGTTTATCCCCCTGTCTCCCAGAGGCAGAGTCTCCTCTGATTTCTTGCTTCCTAGAATGATTTTGTTTGTTCTTGAACACTGCAGTATTGTGTTTACAATGAGTGAGTGAAAGTCGCTCAGCCGTGTCCAACTCTTGTGACACCTTGGACTATGCAGTCCATGGAATTCTCCAGACCAGAATACTGGAGTGGGTAGCCTTTCCCTTCTCCAGGGGATCTTCCCAACCCAGGGCTCAAACCCACATTGTAGGCAGAGTCTGTAACAGCTGGGCCACAAGGGAAGCCCTTGTACAGTAGGTATGTTTTTATGTCTGGATTCTCCTAAGAATAACATTTTTGAGATTCATCCCTTCGCCCTGCATCAGAAGTTTACTCTTTATTGCTGCATAATGCTCCATTGTATGAATATGTTACAGTTGTTACAGTTTTATATTCTTTTTCCTATTGATGGATGACTGGGTTGTTTACAGTTTTAGGTTATTGTGAATGAGATTTACATGAGTATTCATGTATAAGTATTTTGGGAGACGTGTTTTTATTTATTTGGGGTAAATCCGTAGGAGCAGAATTAATGGATCATAAGGTGGCCGTATTTATAATCTTATAAGAAACTGCCTCATGATTCCATGTGCCATTGCTCTGCATTCTCTTCCACATTAAATGCCATCACACTGTAAACTTAGCCCTTCTAATGAGTATGAAGTGATATCTTCATTTCTCTTTCCTTGATGGTTATGAACATTTTTCATGTGTTACCATTCCAACGTACAGTTTTCTGAGGTATCAAGTCTTTTGCCCTTTTTTAACTGACTTATTTGATAATCATATTAGTATTTATTTGTAGGCATTGTTTAGATAATCTGGATCCAAGTATATGATTTATGTATTGCCAATATTTTCTCATTTTGTGATTTGATTTCTCATTTTCTTAATAGTGTCTTTCAATGAGCAGAAGTTTTAAGTCCAGTGAAATCAAGTTTATTATAATTTTTTATGGCTTGCTCTTTTTTTGTTCTACTCAGAAATCTTTTCCTAATTGGTTACAGGGATAATTATCACAAATATAATTGCCTATGTTTCCTACAGTGAACATTTTAGTATGATTTTTACTTCATAGTATGGTTTTTGCATTTTCTGTAATCTAGACTTGGTGTGTGTGTGTGTGTGTGTACACATGTATACTCTAGCAAAAAAAAAAAAAAAAAGGAATTTTCCTTTCCCCACTGAATTCCATTGATACCTTTGTCAAAAGTCATTTGGGTCATTTATGGACTCTATTCCATTGATCTTTTTGTCTTTATGTTAGTTCCAGACTATTATGATTACTTTAGCTTTAAAGTAAGTCCTGAAATCAATTAATGTTAATCCTCTAACATGATTATAATTTTTCAAGATTTCTGAAGCTGGAATTCTTAATTATTATTACTTTGGACTTATTGAGAGCCTCTAGTTTTCTTCTGCTTTAACTGAAAAATGGCAATTTTGTGAATGTGTTACTGAAGAATCCCAATATGTAAATATGCATGCATCTTTCCACTGTGCTTCCTAGATGCAATGTGTGACATGCCATGGAAATGTCAAGTAACTGAGCACTTCTTTAGTTTTTGTGAAACAGGTTTCCTGACAAGTGTGCCATCTGCTCTTTCCAATTGTATTAAAGGTGATAAACTTCCTTTCTTTGTTCATTCAGTGGATTCAGTGACAGGTACTCTAACTCAGTTGTTAACACACTCCTAACACAAGCACACATATTTGAATTACTGGATTTTAATTTCAAAGGCTATTTTAAGCCTCAGGATTAATGATGAGTCCACACATAGCATCCATGAGTGCTGAATACTTTGTATATATTATTTCACTGTATTATTGTCCCCATTTATACATCATGACACTGTGCTTAGATGGCTGAGATAATATATCCCAGATAATAAGTGCATGGTGGAGAGAAACCAGTATTTTAACCAGGTCCATCTGACTTCACAACAAGCTCTTAATATACCTTACTGCCTATTTCTCTATTTCAAACACTCTCTTAAAATAGTTGGTTCATAAAGGCGCTGATGAAATTTTCAAAGCTCAGATCTCTTCTTCTTAGAGTTTATGTTGTAATACACAAGCAGAGTTATAGGATAATTAAAAAGAAAGAAACAAAATTAATAGTGTGTACTTGACTAAAATGCAATACTGCCTCTTAGTGGGGTCTCTTTTCCATAACAACCTTTTCATTATCCCATGAGCCACTGGACAGTGTACTTCTCGTACTGCATCCATAATTTCTTGCATATGCACACTTAAGTCTGGTTAAAAATTTCCGTTTTATTTTTTCCAGCTTTATTGAGATATAATTGACATATAACATTGTGTAAGTTTAATATATACAATATGGCTTCATATGTGTACAAAATTTGTTTTTTCTTTCATTTTCTGAGTCTTATCTCCAGTCAACCCAGTCTTCTAATTTTATACCTCCAGGCTGGAAGAACATGAGCAATTGATACACAATGTTCTCTCTCCCTTTTTTTTTTTTTTTTTTTTTTTTTTTTTTTTTTTTTTTTTTTTTTTTTTTTNTTTTTACTATGACAGATGATCAGTTACAAAAGCTGAAAGAAGTGGCCTGGTGCATTTTATTATCTTAGGTCTGCTATTTGATTTTTCTAGGGATGTTCTTCACTATTTGGACACATTATATGCTCATATATGAGAAAGGATGTGTGTGTGCATGCACATACGGAAGAAAGCTCTGTGGAGCCCACATTTATCAACCAGTCCTGAAGTGTACACTTTATCCTTCCACTTCTGGGGCCATCCCAAACTCATTTCTGAGAATCCAAGATCTAAAAACACCTAAAATGTCTGAATCTGTGGACAATCAAGAGATGGGAAATCGACCCAGGAAATGCCTAGAGATAATGAAAGAGAATTAATCAAGCTTATATCTGCCAGAGCTTTAAATGGACTATTTATTTGCCCAGTCACAGGCCAAGTATGAACAAAAAAAAAAAGAACAGCATATGGAATCATTCTAGCATAATGCTAGGATGATCATGAAAAAAACTGGATTCATAGGCTCAACCACTGAATGGTAATATGAATTAGGTAGGTTCCGTGAACTCTATTAAAGAGATGGTAACACCTTTCTTGATTATAAGCTACTTGTGGATCAGGACAGAATCGATTACCCTATTGCATAGTAACAACTTGTAAAAACATCAATATGTCATTTAGTGTTTTTAACCTGTTGGACTGAGTATTCCCTCAAAATTATTTTTATAAAAAATGTATGCTAGTCCACATCTTTTTCATTGTATCTTATAAAGTTTTCAGTATATCATAACTATTGATTTTACATAAAACTGCTATATTGCACTTTTAATTATATCCAGTGAAGTATAAGTATCATAGCAAATGAAAACACACTGATATCCATTTAAATAGTATATTTGTTGCAAGCTCTCTTTTAAGTTATTTTTTCTTCTTGAAATTTTTCTTACCATTCACTTCTTCCACACAATTATTGTTGGTCCACAAAGTTGAAAACAATATTAATGTACTTAAAGTTTTTATAAGTGATAAAACTTTACATGAAGCACTTATCAATTAGCTTAAGAGATGGTACAAATGCTGTTTGATTAAGGACCATTCAGGCTCTTCCTTACTGTATGTGCTCGCTGTAGTCTGTGCTCTTTCTTTCTTAATACTGTGAGTACCTTTTTTATTTTTTCTTTCCCTGAGGATAAGGACCTTATCTCGTTCACTGTTTCATCTCTAAGGTCTACTCTAGTGACAGGATAATAATAGATTCATCATGAATATTCAGTTGAATTTTCACTGAACAGTCAGTAACTGAGGGGGACAGAATGAGAGACAGAGAACAAGAGTGAAGTCTTATAAAAACCAGTGTTCAGATAAAGCAGTTATTACAAGAAATGGTTTATTGCAAATGCAAGATTCTGGAGAATGAATTTTCAGTAGAAGGAATTTAACGGACATTAAATTCTAGAGAATTTAAGGACTGATGGGTAATGAAAAAGGAGAAGCAGTATAAGAAAAGAGAAATTTGGTGAAATTGGGATGTATAGGGGTGGGGGCAAAGAAGCAAGAGATGGGCTGATCACTGTAAACAGTGTTCTGGAAGCAATACGGGGTGAATGAAAGGACTTCTCAGACATTAAAAGAAGCCAACTAGAATCAGAAAATCTGAATTATCAGTGGGCTGAAGTTCCATAGTTCTGTAACATTCTCTGGAAGGACCTAGGATGAAACCAAGATAATAAGAAGTATAAAAGAAGGGAAGTTCAGGATTTAAGACTGAAACAGTAGTGGGCTTCCCAGGTGGCACTGATGGTAAAGAATATCCCAATGCAGGAGACATAAGAGATGAAAGTTCAGTCCCTGGATTGGGAAGATCCCCTGAAGGAGGGCATGGCAACCCACTCAGTATTCCTGCCTGGAGCATCCTCATAAACAGAGGAGTCTGGTGTGCTTACAGTCCATAGGACTACAAAGAGTCAGAAATGACTGAAGCGACTTAGTACAGCATAGCAGAAGGATTAAGGAGGAAACAGGGTTGAGAACATTATTAAAGACCTTATCAGTAGAAATATGGAAGATCTCAACACATTGAGCAGGCTACTTCCAAGTATTAACAAGTCTAAAAGAAGATAACATTTCCTGCTGAAACTGCTGCTGCTTTTCCAAGCAAAATATGTTATTCTCATGTCTTGAACATCAGCTGCCAGCAAAAAAAAAAAAATCTCAGAAAGCTCAACATTATGTACCAGTGTTCAAGCCAAAGCAGTGCTAAAATTACTGAATGAATCAAGATGAGCTCATTCGAGAACCATTTTAGAACATGGCTAGTCTTCTACCGATGTTTGAAGTGCAATGAAGATTGTAGACTAAAAATATCAACCTCTTTTGATGCCATAAATTCTCTAGTCTGAGATGTATAACCAATACACGGGAACCCAAATTTCTCTAGGCAGTGGCTTTTATGTTGGATGTTTCAGGAAGGTGGGTTAAGATGTCTGTGAACTCAAACTTTTAAGGGACTAGCAGATGGTGGTTACCTTAGCAACTGTAGCAGTGTACTATACTTAGATGTTTTCCTCCAAGAGCTGATTGTAGAAACACTATCCTAGTGCTTAGATGCAGTAATAAAATGAATAAGAACATAAACTAAGGTAAGGGTTTATCATAAAGGTAACATTTCCAAATGACTATAGTTAAAGGAGAGCTTCATTTTTAGCTGTTATTATTTAAGGTAATAATTAAAATGGGGAGTCAACATTTTAAGTAATGCACCTATTTTTTACTACACAAAATGTATGTTGCAGTGAAATATTTCAATATTTTCAGAAATCATAGTAGGACTAATTATTGCCATGTCAGCTGTTAGATTTCAATTCAGTTCAGTCGCTCAGTCATGTCTGACTCTTTTTGACCCCATGAATCGCAGCACGCCAGGCCTCCCTGTCCATCATCAACTCCCAGACTTCACCCAAACCCATGAGCATAGAGTCAGTGATGCCATCCAGCCATCTCATCTGCTGTCGTCCCCTTCTCCTCCTGCCCCCAATCCCTCCCAGCATCAGAGTCTTTTCCAATGAGTCAACTCTTCACATGAGGTGGCCAAAGTATTGGAGTTTCAGCCTCAGCATCAGTCCTTCCAATGAACACCCAGGACTGGTCTCCTTTAGGATGGACTGGTTGGATTGCCCTGCAGTCCAAGGGACTCTCAAGACTCTTCTCCAACACCACACTTCAAAAGCATCAATTCTTCGGTGCTCAGCTTTCTTCACAGTCCCACTCTCACATCCATACATGACCACTGGAAAAACCATAGCCTTGACTAGATGGACCTCTTTTTTTTCCATTTGCCATTCTGAAATGAAATTGAATAATCACTAACATTGAGCCATTTTCTCCACCTCAGATAAGTGGTTCTCATACTTCAAGGTATGTTAACATTCATCTTTATCAGGTTCTTCAGGAGCCACCTGTATAAAGTAATTTATGGAACTTGATAAATGCAGATTTTCAGGTCCTTTTCTCAAGTATTCAGTGGGGCTGAATTGTTTTCAGTTTCACAAGTGATTCTGATGCAGATGGTGCCCAGACACCACTTGGGAAGCAAACTGTCTCAGTGTGATGCCCCAGAGAGATCTTGGGTCACTTTGACAAATGAGAGCCTCCCAAGGAGTCAGATAAACTTAGTGTGGATTTTATGCGGCTGGGAACAATAAAAGTACTACTCAAATGTCTAGAAAACTACATCCATTCTTGTAAAGGATAAGAAAATCCATTCTTGTAAAGGATAATGTTTAGTTACCATTTCTAACAAGGTAATTAAAAACCAATAAATATTTGGAAGATGTTTTATACTTTGTAAACATCATTCCAATATAAATACATTTTAAATTCCTGAAACTTAAAATTTTAAAATTTCTTTCTGTTGTCAAAGGCATGCTTATCTCATTTCTGCTGCATATGGGGCAATATGGTGGAGTGGAAAGAGCCTGGGCTTTTCAGCCAGACGGCTTTGCATACCATTCTCAACTCTGTCATGTAACAGAAGGATATTAGGCAAGTTATCTGCTTTTCTAGAACATTACTATTCGCCTTTGTTAAAGTGGAGGTTATCTTAACTACAATCCTGGATACTTCTGAATAATAAGTAATAAAATACATGTGTGATACCTAGAGTAATATTCACTTATAAATTTCCCCCCTTTCCTCCCTTTCTCATTAAAAAAGGAACACTTATTCAGTGTGAATGATATTCTGAGTTTGTTTCAGTAGTTCACACTGCTAAAATTAAAACCAAAGTCTTAAACTGTATCTACATCTTAGTAATAAATTATGTTCTAAATTTGTCTTCTTTCATGCAGTTTGTTATATCCACTATCTTCCTCACATTAATCTCCCAGATCTGAGCCAAACTAATACTGTTTTTTACATCAATAATATGCTTATTTAAAAAGATCCTAAATGAAATAATATTAGAAAATTATTTTTGAATCTCAATTATATTAAAAAGAAGAAATATCATTTTGGGTAGCTAAAGTAGAATCAATCCATTACTCTTTGTTTTCCTAACACCTGCAACATTACTGAGTGCATGGAGTGAATAATCAGTCAAGCCTTGATAAATGAAAAATGAATGAGATTTAAGTGAGGACCTCAATTTAATAGAGGAGACAGTTGGCTACTGTTGTGCATCTACTAAAAGGAAGCAAGTAATATTATTCTGATAAGAATCACATGAGTGAACATCTTTCTTCTCGTTTGTTTTAAAAGTAAGAGCATTTAAAATAGCACTTAAAAATATGCAGTTACAGTTTTGAAGTAAGAGTAAAGCAGGAGCAGAGAAAACCAAATGGTTAAGTATCATAAGATGGGGCAGCAGGTGGCAAGTGGGTCAGGAGGGCCTTGACCATCCTAGAGCAAGTTCTTTTAGAGCCAGTAACAGCTCAGTTATTGTCAGGAATTAGGGCTTTAGAAGTCAATTATGGTGTGACAGTCCCTTGTAAATGGCATTCTTTATTTCTGCTGGGTTTATCTGAATCTTTAATAGTTTCCTTATCACAGTGGCAACTTAGATGGCAGGGTCTGGCATCTCCTCTATAGAAACTAGTACAGTGTGATTTTCCGAGCGGAAGTCCCCACAAAACATGTAAGATGGAATATTTTGGGTACTATTCTGAAGCTGAAAGTGATTCTTTGAAAAAATAAATAATTTGTCTCATACTTTAATTAAAAGTCTTGTGACTTCCGGAGAAGGCAATGGCACCCCACTCCAGTACTCTTGCCTGGAAAATCCCATGGATGGAGGAGCCTGGTAGGCTGCAGTCCATGGGGTCGCTGAGGGTCGGACACAACTGAGCGACTTCACTTTCACTTTTCACTTTCATTCATTGGAGAAGGAAATGACAACCCACTCCAGTGTTCTTGCCTGGAGAATCCCAGGGACAGGGGAGCCTGTCTCTGGGCTGCCATCTCTGGGGTCGCACAGAGTCGGAGATGACTGAAGCAACTTAGCAGCAGCAGCAGCAGCTTGTTACTTCTGTGTTTTGTTTATTTTAATTTGTTAATATTAATACAACTTCATATGAATGGCTGGGCATTCATGATAATGAGCCTTAATGATAAATGTAGCTTTTCCTTTTTTGAATTTTCATGTAATGCAGTACCTATATTAAGCGGTATCTTACTACTGTTTCCATTTTTGAGTGATTGCTAATATAAATTAGATATAATCCTATGAGGTTGGTTATTGCATTGTCATTTATAGATGAAATCATTGAGGTTTAGAAAGTAACTTGTTCCACATTGTGATTGGAGAATCTGGGATTTGAACTCAGATCTGTCAGAATTCAAAGTACTTAAGGTCTGACCCATATTACTTTATTACATCAAATTTTAATAAACACACATATATATTTAACCTATTAAACTCTAAGTTCATTGATACAGGGACTGTACCTTGTACATCATGTATCACCATTAGCAACGATGCCAAATGTTCATCTACAGTGCTGACTGTTCCTCTGTATTTGTATTAAGCTCTCTCCAGGGATTCTAGTACACAGCCTAGCTGGGAAGTAGACATTACATTGGAATATGTGAATGAAAGACAAGAATAGGAGGGCTGAAAGTATGAAATTTATCTGTTTATGTAATGAGTCTGTTATGTAGGGGTACAATGATTATATTTTAAAGATTTTATTTATGAGATATCCATAATGAAATATTTTACGTTTATAGTTTTAGAATATAAGAACTCACTGCTATTTCTGAGAAGTGGACTAGGACTCAAAGAACTTGGGTCAAAGGCACTGTTCCACCATTTAACAGCTCCATGCTGCTGCTGCTGCTGCTAAGTCGCATCAGTCGTGTCCGACTCTGTGCGACCCCATAGATGGCAGCCCACAAGGCTCCCCCGTCCCTGGGATTCTCCTGGAAAGAACATTGGAGTGGGTTGCCATTTCCTTCTCCAATAGCATTTAGTAAATAATTTTCCCTGTAGCCTGTAGTGTGTCAAATTTGTAATGAGGAAATGGCATTATTACTAACCTTCATTGGTGGTAAGGATCAGATGAATTTATTGAAGCACTTTATTGAGCGTGGTATACTCTATTCTTTGGATCTGGCACTGTGTACTACTCATGGTGGGTCCAACAGATGCTTCCCATCACCATCCATCACCATTATTAGTGATAGTTCTGAGCTATAGTCAATGCTTAAAACAAAGAAGCATGTCTAGCTATTCATGAATGGTACAGGAGGGAGGAGAGAGGTGGGTTCAGGATGGGGAACACGTGCATACCTGTGGCAGGTACATGTTGATTTATGGCAAAACCAATACAATATTGTAAAGTAATTAACCTCCAATTAAAATAAATAAATTTATTAAAAAATAAAGAAATAGTAATTGTATTTTATTAGCTAATTCAGCCATTCATTTTTGGGTTGTTTTCAAGTGTCGTTATGCACAAGAGAAATACAAATGTGCAAACATATATATTTTAAAAGGCAAGAATATATTTATGTCCACATGAAAGCTAATGTTCTCTTCAGAGAGAGAGATGCTAATCAAGGAATCACAGGAATTATAACTATGATAAGGATGCAAACTTACCTGTAGCTCAGATAGTAAAGAATCAGCCTACAGTGCAGGCGACCTGGGTTTGATCCCTGAGTCTGAAGTTCCCCTGGAGAAGGAAATGACAACCCATTCAAGTCTTCTTGTCTGGAGAGTTCCCTGGACAGAGGAGCCTGGTGGACTAGAGTCCAAGGGGCTGCAAGAGCTGGACAGGACTAAGCTACCAACACACACATGCAAGGCTGCAAAGGAGAAGCACATAATCTCAGGAATATCATAAAAAAAGGAGAACCAACCTAATCCAGAAGGTCAGTGACAGCTTCTCTGAGCAAGTTATGTCTGAGTTAAAAATCTGAAGAATAGAAGTTAGCCAAGCAGATGTGGTAGGGAAAAAATGACGACATTCTTATTAGAAGGGCAGCGTGTACACAGACCCTTCAAACGACAGCGAAGACCAGAGTGTCCAGAGTACAGGGAGGGAGGGAGAGATTAAGGAGAGGTTGTCAAGGAGCAATTCATGTAGTATGCAGGGGGTGGAGGCTGACTTCTAGATCTGTGTTTCCCATGAACAAGGACAACTGTAACTGTGCCTTAAACTAGGAGCCCAAATAAGAGGCCACGAGAACAGCTTGTCATCCTTTCGTCTACAAACCTTGTACCTGGTAGTCCAGTCTGTAAACTAGGAATCCCTTGGACTAGCATCATTACCTAGAATCAGCTGAATGACTACTTTGTGGCTATGCCCTTCACGCTCACCGTGGAACCATTTGCAAGTGGAGGCTCCTTTACTGACAGTCTGTTATTTATTATGGCTTCTAGTTACTTACTGAATACTCTGAGAACTCCTGTTAGAATTAGCCCTTAGTCAAGGCTATGGTTTTTCCAGTGGTCATGTATGGATGTGAGAGTGGGACTATAAATAAGTTGAACACCAAAGAATTGATGCTTTTGAACTGTGGTGTTGGAGAAGACTCTTGAGAGTCCTTTGGACTGCAAGGAGATCCACCCAGTCCATCCTAAAGGAGATCAGTCCTGGGTGTTCATTGGAAGGAGTGATGTTGAAACTGAAACTCCAGTACTTTGGCCACCTGATGCGAAAAGCTGACTCATTTGAAAAGACCCTGATGCTGGGAAAGATCGAGGGCAGGAGGAGAAGGGGACGACAGAGGATGAGATGGTTGGATGGCATCACCGACTCAATGGACATGATGAGTTTGAGTAAACTCCGGGAGTTGGTGATGGACAGGGAGGCCTGCTTTGCTGCGGTTCATGGAGTCGCAAAGAGTCGGACACAACTGAACGACTGAACTGAACTGTTTTGCTGGAGTCATGTGGCTGAACAGAATATTTTACTTATTCTTATGCTCTTAGGCAACACCTGTTACCATCTTCCATACCTGATTAGCCTTGAAAATACCAGGCTTGTGGTATTACTGTCCTGGTAGCTACGCTCACAAAAAAATATCCATTTTATCTCCTTCTTTAGACTTGCACTCTTCTCCCCAAAACACATCATGCCCTATGGCTTTCTGGATTGCGGAGTTTAGTTTACTTCTCTAGGTACCCTTTTTAACGCCCTTCAAATGAAAGAGAATCTGCCTCTGCTTGCAATCTTTAATTCCGAGTGACAGGACATTCTAATAGGATACATGAGAAATGCTTAGGATGCAGTGTCTCTTAGCAGCAGAATAATTGGGACCCCATGCAGGTCCCCGAGGTTTCGCTACTGCAGTGAATTCCCCACTCTCTCCTTATTATCAGGGTTTATAGTGTCTGTGATCTCTGTTCCTAGATATCTCAGTTTTCTCTTCCAGAATCCTTGTACCTGCAGTAGAATCCTGTGATCAAATGTCGTCATGGCTAATATTTTTTACCCCAGGGATGGTTATAAAAAGAGTCCCTCCTTTCTCTGAGTCTATAATCTGTGATGCACAACAACCAATTTCAGTGTCCATACCACATGTTTACAAAATAAAAACCAACTACCAGACTCCCTTTACATGAATGGCTTCTCGTAGAGCCATTTCTGGTTTGCCTAGCCCTCCTTGATCCTTATATACTTAATGTGTTTTAAAGAAAAAGTTGTTCAGACACTTGTTAAAATGGCGAGGAAGACTTCATTCAGAACTGCTGGGATAGATGTCAACATTTCACAATAAGGGGGAGAGATAGACTCAACTTTGAATGCAGCAAGGACAGGGAGGGGTATTATAGTCAGTGGATACAAAAGAGGAAGCGGAGGCATCGAGGGAAGGGGAGGATTCTTGCTGAAGTCAGGCGGAGTGGTCAGATATCAAGGGTGGACGGATCCTCACTAAATGGACCCAGTAGAATTGATGCTACAGCTGAGCTTGGCAGACTGGTGACAGGGCCCAAGGACGAGGTCTGGTCAAGAGGCCTCAGAGCAACATGTTTAAGGTTTGATTAGGGTCTTTGTCCATTTCTAATACTTTAATCTTTTTCATGGTTCTGTTCCTGTGTTTCCCAAACTGATGGCTCTCTGAACTAAATGTGGTATATAGTGAGAGTTAGTGATTTATAGACTTTGGAATCATAAACGACCAGAGATCAAAGCATATATACCCCCAGCTTACTAGGCTACCACAGATAGGTTACTCTAAAGAGGCTGTAGAGTAGTATTTAATATATAAAGTTAAGCTAGGCTACAGTGTGCTCTTCGTGGCCCCATGGACTGTAGCCCCACCAGGCGTCTCTGTCCATAGAATTTCACAGGCAAAAATACTAGAGTGAGTTACCATTTCCTCCTCCGGGGGATGTTCCTGACCCAGAAGAGAGACTTGCAACTCTTGCATCTCCTGCATTGCCTGGCAGATTCTTTACCACCAGAGCCATCTGGGAAGCCCTATATAATATATAAGGAAATCAAATTATATGTGTATTGAGTAGAATATACATTTAATGGTAAAATGCATGTAAAACAGTCCATTGTCTGGCACCTAGTAAACACACAATAAATATAATCTTTGATCAAATCTCCAAACCATCTAGGAGCTTGTCCCCTACTGGAATGTAAGTTTTTTAAAGACACAACTTTGTCTGTTTTGATGCCAGTGTATTTCCTAAACTTAAAACAATACTCTTAAAGAAATACATATTTGTTGAATGAATATAAAACTCACAGTTCATCAGTATAGAAATTAAAAGGAAGAAAACCTATGGCTAGTACTTCCCAAAAAAGATCTGCTCCCACTTTAAATAATCTGGGCCTGTAGCCCAAAAAGCCATCCTTTGCCCATGTAACACTGTTACTGGTATTGTTTCAAATTAAGGTGAGCCTTCTTGGATTTGAAAGGGGGGGCCTCTGGTCAACAGCCAGTAAGAAATGGAGTCCTCAGTCCAACAGCCTGGAAGGAACTGAACTTTGCTGACAACTGTGTGAGTTTGGAAACAGATTTCTCCCCAGTTGAGCCTTCAGGTGAGACCCCAGCCCTGGACAATGCCTTCAGTACAGCCTTGGGATGGACCCCGAAGCAGAGTCTAGTCTGCCTGGTCTCCTGACAGTGGGAATTGTGAAATATTAAGCATGTTATGTTGAGACACTAAATTTGTGATTTGTTTAGCAGAAATAAGTGATTAATACATCAGGCTAGCCTTTGGAGAAAATGGAAGAGTAAGTAATTAGAACAATGTTGTCTGTACCCACTGATCTTCCCCATCTTCCCCTGGAACCTGCGTCTGCCTCAGGCACTGCTCTCCATAGCTGGGTGTTCTTGGTAACAAGTGCTGAGACAACCTCCTCATCCTGCAGCACATTTTGTTCTAGGCAGCTAGCCTCTCATAGCCACGTCCTGGCTTGGGAACTGTAGGTGTAGGGTGGAAAGGAGGTGGTACTTATGGGCCTCTCTTACCATTCACAGGCTGAGAAGCACTAAGGAGAATTTTCAGGTGTTTCCACGTTCACTCTTGGCAGCAAGGCATGATGCCATCTGTCAGAGAGCCCAGTAGTTACTGGAGTACATGAGGACTTGTGTGCCATCCATACTTTCTGGATTTTCTGTAAGATCTGTGACCAACACAGAAAGCCGCTTAGCTAGGTGCTTCCTGCTTTTAGAAAGTCTTTTTGGCTTCCTAACAAGTGGCACTAGCTCCATCCTAAGAAGGAATTTCTGATAAGTCATGAATCTTTCCCTGAAGATATTTTTAAAATTCCCAAACATACCTAGAGTGCCTTTTCTGTGTTGTTTCTGAGTGAGAATCTTGCAGTTTTCTAGGAGATGCATGATGTGACGCTCTTCTTCTTTCTTCTTTGAGGCATGTGGCAAGACTCTGAGCTTGTTGAGTGCAGGGACCCTTCCTCTTTCTTCCTGTTATCCCTGGTTTCTGCTTGTGTGCCTGAGACATGATAGATGCAAACACATTTGCTCACTGAGTAATGACATGGAGTGATGTCTGGGTAGGCTTCCTACACTGTGTTCACCTGTTGATAGTCTGATGTTGCTTGAATACAAGCATCATGGAAGCGATTGTGCTTTATTACTAACTCATGTGCATTGCACTGTTATTTCCAACTACTGCTAATTCATTTAACTCATTATTTATGCTTATTGGCTTCATCTTTGGTTACACAATTGAAAGGTTCTTGTGGGATCCTCCCTCTGGAAGCTGACTCCCTTAGTACAGAGCTGTGTATTTCTGATTCTGACCCAGTTTCTGTCTCCCAGAGGAGTCAGCATGTCTTGGTATCCTTCCCCTGTAATTTCTCCTAGCCTGGAGGAGTCTGGGTTGTGTAATTAACTCCCACACTCCTCTGATCTTCCAGTCACCTGTTTCTCTGGCTTCCTTGAGCCCATCACTCTCCCAGCCCTCTCTGTGCCTCTAGATGCATCATCCGTGTTGTCATCCATCCTTTCTTCCTTCTCCCTACAGCTGCCCTCATGCTTGTCTTGGGGCATCTCGCAACAGGGACGAGCAGGCTGAAACGGCTGAAATAAAGCAGGGTGACTCAAATCAGGGACATTGGTGTCAGACTCTCCTAGATGTAGATCTGGATTCCTTGTGAGTTGTATACTTAACCAAGCTGATTCATCTCAGTCTACTCATCTGTAAAAGGAAGATGATGATTCTTTATTTTTTTGGCCCCAAGTTCCATTTCCCACATTAAGCTGTCAGAGATGTCCTTTTAATTTCACATTTTCATAGTTTCAGAATTGTATGAACTCATGGATTTGTATTTCGCTTTGACTCATTCCCTTAATCTCTCATGCATTAAATAAAATTTGAGTTAAGTGCCCGCATATGGCAAATTTGTTTCACATGTCATGGATAAAAGGAGTAAGGAGAGGTTATTCCTGCCCTCAGAGTACTTACAGACTAGAATGAAAGGAGTAAAATCATATATAGGGCCATAATGTAAGAAATAAAATATGTGACAGGAGCTTGAGAAGACAGAGATGGAAACGGTAAGTTAGGGATTAAGGGCTTTCCAAAAGAAGTGGTAGATGGTTGAACCGGACCTTGAAAAGTGAGAAGGAATTTATAAGTTAAAAAGCATTAAAGATTAGAATCCAGTTACAGAATTTTCTTTTTGATCAATACATATATCAGTTCAGTTCAGTTCATTTCAATCGCTCAGTCGTGTCCGACTCTTTGCGACCCCATGAATCACAGCACGCCAGGCCTCCCTGTCCATCACCAACTCCTGGAGTTCACTCAGACTCACGTCTATCGAGTCAGTGATACCATCCAGCCATAGATAGTCTTATATCCACCACATGGCAACCCACTCCAGTATTCTTGCCTGGAGCCTGGAGAGGAGCCTAGTGGGCTACAGTCCACAGGGTCACAAAGAGTTGGACACGACTGAGCAATTTAGGACACACAGCACATATCCACCACAACAATATAAATATTCCTTATAATCTAGAGCATTCCCTATTCATACAGTTTTCTCATGCATCTTTGATCCCTTTCTCCTTTCCTAGCTCCTGGCAACAGTTGATGGGTTTTCTGTCTCTAAATTTTTTTTTTTTTTTCAATTCCACAATGTTATATAAGTGGAATTGTTGCTTAGTTGCTAAATCATGCCCAACTCTTTTGCAGCCTCACGGACTGCATCCATGGCTTTTCTGTCCATGGGATTTCCCAGGCTAGAATACTGAACTAGGTTGCCATTTTTTTTCCTCTGGTGATCTTCCCAACCCAGGGATCAAACCTGCACCTCCTGCGTCGCAGCCAGATTCTCTATCACTGAGCCACCAGGGGAGCCTATAAGGGGGATTATGGAGTATTTAAGACTGAGTCTCCTTTTACTTAACATATTTTTGAAGTTCATCCGTGTATTACATATATCAGTAATTTATTTACTTTTATTGTGGAAGAGTATTCCATTTTATGGATTTATCACAATTCATTTATCCATTCATCAGTTGTGGTTATAGGATTCATCCTTGATATTTATATATTCTGAATAAAACTGTCTTGAACATTTGCATACAGATTGCTTTGTAGATGTATATTTATATATATACTTTTTTTTGGGTAAACATCTAGGAGTGAGCTCACTGAGTCATATGGCAAGGTATGTTTAACTTTATAAGAAATCATCAAAATTTTGCAAAATATTTGTGACATTTTCCTTTTCTGCACACAAGAAAACAAGTCCAGTTGGCCTGGTTTCAGACATATATGCACACCTTGGTCAGGAGAGGGTAGAATTCCTTTTTTGAGAATTCTAAAAAGTTAAATATCATTGAAACAGCAGTAATTTTGTAAATAAAGCATGATCCTGACAATAGAAAAATGATTTGTGAGCAGAAGGAAATGGATGTTTTCTGCAGAATAAATCACTTAAAAACGCTGCAAAACTAAAAAGACAGTTGGACCACAGGATTTTATTTTAATGCTGCTAATCTTGCCAACAATCGTTTGCATTACCTCCTGCACAAACTGACTTCTCCGTGTGTCAGTCCTCTCACTTGTAGTGCTAGAAGAATGGAATGGGTGATCTTGGTGAGATCCCTGCCATTTTGAAATTAATCTAAGTCATAGAATATCAATTAAACACGTATCGAATGAACACATTAAAATAATGTTCAACTGAGACCTTTTCTATTCTGTTTTCATGTCCCTTGTTCATTGTTGCTTTTACATTGGATAAAGAACTTTCTTCTCTGTTAGTTTTGTTCTTGTTTAGTCAGAGTCGTGTTGGATTCTTTGCAACCCTATGGACCGCAGCAAGCCAGGCTTCCCTGTCCTTTGCTATCTCCTATAGTTTGCTCAGACTCATGTCCATAGAGCTGGTGATGCCACCCAACTATCTCATCTTCTGTTGCCCTCTTCTCCTCCTGCCCTCAGTCTTTCCCAGCATCAGGGTCTTTTCCAATGAGTCAGCTCTTCACATTAGATTGCCAAAGTATTGGAGCTGTTGGTTTTATTAATATTTAAATCTATTTAAAAGCTTTAAGATTAGAGACATGCTTGTGTGTGTGTGTATTCATGCATATATCTGTGTAGCACTTAAAAATAATTGAGAAGTGATTCACATAGATTGGATTAGTAGCAGTAGTGCCAATCTGGAGTTTATAAGGTATTGTTAACAAAGCTTACACACTTTGAAGCACAAATGAAAGCTACCATATCCTAAATGCTATTTGGTCTAGCCACTCTGATTCCTATTTGGTTTCCTAAATAATACTGGGTACACATTCTCTGGAAATCCCATGATAATCCAGCAATTGTTGCTCTTAAATCCTTTAAGAGAATTCATGTAATTCCATAAAAACTGCCATATAAATAGCAAAAATTACCAGCTTTTTTTTCAGGGGAAAACACTCCTGTTAACGAGTCAGTGGATTTTTGTATACTCATTAATAGCTAAGGGTAACAATAATAAAAAGCCAGCTCTCAGTATTTGCTAAAGTAAAGTGAACTGGACTGCATTGTAACAAACCGGACATTAGTAAACTAGATTGGCTAAAAGTGTATTCCAAAAAAAGTCTAAATAACTAAAGAAATTGTGTAAGGGATTTTTTTATTTCCCATGTTGCAAAGAGCCTTCTTCTGTCTGTTCTCTGACTTATACTATCAGCTCAAAGACCCTTACCGTGTCTAGGAATTTCCCACTCATCTGTGAGTTTCTATAATAGCACTACTTCTTTCTAGGATATTTGAATTTTAAATCTAGTTTATATTTTTTATATTTATAAGATTTTATGATACCATTTTAGGAACTTAATAGCATAATGTAAGTCATTTTTAAGGTTCCAGAGACAGTGAAAAGCATAATGGAGAAATCTTATTGTTGCCCTAATATTACACTAACTATATTTCTATATTAGCTTAAAGGAGACTGTATATTTATCATGTTTGTATATATATTAACCAGGAGTCTTTCTCTCATGATAGTGAAATAAATGATGTAAACTAGCTCAAACTGGCTTGAAATTCAAAGGGAATTTATTGGCTAACAAAACTCAGACATTTAAAATTATAAAATGGCTTTAGACCGAGTCCCCCAAATTATATTTTAAAATGTTATCTTTCCTTTTCTTTTAAAAATTAATTTATTTTTAACTGTTTGTTTCATATTGGAGTATAGCTGGTTAACAAGGCTGTGATAGTTTTAGGTGAACAGTGAAGGGCCATACATATACAGGTATCCATTCTCCCCCAAACTTCCCTCCCATCCAGGCTGCCACATAACATTGAGCAGAGTTCCTTGCACTGTATAGTAAGTCCTTGTTGGTTATCCATTTTAAATATAGCAGTGTGTACATGTCTATCCCAAAGTCCCTAACTATCCCTTCCCTTATCCTTCCCCCGCCCCCACAACTGTAAGTTCATTCTCTAATGACCTCCCTTATATGTGGAATCTAAAAAGATACAAATGGACTTTACTTACAAAACAGAAAGGGACTCACAGACTTATCTGTCCATTTCTTAGCATTACTTTCCTCTCTGTGGTTCCATTCTTGGACATAGTTTCATGGGGAAAAAGGAGACAATATGGCTATTGGCAGCTCCAACCAGATAGGGTACTTAGTTGGTTTCACCTAGGTCGTTTTTTGCCCTTAAGTTCAGGCACGATTCACTGAAATCATAGGTACTCTTTTAAATGCTGATTGCAAACCGTCCAAGTTAATGCCGTCAAGGAGCTTAATGTCCTAGCCACAGTTTGAGGATGTAGAGCTGTCAGTTATTAATAATGAACATTTTTAATCTCTGTATTTTCTTAGTCTTATATGAGTTTTCAGATATTTTATAATACCCATCGTATTTTTTAAGTTACATGTTTTCAGTTTACTTCTTTCCTCAATTGGAATAAGGCTTTGATGTTTCTATCCATTTTGATTGTGTTTTCCCATCAAAGCTATTAGAATAGAGGATATTCTTACAGTGTATGATATCTACAGTTGAGACCTTACAATTCCTTTATAAAGACAGGAAAGTTATTATTGAACAACCTTTAACTTTTATGACTCATACTTTATATCAAAGAAGCTTACCCTGTTGTGTAGCTAAGAGATACGATTTAATAAAAACTTAATAAAATTTTAGGTAGACTTATCACTGTGCAAACTCCTCCAGAAAGCCTGGTTAATCATTTTGGAAAACTCAATTAACATTAACAGATCTCCATTATGAATGGTGAAGAATCACATTAAAACTTTAATGAGTAAATTGAACTTCTAGAAGTGCATACTATATTTCCCAAGAGTTGTTCAAAGACTTTGAGATAATTTTCTCATTTCCACATAAGGAGACTTTCCTCAAGTTAGAGACAAACTCGACCCGTTGATCTCTGCCCTCTGTCCATTACTGACACCTCTTTGGCACTCGCCTTTTAATGTGCACCCTCTATTACCTGCCAAGTGGAAAGTTATTACGATTGTCTTCCCTGGCCCTGATCACTCTTCTCATGCTGGAAATCAAAAGATAAAACAGACCCAGGATTACAACATCTGAGGAAAAAGGTGTGTGGTTTGTTTGATTTTTGTTTTTTTGCATGTTGCTAGTTTGCAGGTCAGTAAATGTTTTGTCACCTTTCAATTATCTACTAAATTCCTATTCTCTTTTCAAATTACTAGCTAGAATCCTACCTTTTTTTCTCTTACTACCAAGTAGTTTCAACTTTCTTTTCTTGTACATTTTAATTTATAATGACTGGTTGCCTACTCCATGCAAGGCATCATGTTTATAAACATCCAGTACCTTAAAGAGCCATGCAATAGACTGGAATGGGAGCAATGTAAGTATAAATTCAGTAAAGTATTTTAGGCACGATATTTGATAGGCATAGCAAGGGATTGTGTCAAACATAGTGTTTTAAAGTATAAAATATTCTTTATTTGCAATTTCTTCTTAATTACAACAAAATGATGAGTTAGTTATATCCCTACATGATCATTTAGAAACTGAGATATTGAGTATTGCCACTGTCATAGTCTGGCAAAGGACTTTTGAATAGAAGCTTTCTTTTTACTGCATTTGTTTCACACCCTCCTGTTAAACTGCAGCCTTCTCAATGTTGAGTTTGTATTTCCAGCAATGAGCATTGTGCCCAACATGGAGTAAACACTCAATAAATGTGTGCTTAAGTAAAAGGTGTGTGTTTTCCTTCCATATATATTTTCCAGTGATCTTTTAATCAATCTGTCTCTGTTTAACTTGTTAATGTTAAAGAGTGAGCCAAATTCAGTAGGCCCAGTTATACAACATGAACCCTGAAGAACTATCTGGAATCTTGAGCTCTACTACTGTGGGCCTCATATGAGCATCAGCAGAGACAAATCTCAGCTCACATTACTTTAAAAAATCAATGGAGTACAGTTGAGTCATAATGTGTTCGTTTCAAGTATACAGCAGAGTGAGTCAGTTCTGCCTGGGTACACATCTGTCCCCTTGTCTTTGGGTTGTTTTCCTGTGCCGGCCATTGCAGAACATGGAGTCGAGTTCTCCACACAGCACGTTCTCGTTGGATGCCCGCTTTCGTACAGCAGTGGGTTTATGGCAATCCCAGTCTCCCAGTGTATCCCTTCTCCTGCTTATCCTCTGGTAACTGTGAGGTTGCTTTCTGCTTCCATGACTTTACTTCTGTTTTGTGAAGAAGTTCATTGTACCCCACCCCCTTTATTTAGATTCCACATATAAGCAATATCATATGTTATTTGTCTTTCTGTGTCTGACTTATTTCCCTCAGTATGAAAATCACTAGGTTCATTCATATTGCTACAAATGACATTATTTTGTTCTTTTTATGGCTGAGTAATATTCCATCATATGGATATACCACATCTTCTTTACCCATTCCTCTGTTGATGAACATTTAGGTTGCTTCTATACCTTGTATAGTGTTACAATTAACCCTACTACACTGTTGTTGGGAATATAAATTGGTATAGCCACTATGGACAATAGTATGCAAATTCCTTTAAAAACTAAAATAGAACTACCATATGACCCAGCAATCCCTTTCCTGGGCATGTATCTGGAGAAAGCCATAATTTGAAAAGATACATACACCTCAACAGTACTTTTTTAAAATAATAACTTTTGTTAGTAGTTATGTCTTAGAAAGCTGTATTTTGAAAGCCAATAGTTAGTAAATGGATTCTAACCCCCCCACCCAAAAAAGTCAGCTGATGATTATTCTTGTTAGAGTGTTTACAAAGAGTCGGATACGACTGAGTGACTGAACTGAATGTATTTCAACTATAACATACTTAAAGTCACTAAAGATTCAGCTCTCTCCAGAACACTTAAAATCACTTCAGAAACAAAATGCTTTTGCACAGACTCTCTTGATTATGAAGCAAAAATTTTACATCTAACACAGACTTAATTTGTGATTCTAAAATTTCTTTTTGTTTTTTTTTCCTGGACTTGATTCTGGGCAGCTGTTACCTGTTTGGGGCTCTTGTCAAATAAATAACATTTTGGATGCCCTACAGCTTGCCGACTCTTAAGGATTAAAAGCAGAAATAGAAGACTGAGTTCAAGTTTGAATCTGCCAATGTTCTTTGTGATGTTGAAACTCACTTGTCTTCTTTGTACCAATTTTTACATCTGGTAAATGGATGTTAATGTGATTTATCTTGCTTCCCTCCCTGCCATAGGTACCAGTAGAAATTACTTACAAGTGTTTAGAAATGTATCAGTATTACACAACCATAGTTTAATGAACAGATTAATAGAAAAGTTATCAAGAACAATGTCCTGGTAGAGTGTCTCTGACATGCACATAGACAAGAACGTGTGTTCTTTGTTCAGGCTCTCTTGAATTTTCGTGGAATTCTGTAACATATTAGAAAGATAGTACTTCACATTACTTGTATTTCTAGACATGATTTGAGTGTTTTCCTTGTTCTAGCTCTTGGCAGTGGATTAAATGAACTCATCTAATATACTTGGCAAAATTTCTTTGAGTCAGCTTTTCTTTTTCTGGCAGCTACCTTTAAACATAGTTTAAAAAGTCATTTCTAAGAATTTTGAAGTTATTCAACTTTTGTTGATCAGAACTTTTGTACCATGATATTTCTTGATTCCATTTCAACCCGATGACCTTATAAAACAACAAACTGAATAAAAATCCTTGTCAAATACTGTGTTACTTTGCACTTCTCAAAGAAATGAAATCACTAGACATTGTGCATTGTGGAAATAATTGCTAACTGAACAGTCTCGGTATGCAACAAAGCTCAAAATGCTTTGCATTTTGAGAAACACCAAACCCACTTAGGATCCCACTGTCATCTGCAGACCCTCTGTGACTTTGCATTAGAATTATCAGTGGAGCCTCAGAGACTCATGTATTCTTCACTCTTGTTAGTGTGACCTAACCCCATGCCTCTGGACTGACATAGAAGATTGTTTTTGGTTAGTTCATTGGTTGGGGTTTTGTTTTTTTTTTTGTTTTGTTTTGCTTATTTTTTAAATTTATATTTTATGTATTTATTTATTCTGGCTATGGCCTCTGCCCTGCCTTTTGTTGTCTGTACATAACTAGTCTCCTGAGAAATTCCCAGTCTTCACTATTAATGTAACAATGTTAAACTTATTTTTCCCTGACTCTAAGGAAATCAGTGAAAGCAGGAAGAGTGTTGAGCTTATTTTCTTTTCTCATCATTTTGCTTTTAAAATCTGGGGCAAGGGGCAAGACCTTTGAACTGATCTTGAAATTATAACTTAAAACTGGAAGGAATCCCATCCAGGACCTTATCTCTGTCTGTGGCATGGAGTGTGGTGTCAAGGGAGGCTGAAGGACAGACACTCCTGATGTCCTGTCAATCTTGTTTCTTAAGCTGCCTTAAGAAGATTAGCCAGGATGTCAGTGGGACAAGAGATCTCTGAGGGAGGAGGTATCCACAGACTGGAAGCTTTTAGCTGGAACCCCCATTGCTGTGAATCTAGTGATAATTTTTTTATTACCATCCCCTGAGAGCCAAAGAAGGCAGCCATCCTTTTAAGCCCTAGATGCCTGTCTGTTACTTCTCTCTCTCTTTCCCTCCCAGGGGTCTGAAGCTGTCCTGTAAGTCCTGGAGCCTTTCTGCTCACAGTGGGAGGAAATCGTAGAGTGGAAGCTATAATTGCTTGTAGTTCATCAGATGTAGTTACTTGGTTATATCCAGTGAGATGCCGGCATGCAATGTTTGACAGTCTGCTTGGGGATGCTACTGCCTGAACACTGGTCATGGACTAAGCTCTTGTCAGTCTTTAGGTTTGGGGAACAGTTGTCTTCATTTCCGGTCTTAGATAAAAACTGCTACCCGAGTGGCCACTGAGCAACCACTAAATCAGCTCTCAGGAACTTTCTGATTAGTCTTCTACTACTCAGCCTCTGTGCCAACAAATAGAGCTAAGGTTATTTACCCTCAAGTGTGATCTTCTTGTTTTCTTATTCATTGCCTCCTGCATTTGGTTTTATCCTTTTTCTGGTGGACTATTTGTAGAGCTATTTACAGTGAATTCATTCTGCCTCCTCTTTCTCTCTCCCTCTCTCTCCCTCTTTATTTTTTCAAAACCCATAACTCCATTAAAAAGCTTTTAGTTCTTTTGAATTAAGACTATATGCATCTCTTCTTCAACCTCCAGGTCATTTAAACCACCTGTAATTTGAGCATGGTAAAAGCAAACTCTGGTTTAGATGTCTTATATTATTTTCTAATATTGCATTTTATCATGTCTAGCTTTGGTACACCCTTTAAGCCCCAGTCTCCTTTTCAGAGAGAGAGAGGAGATTTTTGTGAAAATAAGCAGCAGAGACTAAAGGAAAGCCAAGAAAAAAAAAGAATGCTGGACCAAGGGAAGATTTAAGTGGATGGAAGATACCATTGTATGTTTATCATATAATGTTTTCCCTTGTGAATTTGTTCCATTTGTAAGAATACTCATTGTTCTAAGCGTACCCAGGCTCCCTCTAAAGTAAAATACATTGAAAGCCCTATCTTTATATTAGGAAGCAGGAAGGTGCTGGCCTCGAATAAGTTCAGGACTAACAAATGCTGAGGTCCAAAAAGCGTTTCCAATGAAAGGCCACTTCTGTTGATAATTAGAAGTGCGACTCCAGTAAGATAAGTATTAATCTGATGCCCTAGCAAGTATGTTCACAGTGACCTAAAGTGCTTACAATCTTAGTTTTGCCTGTTGGATTCTTAATAACTGATAGTTATAAGTGCCCAACTATGGACATTTCTTTTCAAATGAGACTTCATTTGTATAAGATGCCAAACAATTAACTTCTTTCAAAAATAGTGAAGTAATGGTGCAGTGGTAAAGAATCTGCCTGCAGGAGATGCAAGAGATGTGGGTTCCATCCTTGGGTTGGAAAGATCCTCTGGAAATGGCAACCTACTCCAGTATTCTTGCCTGAAAAATTCCATGGACAGAGGAGCCTGGAGGGCTACAGCCCATGGGGTCACAAAGAGTTGTTCACGACTGAGCGACTAAACAGACATGCGCACGTGCGCGCGCGCGCGCACACACACACACACACACACACACACCCCAACCATTGTTTCAGAGTTTGCATAGAAATAAAGCAAACTCATCCATGCAACTTACTCATTAAAAAACAGGCAAGTGAGGTGACGGAGATCACTTAACACAATTATATACAGCTAAATTTCATAAATCACGCTCTGGAGCTGTATCTGGTTTTCTCAACAAAGTGAGCATGTGGTTCAGTCCTATTGGACTGTTCTGTGATGGTGCCAATGCTCATGGGCACTGCAGCTGTGGCCCCAGATGCCTTCCGGTCAGACACTGCCTGTCCTTCCACTCTCTGGAGCCGCATCACCATGGACGCTAGTTCAGGCCTAGTGTTCTTCCGCTGAGGCAGTATGAAGGCCCAGAAATGGCCCTTCCATTGGTTACAGTTGACTTAAGCAGCATACCTGTGCATGCCAGCTCTGGGTGTTCACATATTCATATAGATAGAAGAAAACAGCAAGTAATCAGTCATCTGAAAGAGAGAGGTTGACGTGTATACGCATTAGTTTCTGATTTCTTCAAGCATTTGGTTTTCTATCCAGTTATAAAAATATCTTCACTCACAAAAATATGTTGTGTTCAGAAATTATCTATGCTATGTATCTGTACCTATCCCTATAGTTTTAAAATTTGATTTATAATGTATATTCAGTTTTATATACTGTTTAATACTTACAGAGTAAATTTTGCATCATAAAATAGTATTCCAAAGCTTGATTTTAGTAATATATCTGTTCTTAATTACACACTTAAGTGAAAGTCAGTGAACCAAAAATTAGAAATGGTGTTCAGTAACATATAGAGGATATGATGCTTATGAAATGCTGAGTGGAAGCANAAATGCTGAGTGGAAGCACCCCTGCTTATTCTATTTTATACTCTTTACATGCTTTAAAGGTACCTTTAATAATCTTCCTTTATGGTCTTTACTATGTGACTTTTTGATGTCTTTATTTCCTCTGTTGCATCCTTGCTTTTTATCTCTTTCTAATCTAAGATTAATAATGGAAATGTGCAAGCCAGAAATGGAAATACAACAATGTATATACTGTCTCGTGGTGGATGACAACATAGATGTCATGGTCAGAAAGTCTGGATCTGAATCCTAGCTCTAATATTTACCAGTTCAGTGGATACTGTCAGCTAAGTAGTTCATTGTTAATATTTTTCATTTTCATTATTAATTCATAGTTCATTTTGTTTTTTAATGACTTTTTTATGTGGGCCGTTTTTTAAAGTCTCTATTGAATTTGTTACAATATTGCTTTTGTTTTTTGGCCACAGAAAACGTGGGATCTTAGCTTCCTGACCAGGGATGGAACTCATACCCTGTGCTGGAAGGCAAGGTCTTAACCATTGGATTGCCAGAGAAGTCCCTAGATGTGTTCTCATCATTTCTAAAAAGGGCCAATAATATTTCCTACCAAAATTAGGTGCCCAATAAGCCTTAGTTGTTATTTTTGTTACCATTATTATTATAAGACTCCTCAGATGGAGCTGGTGGTAAAGAACCTGCCTGCCAAGGCAGGAGACCCAAGAGACACAGTTTCAGTCCCTGCGTTGGGAAGATCCCCTGGAGAAGGAAATGGCAACCCACTCCAGTATTCTTGACTGGAAAACCTCATGGACAGAGGAGCCTGGTGGGCTACAGTCCATGGGGTTGCAAAGAGTTGGACATGACTAAAGCACATTATTAGCATAGCAAAGTGTATTATTATTATTATATATTTGTATAACATTATTACATTGAGGAAATATGTTTCTGCATGGTAGAAAATATCATACTATTTTACGGAGATCATAAACATACATATTTTCTGTTTTCTTCTGGGAATATTATTTATTATATGTATAATGCATGGCTTGTGACAGACATTTGGAGAAATTCCAAAGAATTTCTACAGACTCTGTTACAGACTCTGCTTCTCAAAATCTAGATCGAGGATATAAGGCATAAAAATGTCAAATCGGTATAACTTAGAGATTTGGGAAATGAAGCTAAGAAGAGATATCCAAAATAATACTGCGTTAATGGATAGAGAAGATCTAATGCAACCCTACCTTATACTCACATTTATCCTATGAAATTCATCAGCTGAGGCTGTCATTTTATTGTTGTTTTCAGTTTACTGGCTACGTGCTGAACTGTAATGAGCCCTGTGCACAATCTCTGATTAATCGATCTAGTTTCTGATCTCCTTGACTTTATTCAGTTTTGTGTCCTACAGCCTATCAGATGTGCAGCGCCACCTATCTGTGAGATTCCATTCTTTTTTTATTTCTCTCACTCTAGCGTTGGACACGACTGAGCGACTTCCCTTTCACTCTTCATGCATTGGAGAAGGAAATGGCAACCCACTCCAGTGTTCTTGCCTGGAGAATCCCAGGGACAGGGGAGCCTGGTGGGCTGCCCTGTATGGGGTCGCACAGAGTCGGACACGACTGAAGCGACTTAGCAGCAGCAGCAGCAGTGTTCTTGCCTGGAGAATTCCACGGACAGAGGAGCCTGGAGGGTTACAGTACATAGGGTTGCAAAGAGTTGGATAGGACTGAGAAAGTGACACAGAGCCACCTTAGAACATTCGTTTCTTTAGGGATTTCTGTGACTGGCATCTACCTTAAACAGCTACCCATTTAACCCTGAAAATTTAAAATATATTAGATTCAATAACATCTATGGTTTTATTTATAATAAGTGATTCAACTTGTTGAATTCAGTTTTTTATTCTGTACTAAAAATTTTACTTTCAAGCCTTATTATGTGCTATTAGGAAGGAAATTTGCAAAGATATGCCTTTAAAAACTATCCCTTACAATTTGGGAGTCTTTGCCATTTTAAGTAGGCTTTGAAAGTGAAAGTGTTAGTCACTCAGTCTTGTCTGACTCTTTGCCACCCCATGGACTATAGCCCACCAGGCTCCTCTGTCCACAGAATTCTCCAGGCAAGGATACTAGATTGGGTAGCCACTCCATTCTCCAGGGGATCTACATCCTAACCCAAAGAATCTGTCATGACTGAGCGACTGAGCGAGGGTGCATTACTGAAAATCCTAGTTTAAGATATTTTAAGCCATTGGTCATTTCTGAAGGAAGTCTGTTGTCTTTTCCAGTGTCTTTTGTGGCTCTGTTCAAGGTGCCTCATTAAGGAGGCACTTAGGGGCTGAGTAGCAAAGCTTTGCTGACTTGGCCATTTTTAACTTTTTGTGTTTTTTCTCTGTGTAGTGTGCTACTTTGCTGAATGATAAAAAAGTTATGGTGGCCTTCAGTCATTGTTGTAGGAGGCCATTTGTTTACATCTTGAGAACTTGAGGTCTTTATAAAATTATACTTAGGTATATCTATATGAACTACTTCATACCTACGGTGCAAATTCTCAAAAGTTTGTAGTTCAGTTCAGTTCAGTCGCTCAGTCATGTCCGACTCTCTGCGACCCCATGAATCGCAGCAGGCCAGGCCTCCCTGTCCATCACCAACTCCCGGAGTTCACTCAGACTCACGTCCATCGAGTCAGTGATGCCATCCAGCCATCTCATCCTGAGTCGTCCCCTTCTCCTCCTGCCCCCAATCCCTCCCAGCATCAGAGTCTTTTCCAATGAGTCAGGTCTCCGCATGAGGTGGCCAAAGTACTGGAGTTTCAGCTTCAGCATCATTCCTTCCAAAGAAATCCCAGGGTTGATCTCCTTCAGAATGGACTGGTTGGATCTCCTTGCAGTCNATAGCAGAAATTATGACCTTTAATTTTCCTGCACATTTTTCAGTCATGACATAGAAATTTATAAGCACCTTATCTAAGCAACTAAAATCATTTATCATTCAAGGTCATATAGTAACAAATCAAGTTACCAGTGAATAAATCTAAATTCTCAATTTTTCTCTTGGACAAAATTGTTAGAATCCTGGACTAGAGCTCCACATATCTAATTTCAACCTAAACTATGCTATTTATTCCCTCTTACCATGTGTGAGCCTCAACTTTCTTATCCTTCAAAAGGGAGATAAAATCCCCATCACACCAGATTTTGAATAATATTAAATGGGATGAGGCAAACGCCATTAAATGGGATGAGGAAGGAAATAAGACACCTAATATTGGCAGCAGAAATCCTATGGAATAAAGTTTTTAGGAAATTGCTTGTAACGTTTATTCTAAGGAGCACTATAATAAAAAGAGTAAAGCAACTGTGTTTTGCAGCTTGCTGAAAATTAAACATGTGTCTGTGCATGAGTGTGTACATATGTGTATGTATAGGGAATTATTGAATACCTCTGGATCTTATCCTTTTTTATTGTAATAAAAACACATAACATGGACTCTGTCAAATTTTTAAGTGTGCAGTACAGTATTAACTATATGCACATCGTTGTATAGCAGGTGTCTAGAAGTTTCTCGTCTTGAATGACCCAAACTGTATACTCACTGAACAGCGACTTCTCATTTTCCTCCCCCCACCACCAGTCTGTCAATCACCATCCCATTTTGTGCTTCTTTGAATTTGACTGTTTTACATACCTCATATAGGGGAATCATACAGTATTTGTCCTTCTGTGACTGCCTTGTTTTGTTTACAATAATGTCCTAAAGGTTCATACGCATTATAGCATACGAGATTTCCTTCCTTTTGAAGGATGAATAAAATGCCATTGTTGTTGTTGTTTAGTTACCAAGACTTGTCCAATTCTTGCAACTCCATAGACTGTAGCCATCAGTCTCCTCTGTCCATGGGATTTCCCAGACAAGAATACTGGAGTGGGTTGCATTTCCTTTCCAGGGGATTTTCCCTACCTAGTGATCAAACTCGCATCTCCTGTATTGGCAGGTGGATTCTTTACCACTGAGCCACCACAGAGGCCTGTAATATTCCATTACATGTGTGTACAATTGTCTTTATCTGTTCATCCGTCAGTGAACATTTAGATTTTTTGTACTTCTCTGCTATTGTGAGTAATGCTGTAATAAACATGGGAATGCAAGTATCTTTTTGAGATTTGCTTTCAGGTTTTTTTTTTTTTCTTTTTTATAAATACACAGAAGTGGGATTACTGGGTCATATGGTAGTTCTATTTTTAATTTTTTGAAGAAACTGCCTCCTGATTTTCATACTGATTTTACCATTTTGTATTATCATAAACAGTGCACAAAAGTTCCAGTTTCTCCATATCCTTATCAGCATTATATTCTGTTTTTCTTTCCCCTAGTGGCCATCCTAACAGGCATGAGGTGATCACTCATTGTGATTTTGATTTGTATGTTCTTGATGATTAGTGATGTTGAGCATCTTTTCATTTACATGTTAGTTGTTTGTATGTCTTCTTTGGAGACATATCTATCAAGTTCTTTGCCCACTTTTTAATACAGTTATTTGTGTATGTGCTACTCAAAATACATAAAATTGGTTCGCTTTGACAGTAGCTCCTTGGCCCTGTGTTAGCATAATGAAGATATTTGAGTCTGCTGCAAATTCTGAGTAATTAAATATTTTAAATTACCTGTTTATATTTGTCTTAATTCCCCCATGGGCTTCCCTGATAGCTCAGCTGGTAAAGAATCTGCCTGCAATGTGGGAGATGTGGGTTCAATCCCTGGGTTGGGGAGATCCCCTGAAGAAGGGAAAGGCTACCCACTCCCGTATTCTGGCCTGGAGAATTCCATGGATAATCCATGGGGTTGCAAACAGTTGGACATGACTGAGCGACTCTCACTTTCACTTTAATTCCCTCACATATGTGAATGTATATCCATTTCTCATATATGAAATCCTATAATTCAGTAATGTAGGTATGCATTTTATACTTAGTGTTAGTTATAAGTAAGAAGCATGGGTATAAAAATATGAAGCACTTAATGGAGAGTAAAGAGAGAAGCTTTAGTCATTTATCTTTTTAAAATCAGTGATCCTATTACCATCCTTTATATTGACATTATGGAGAAGGCAATGGCACCCCACTCCAGTACTCTTGCCTGGAAAATCCCATGGACGGGGGAGCCTTGTAGGCTGCAGTCCATGGGGTCACGAACTGTCAGACACTACTGAGCGAATTCACTTTCACTTTTCACTTTCATGCATTGGAGAAGGAAATGGCAACCCACTCCAGTGTTCTTGCCTGGAGAATCCCCAGGACGGGGGAGCTTGGTGGGCTGCCATCTATGGGGTCACACAGAGTCGGACACAACTGAAGTGACTTAGCAGCAGCAGCAGCATATTGACATTAAGATGTTACCTTCAAAATCTTAAATGCTGAAAGTCATGCTAGCACATAAACACCTGTTTTAGAAAATTGTTGTATAAGAATGTAGCAATTTACAAGGCACTTTTACTCAAGAACAAAGCAGTTCAAGACTTAACTGATTTGTTGGGGGGTGGGGGTAAAATCTCAGTCTTTTAATTAAAGGAAAAGAGGCTTTTCCGATTCTGGAGAGCCAACCCTAACCCAGTCTGCAAACCAGTGCACTGCTTAGGTTTTCTGAGGGCAAGAAATTAAGGATAGCACCCTTGGAAGAACTGTGAGTTTTACTCTGTGCCAACAGTTGCCATAAACCATGTGCTCCTTGTGTTTAAATGGAACAGAAACTCAACTCAATTTTCTGCTGGACAAATGTTTGCATTGAAAACAGCAGTGATGGAGCCCACAAACAAGCCTTTCAACATGATGTACATTTTTTTGTTTATTCTCTTGTTTTATTGTAAGTGGGATGTCTCTAGAAAATGAAAGACATGGGAATAATTTCAGTTGTGTTTGGCAGTATTTTTTACACTGTGTACTGGGCTGTGACTGACACTTCATTTGATAGGAATTATAAGTGCCCTTTGTTCATGAAAAAGAGGATTTAAGACTTCCTGTAAGTAATATACTTGTGTCCTTTCCAGCAAAGTACATGTTGTGTATTTATATGTTAAAGTGCCAGGTAGTATAAAAAAATGTTGTTAATATGGTATGTGATAGCTTTCAGCTTTTTGATGTTTAAACCTTTGTTTCTACAAAGCATTATGCTAGTAATGCTGCTTAACAATAAGTTTTGATTACTGAAGGGCTATGAAACTCTTTTTAAATAGGCAGTATTAAAATTACACATAAATTGCACTGATGGAAAAAAATGAAAATATTCTTCTATAGTCTGGGAGAAATTTTGTTAAATAATGTTATTATATGGGTCATTGAGTTCTTTTAGAGTCTTTTGAAGAGTGTCCAGGCTGTTTCTATGCTTTGTTTATGTGGGAACATGGTTTAAATAAAAGAATGATCTGAACTATTCTTGAATTAGGCCAAATATTTAACTTGTGGCATTATTGATAGAAGTTTTGTCATGTTCCTTGGAAATCATGCAGTGTTTACGAGGATAGCAATTTTCTAGCCAAGACCTTACTTGTGAAGTTCAGCTTTCAAACAGTTTCTTTTTTCTCCTTCTTTGCCATGCGCATTTGGCATAAGCCTCAATGGGGCTAAGTCCAAATGAGTGTGTGCAGACTTTCTTTCTGTTTCTGAGTCTACTTAGGAGTACCGCTGTAGCTTTTGGGTGACAAGCTTTCGTGATCCCAAATAATCTTTCTGCCTTTTAGAATCTTAGTGTTTTTCTGATTTGTGATTAACTCTCTGCGCTTCTCTGATAGCTCAGTTGGTAAAGAATCTGCCTACAATGCAGGAGACCCCAGTTTGATTCCTGGAGAAGGGATAAGCTACCCATTCCAGTATTCTTGGGCTTCCCTTGTGGCTCAGCTGGTAAAGAATCTGCTTGTGAGGCAGGAGACCTGGGTTCAACCTCTGGGTTGGGAAGATCCCCTGGAGAAGGGAAAGGCTATCCACTGCAGTATTCTGACCTAGAAAATTCCATGGGGTTGCAAAGAGTCAGACACGACTGAATGACTTTCACTTTCACTCTGCGAAATATATAAGCTGTTTCATTTATTGATTGTTCTTCATTCTTCAACAAATATTTGGTTGTCAGTCTACTGTGTGCCTAATACTGAGCAGGTTACTAGGAGGCAGAAGTGGCAGTGGTGTGGTCTCTGCCCTCATGGGAGACTATGTGATCTATGAAAATCTCTCTTCTCAGCCCCTTTTCCTTTATCAAACCTTGCCATTTACTGAAGTGCCTATCAATAAAGTAAAGACTGTATGCATTAACACTTCACTTTTGCAGAATTGCACCGCCTATTACACTTAATGCTGTTGGAAAGTATTGAAAATTTTTGGCTTCATAGGATGGTGTTGTGTGAAGAGTTGTGATGAGATGTTCATTAAGGAGACAGCCAGACTGCAGAGGCCATGTGGAGCGATAGAGCAGATGTTGAGCACGTCTCACCCTGGGCCCAACACTACGGTGGCTGTTGGGAGGTCAGTGATGAACAAAACAGGGATGATCTTTGTCTGCTTAATGTAGATAAATTTCAAAACTTAAATTATGATAAATACTGGTAGAAGTTTGGCTCTTCAGGCTTATGTATCTTTTCGTTGCAGCAAATCTAGATGGAAGCCAAATTTTGATTCCTTGGATGTTTAATGATCATGGAAATAGCGGATTAATAGGAGATCCTGATCACTAGCCAAATCTGTCCTTTCTGTGTCTTCATATAGATTTAGGGACTTGTGTTGGCACTTCTGACTTTTGGTACATATGTGTTGGTTATAACAGTATCCCATGATATTGTTTCATTTACAACTATTGCAACTTACACAGTGAATGCTTTCAATGTAGTAATGAGCCTTTTACATGTTAAATTCCCAATTTTGGTCTTTGATATGTGCATGATATCACATCATGTACATATCATGTACATACTATATCATGTACATGTACATATCATATACATAACAAGACTTCCCCTATGGCTCAATAAAGAATCAGCCTGCAGTGCAGGAGACAAAGAAAACACAAGTTCATTCCCTGGGTCGGAAGATGCCCCTGGAGGAGGAAAAGGCAACCCACTCCAGTATTCTTGCCTGGGAAATCCCATGGACAGAAAAACCTTGTGGGCTACAGTCATGAGGTCGCAAAGAATCAGACATGACTTTTTCATGTTAAATTTCCCAATTTTGGTCTTTGATATGTACATGATGGTAGGTAATAAGTACATTTATACATACATTTATTCTTTGAATGTGAGAGTGCATTTGAGTATTTGTTGTGTTTTTCTATTCATTATTTTTAAATATGTCAATGATTATTACTTTTCTGTATCCATTAAATGTGGATAATAGCGTGTATACACATGCATACATCATTAGGTTATTGTTTAACCAAATGAAGTTATTTATAACATACTTTAATGTTATCCCAGACATTTATGTAAGATCTCAATAAATGTCGAATATTACTGACACTAAATAATATCACATTCTAAATCTAAAAAATAAAAATAAAGGTACTTTTCTCTTAAAATTTCTTCTTTCGTATATAATCCAAGCTGAAACCACATGTATGGGTACTTGTATATTTATCTACAGTCCTGCTTTTTGATTCTGCCTTATCCAATTTTATTTTTGAGTTCAAACCTTCAAAAAATTCACCATACCTGCAAATAAATTAACTAAAAGGTCTGGAAGAAATCTTAAAATTATCTTTTCTGATATGGTTATTTTATGGACATATCACCATAATTACAGAAAAAAATATATTTAGACTGCTTTGAGGGATAATCAAGATACTGAGTAATACCTCAAACATTAAATAATGTTTGCAGTAAATTTTTCCTATTCATTCTAGAGAAACAAGCAATATACCAAGTTTGCCACCAGAAGGTGCTAGAGGGAAATGAAACCAGCTCTATGAATGCTTTGCACTAGCTATTTTCCATTTGCTTGGTGGTGTTTTCTCCATCTAAATCTCCTCTGTTCAGTGACAGGTTTTCATATGGTTTAAATATTAGATATACTCAGTTTCAGGGTTTTGGCCATGTGCAAAAATAAAAGCAGATTTTTAATCTGTTTATTCATCAAGATAACTAGAAGAGACCTCGGGGCGGAGGTAGCGGGGAGGAAATGTACAACTTATTTGAGAACATAATAGTCATGTAACAGAAGATAAATATTTTATGCTTCTGTGTAAAAAATCATCTTTTAAGTCAACTATACAAAGAAACCTTATGATCTATCCTAATTTAAATTTCAAATCTTTCAAAAGTCAATTTACACTCATTTCACAATAAGATAGAACTGAGAATGGTAGTGTTGAATGCACACTTCTAGAGCACACTTCTTAATCTTGTTAGTAAATTCATTAACTGTAAAGACTCTGCTGTCGTCCAGGTTTCCTAGGTATAATATCAGGTATGCATGTGTATTTTATTGGGATAGTTTATTTCAAGATGCTGACATTAAAAAAATCCCGTCGAGGATTTCCCTTTTCTTTCCCATTCAGGAATTATAGCATACATCTCAGATTCCAAAATCCAGTACTTATCTTTATTAGTACTGTAAAGGTATAAAAAGAGGATAAGATAGTAAAGGGACAATAATATTATCCTGGGATCTCTTTCTGTCTTTCAGTGTTAAAAGTCATCAAGCTATATACATATTTTCCAAAGTCCTTTTCTGATGTTAATGTAACTGATGAAAATTTATTCGTTTATCATTTTAGCAAGAAAAACTATGGAATTTCTCTGTATATGTCTTTGGCTATCTTCCATTTACATTTTCATGTAATGTCCTTTTCGGGACAAAAAATGCTTGCATGTGTGAACCAGATAATTTCTCCACTTTTTTTTTTTTAAATTTTATGGATTGAGTGGAAATATGGCAGTCATAAGGACAGGGATGATAAAATTGGGCTAAAAGCAGAGAAAGGAGAAGTTACAGAGAGCTTATATGAAAAACATGCAAACTTTGAAAACAAAAGCTCATCAACTCTCCTATCCTCATATATCCTTTTATAGTATTTGTCGCCTATTTCTGTTTTAACAGATTACCGCAAACTGATGGATTAAAATCCTAAAATATTTTATCTTAAAGTTCTAGAGGTCAGAAGTTCCACAATGGGGTTTCACTGGGATTAAGTTGAGAATGCAAAGCTGTGTTCTTTCTGGGGGCCCAGGGGAGAATTTTCCTGGCCTTTCTCAGTTTCTAGGAGCTGTTCACATTCCTCTTCCATCCTACTTGGCTCCTCTGCATCATCTTCCACATTTAAGAGACCCTTGTGATTACACTGGGTCCGACCAAATAATCCACAGCTCTCTTTATTTTAAGGTCAGTTGATTAACAGTTTCCATTACCCCTTCCCATGTAATACAACATATTCAAAGGTTCCAAGGATTAGAATGTGAACATCTTTGGGGACAGGGTTATTTCTCTGCCTACCACATCTGTCTTCTGTGCATTTTTTACAAAATTGAAATAGTATGTGTGTAACTTGTATGTAGCATTTTCTCATATCAGCAGTTTTTAGTATATGTCTTTTCACCTGTACTACATTAAAAGAATTTACTATACTTACCTCATATTGGCCATTTCACTTATTCAAAAAATATTTATTTTGTTCCAATTATTTTAGAGGTATTCTGCAAAGAAATGAGGCTTTAGTCATAAGTAAGATAAAGCTTCTGCCTTTGGGGAATTTACGGGAAAATTGAAAAGAAAGAAAAGTAAGGGATTAACTGAAGAATTAATTAATTAAAATTCTGACTTGTGTGTGAAAATGAAAACAAGGGTGCCATAAAAATGGAGAGAATATTCCTAGTCAGGCCCAGTTTCCCTGATTAAGTGACATTAAAACTGATTAGAAGGATGGATGGATTTATATACTTTAAGAAGTAGGAAGGAGTGTTTGGGGAAAAAGAAGAGCATAATTAAAGACCACAGGTCAGGAAGTTGTTTAGAAAATTCAAGGAATCTGTATAAGTCAGAGAGGCTTCCCTGGTAGTTCAGGTGGTAAAGAATCCACCTGTAACTCAGGAGACCCCAGTTCGATTCCTGGGTCGGGAAGATCCCCTGGAAAAGGGATAGGCTACATACTCCAGTATTCTTGGACTTCTCTGGTAGCTCAGATGGTAAAAAAAAAAATCTACCTGCAATGTGGGAGACCTGGCTTTGATCCCTGGCGTGGTAAGGTCCCCTGGAGGAGGTCATGTCAACCCACACTAGTATTCTTGCCTGGATAGTAATCCCCATGGACAAAGGAGCCCGGCGGCCTACAGTCCATGGGAAAGCAAAGAGTCGGACATGACTGAGCGACTAAGCACATACATGGAAATAAGAGAAATCTCCTCCTTGGTGAGCAGGAGAATGGCTTAAGATAACGAAGGAGAGGTGGGCTGAATCTAGATCCTACAAGACTTCATATGCCAGGGTGAGAATATTGGGTTTTGTGTTAAAGACAAAAGAAAGCTATTGAACACTTTAGTGAAGTTGCATTTAAAATGATCCGTCTGGCTGTAGACATTCCTGAATGAAAGGAACAGAAGGAAACTGGGAAAGGAGGGTTGTGTTGAGAAGTGTGCCCAAGTTGATAGTGAAGTGAACAGTCAGGGTGACAGCAACCGCTGGATGGTTATCTCCATTTACAAGAACAAGTCCTGTCAGAGAAAGCAGCTGTAGTGGGAATATTGAGTCTGGCCTTGGGTAGGTTGAGTTTGAGATGCCTTTCCATCATCAATGTGGTGCTTCAAGGGGAAAGTTTAATAATTTATTCAAAGTCTGAGAGTTCAGTCTGAGTTGGATCTATATGTCTGGCCATCTTTAGTCTATATAAAGCTACAGTAGGAGTCGGTAATGGACAGAGAGGCCTGGCATGCTGCAATTCATGGGGTCGCAAAGAGTCGGACACGACTGAGTGACTGAACTGAACCGAAGCATGGAATGGAAATAAAGAGGGGGGAAGAAAGGGAACCCCTTCCTATTTCAGCTCTTAAGAGGATCAATTAAAATATTGCATAAATCTTTGACTACTTTTTATATGATCTAGAAGTACCATTACCAAGTTGAAGTATATTTTAATATTGAGAAATTAATAATTAATAATTTGTAAACTGAAATTTACATGGCACAAAGGCAGACAAAACTAAGGAAGGGCATTCCAGAGACAGAGAAGAGTGCCAGCATGGCCAAGAGGCATGGAGAGAGATTTTGTCTAGCAGTGTGAGTATGAGGAACAGGATAAGAAATTACTCTGAAACATTAAGCAAGGGCCAGGTTGTAACGGGTTTTCTTTGTTACAGTAAGAAAAATTTGATTTATTTATACATGACTAATCACTGCAGATGGTGACTGCAGCCATGAGATTAAAATACGCTTACTTCTTGAAAGAAAAGTTATGACCAACCTAGATAGTATATTCAAAAGCAGAGACATTACTTTGCCGACTAAGGTCCATCTAGTCAAGGCTGTGGTCATGTATGGATGTGAGAGTTGGTCTGTGAAGAAGGCTGAGCACCAAAGAATTGATGCTTTTGAACTGTGGTGTTGGAGAAGACTCTTGAGAGTCCCTTGGACTGCAAGGAGATCCGCCCTGGGATTTCTTTGGAAGGAATGATGCTAAAACTGAAACTCCAGTACTTTGGCCACCTCATGCGAAGAGTTGACTCATTGGAAAAGGCTCTGATGCTGGGAGGGATTGGGGGCAGGAGGAGAAGGGGACGACAGAGGATGAGATGGCTGGATGGCATCACTGACTCGATGGACGCGAGTCTGAGTGAAATCTGGGAGTCGGTGGTGGACAGGGAGGCCTGGCTGCTGCGATTCATGGGGTCGCAAAGAGTCGGACACGACTGAGCGACTGAACTGAACTGAATATTTGTTTATTACAGACTGTGGAGCTAAGACTGTTGTAAGAATTTTATCCTTATTAAATCAACAAGTCTATGAAATAATCAGTGTCATTACTCTCATGTTATATTTTAGAAAGGAAGGACACTGAGAAGTTACTTTCCCTAGTTATACAGCTAGGAAGTTGTGTCGGACTTTGAGTCCAGACGGTCTGTATTACATAGTGGGCAGTACTGTTGCTCAGCATCCTTCTATTTATTCCTCCTTTTGTGGGAAAATACTCCTCTATTCATTCTGTCAATCATCTCCATTCCCATTGGCTATCAGAGTAGACAGGAAACCCAGACTGGCCTCATGAGAATCTTTCTTTAGGATTAAAAGTTAGAATTAAGAGAGTATAAATCCCTACTTCTCTGGTAGCAAAGCCAGTATAATGTGCACTGCAGATTGCAGGTGACTAGGAATCCAGCCTTGTGGGCATAGTCAGTGGAATTCATAAACCTAACACACCAAGAGAAGCAGAGGAGAGATCTAGTGAGTCGTTGGGAGGTATTCAAATACTTGATTCATTCCAGTCCTATGGGAGCAAGCATCCCTTTTCAGCAGTTTGGTCATATGAACCAAAAAATTACTAAGGTTATTTAAGTCATTTATTAGGGCATATGATCAAAAGTGTTTTATTACTTTTCAGTCAGCAGTGGCACGGGTAGATTTGTGTCTGGTAAAATTCTCCCTTGTAATGATATGGAAAGTGCAAGACTAGAGACAGAAAGAATATGGCTGGACACTTTCTATAACTGCAATAAATGTTGTTATAAAGTGGGTTAAAGCATTTGCACCGAGGAGAGGGGTCATAGTTATATAAAACATATTAATTTAATCATGCTTGCTGATTTTTTTTTAATTATTAGATGGAGAAGGATGGGGAGGAGGGAGAAAATGTCCAAGTCTCTAGCTTGAATTGTAAGTTGAGTAGTGGTATGGTTTAATGCAGTAATAGCTTCAGGGTGAGGAAAACAGTGAGTGCAATTTTGCAAATGATGTCCAGAGCACACTTGTACATGTGGAGAAGAGGCCTTGGCTCATATATATAGGTTTGGAAATCAGTATGTTGATTTTAGAATGCAAAGTGTCATTATTGATCCTGGCTAAAACAGTGTTAGCAGCAAGTAGATAGCCAGAGGGAGCTTACTGAATGGCACAGGGAGCCCACCTCTGTGCTCTGTGATGACCTAGATGGGTGAGATGGGGGCAGGCGGGAGAGAGATTGAAAAGGGAGGGAATATATATATATATATATATATATATATATACACACACATAGCTGATTCACACTGATGTAACAGCAGGAATGAACACAACATTGCAAAGTAATTATAACCCCAATTAAAAAGGCTAGAAGCCTGATTTTATAAATTGGAAAGGGAAGTCTTCTATTGAAACACGGAAGATTGAGTTCATGTGTTTATTTTTACCTCTCATTTCTCACTAAAATGTTAGCAAAGGGAAAAAAATACTCCAGGAAAAGTGACGGGAGAGGAAAAGAGTAAGGTGTATGGCTTGTTCAAGAGTGAAGTGCCAAGGAAAAATGGTCAGTAGAATACACTAGAGCTGCAATGTAATTACGTTTAGAAGGAAGAGCCAATGAGAAGTGGAGTTTTGTCTTCAGACCCTGGAACGGCTAAGGAGTCAGAGGTGACAAGAATCCACTGAAAAGGGAGATGAATGATCGCTGAAATTTAAATGAGCTCTTAGTCTCCCAGATTCCCTCCGAGCCATGTTCCTCCTCAATCCAGAAATAAGCCAGAAGGTTTAATCACTGGTAAATTGAACCAGAAATAGTATTAGACACAGTATTGTATCTGATACAATAATTTCAGATACAATAGAAAGCCTGAAAACACTTGACAATGTAGATATAAATAGACCATGAAATGCTTCCTTTTATATTAACAGAATGCTGCCTCTAAGCTTTTAACTCCCTTGATGAGAGAATCTTCGTTTTCTGAATGTTGAGCTTTAAGCCAACTTTTTCACTCTCCTTTTTCACTTGCATCAAGAGATTCTTTAGTTCTTCTTCACTTTCTGCCATAAGGGTGGTGTCATCTGCATGTCTGAGGTTATTGATATTTCTCCTGGCAATCTTGATTCCATCATGTGCTTCATCCAGCCTAGCATTTCTCATGATGTACTCTGCATAGAAGTTAAATAAGCAGGGTGACAATATACAACCTTGACGTAGCCCTTTTCCTATTTGGAACCAGTCTGTTGTTCCATGTCCATTGAGAAGTTCCATTTCATGTTCCACTGAGAAGTTACAAGTGAAAAAATTAGGAATGAAATAATACAAAAATAATATTGAATTATTGAGTTTCCAAACTGAAGTGCCCATTGAATTATATGATATAATGAATTTTTAAAAAGGCACATTATGATGAGATTTTGCATAGTCAGAATAAAGAGAAAATTGTTTAAAAGCTTTCAGAAAGGAAGGTAACTTCCAAAAAAGAAGACACCATTCTCGAAAGGGGTGCTAGAAGCTAGAAAAAAAGAAAATTCCTACAGTCCTCAAAGGAGAACAGTTGCTAACCTACATTTTGATATTCAGCTAATCTCTGCTTAATGTGAGGATTAACAACAAAACAAAGTTATTTGAGAAAATACATGGCATTGACCATTTTACCACTTACATCACATATGGTCCATCAGGTAAATGGATTTAAATAAAAAATGAAGGTAGCGTTAGATTCAGGAATAAGGAGACCTAACCCAGAAGAATCCCAGGGATGGGGAAGCCTGGTGGGCTGCCATCTATGGGGTTGCACAGAGTCGGACATGACTGAAGTGACTTAGCAGCAGCAGCAACCCAGAAGAGAGGCAAAGGTGATTCCCAGAAAAATGAAGTTGAAGTCAAGGGTGACATCTGTATACCAGACCTACAGGGCAACCAGTACTGACTATTGGACTAAAAGGAAAGGGTCCAGGGGAAGGTCTTTCAAAGAAAAAGTTAAAATGATGGATTAACCTACATGCTTCACCATAGAGATTTATAGAATAATTTAGTGACAGGAACATAGAAAACAATGCAGATGTTTTTAAAAAAGGCATTTAATTCCAAGAAAAGCAAAAAAAAATGTATAATAAAGTAAATGATTTTATGCTGCAGTGCATGACCCAGCAGTAAACAAAGTTACTTAGTTACTGTAATATAAACGCTGAATATTGACTTCTATTCAAATTGTGATCGGAAAGAGCGCTTCAGGAAGTAAGCTCATAGGAGAAAGAAAATCTTCATCTTCCATGTAGAAATTCAAGAGATTCTTGAACTTTGAAATAATAGGAAATAACACAGATATTGTTTGTACCTCTGAGATAAATTCTAGGAAAATTAACTGAAAGAGTTAAAATAATTGCTTTTCAAGAAGCTGAACTCCATGTTGACACAGGGGACTGCTGTTCTTATTAAAATCTTTAATTAAAAAAATTATATTAGGCTATAGTTGACTTACAATGTTGTGCTAGTTTCAGGAGCACAGCAAAGTGATTCAGTTACACGTATACACATATCTGTTCTTTTCCAAATTCTTTCCAGTATCTTTTAGCAAAAAAAAAAAAAAGATTTTTTTTTTAACTTAAAATTTGCACATCACATTCTGGATATAAAATTATTCTGAAATAGAGGAGGAATGCTCAATTGTGGTTAGAATTAAGCTAGGAAGGGCAGAAGGAAGAAACTTGAGGAACGGTTGCTCCATTGAGCAGCTTTAGTGTGAGAGAGATTTGAATCATGTTATAGAATACAGAGAGTGAAACAGGAGAGAGAAAAAGTTTGAAAACAAGGCAAAAAATGAGAGCCCACAAATGAAATCCCTCAAATAGTAAAGTTTGAATGGAGGCCACAGAAAAGGATTAGGGTTAAAACAGAAAAGGATTAACATTCTTCATTCTGCATCCCCACTGCTTTTCCATCCCAAATTCCATAGCCCACTTTGCAACCCATATGCAGGGGTAGGGAAGCAGGTTTTTATCAGTTGATGAGCAATTCCCCCAAAAGGTCATGGTGTTGAAATGAAGAACCAGTGAGAAAGAGTTTAGGAAGGGAGTTAAACATTAACTGAACTGGAGAAGAATTTGACTGAGGGAGAACATGAGCTGACAGAGGGAGATTGGAAGAGAGGCTCTTCTCATTGTTTCTTGAAGGCGCCTCCATGGGTAAGTGGAACCAAACTATAGGGCCTCAACACTGCATCTGAGCCGCTTGATTAGTTTTGTGAGTTATTTCTCAGACTGGGTAGAATTCAGTATTTCCTGTAGACACTCCTTGCATATATGTTTGGTGGTTACTGCTAACACTTACTGAGAGGTTATTGCTGCCTTATTTCCATTGCTTCATATGGATTATCTCACCTAATCCTTCCCACAACTCTATGAGGTAAAAGTTGTTTTCACCCTATTGTACAAAAAAGAAAAACAGGAGACCCAGCATTTAATTGGCAGAGAGTCATGAAGCAAGTGAATGGAGGAGGTGATACTGAAATCTGAGTAGCCCAACTCTTTTCCTTTCTGGTTAGCTATTATCCTATGTCAGTTGTAACTAAGTTGTAGACAGGAATAGCAAGTGCGCAGGTTGAAAAAAAGAGTGATTTGGGCAATTGAAACTTACAAGCAGAGCTGAAACATAGAATACACCATGCACATATAAAGGGGGCATGTGAGGAACTAGTAGAAAAAAAATGGGTAGACATTGGAGAAACTATTCATGAAGAACCTTGTCATATTCAAGACCTTTGTTTGGGCATTAGCCTGATAGTTAAAAGGAGCCAGTGATGAACTTTAAGAAAATAACATTAGTATTAGAAAGAGCCATCTGACATTATAAGAGAGGATTGTTAAAAAAGTCAGAAGAGGAGATATAGCATTGAAAACCTTGAGCTAAAAAGTTGAAACAGAGAGGAGAGGACCAATAGGACAGGCACTATAGAAGTACAGTTAGACTCAGTGAGAGACGGGAGAGGGGCAAAGGGTACAGTCAGACAGACTCCTTGAGAGACGGGAGAGGGGCAAAGGGTACAGTTAGACAGACTCAGTGAGAGAGGGGGAAGGGGTAAAGGGTACAGTGAGAGAGACTCAGTGAGAGACGGGATAGGTTAAAGGGTACAGTTAGACAGACTCCGTGAGAGACGGGAGAGGGGCTAAAGGGTACAGTGAGACAGACTGAGTGAGAGACGGGAGAGGGGGTAATGGATTCAGTTCCTTTGATTTTGCCTTGAGAGACTTGGAGGAGGACGTACCATTCGCCCATCTGAGAAAACCGTGAAGAAGAGCATTTGAGAGAAAATATGTGTTTTCAGTTTTCCGACATATCAGCTCTGTGACCTGGCAAGCTTTTCCATGGAAATGTTCATTGTTGGTTGTTTTAAAGTGTGTATGTGTTTATGTATGTGTGTGCCCATGCATGTATATATGTGTGTGTGAGAGAGAGAGAGAGAGAGAAAGAGGAGACATGAATGAATGGATGTGAGACTCCTACTATATTTCAGTCTGGGTTTCACCTGTATAAGTCACCTGTGCATATTAGCCATGGTTGTAATTGTCACAGGAATGTATAGAGAAGTTCCTAAACATCATCTGGGATCATTTGATAGATGTAAACTAAGTGGTAAAGAGGAATGTGGTTATAATTTTTTGGGAAAATCACATTTAAATGGTAGCTAGAAACAAAGACTCCAGAGGAGATTGAAGAGGAACCATGTTTAAGGGAAACCTACAAATCGTGTTTTCATGAAAGCTTGAGAATAGTGAGTAGAATTTCAAGGAAATGGTAATAAAATTTTACTGAGAGTCCACTGAACCTTTGGCACTCAGCAAGCTATTATTGACTTGTTTAGATTAGATTCATTGAGGAAGTTGGGTTAAGAAGTTGTTTTCAGTTTACAGATACAGAGAGGTGAGGAAGTAAATGTAATTTTTGTAGACTAGACATTTCCCAAAGCTAAAAGATAACAGGAAAAAATAGGGTCAATAGATTTTTTTTTTTTTTAAGATGAGAGAGACTCAAGGGAAAGACTCAGAAAATAAAGATGAATTGGAAGATTCTGAGCAAAAAAGGAACCCTGGGGGAATATATTGAGCTGCCCAGGTGGTGCAGTGGTGAAGAATCCCGTCTTCTAATGCTGGAGACGCGGGAGACATGGGTTTGATCCCTGGGTTGGGAAAATACCCTGAAGAAGGAAATGACAACCCATACTATTATTCTTGCCTGGAAAATTCCATGGACAGAGGGAGACTGGCAGGCTACAGTCCATAGTATGCAAAGAGTTAGCAGGACTGAGTGACTGAGCATGCATGCATGGGGGAATGTATTCATGGGAAGGATGGCATCCAGAGTAGAAAAGGGACATTTGACTTGGATAACAATTGAGATATCTTTGTTCATTAATGCTATAAAGGATGAAAGTGAGAACTTGGTGGACAAAATCTAGCAGTCTGTCCTATCTTGTCTTCCATGAACCATTCATTTTTCCTTTCTCTGAATTCCAGTTGTATTTGTGGTATTTTTCATTTGCATACTTAAATTGGTTCTGATGCTTAGTAACTTAATTGCATACTTTAGATTTCCGTTGTGTGTGGGAGGGGATTCCCCCCATGCCATTCCCAGATATCAGCAGGGTGTCCATGAATTCAACTCAGTTCTGACACAGTTTACTCAGAGATAGCATCAGATTCCAGAGATATAAGGTTGGAGTCCTTCAAGACTGCACCCCTACTTCAGATAGCAGTTGTATGCCCAGGCTGTTATATTTCTTTCTGAGCTACTGGGTCTAAATCAGAGGTTCCCATAACATCCTTCTTGGGTTTAATTAATTTAATAGAGCAGCTGATAGAACTTAGAGAAATATTTTACTTAGTAGAATACTACTTTATTATTAAAGGATAGAAGTCTGTAACAGCTATATGGGAGAGAGACTAGGGAAGGGTATGGGCAATGCCTGCCCAGAGCTCCCATGCCTTTTCTAAGTGGACACTATCCCCCATCTCAATAGTGTTCACCAGTCCAGAAGCTTGCTGAACCTCATCCTTTGGGGCTTTTGGAGGCTTCATCATATAAACATGATTGGTTAAATCATTGGCTGTTGGTGGTTGATTCAATCTCTAGGTCTTCTCCTCTCTCCAGAGGTCAGGGAGTGAGACTCAAAGTTCCAACATTCTAATCATACACTTGGCTTCACTGGCAACTAAACTCATCCTCAGGTCATCCAGATGGCCAAATATATATTCTTACAAATTGCAGTATCACGGTACTTTTTTATCTTGGCACCACAGACTATGTCTCTTTGTCCTTTAATTTCTCAGATTCACTGTGTATGGTAGCCATGTGATAATATTTAAGGAAAATTTGATATCTTATTTATACATGAGAAAAATACCTAGCATCAAGCAAACAAAACAAAAAATAAGCAACAACTGAGTTTTGAAGCTTTGGCTAAATGACTTTTATAGAAGTCAGTCACAACAACTAAATTTGAGGGTTTTTGATTTGCGTATTTGGATATAATTTTGCAGTCTGAGCCGATGATCTACAACCTGGCCTCAAAGATCTGCGTGCAGTAAATTGTAAGATGTGCCTTCTTTTTTTTTTTTTTAACCTCTAAGAGTAGAAGGGATGAGTCAGCCTATCTGGGATTTTTAAACAGTCAGTTCTAGGGATACTGCACAACCCGAGGCCATCCCTCCAGCAAATCACCATTAAAAATATTCTCTGCTAGGCAAGACCGCCTAATGTGTCAACCTTGACCAGTTCCTGTAAGTAAAAGGAAACATTTAGAAGGGAAAACAATAGAATTATCATTGAAGACAATGATACGGTTACTTACTTCATTTGCCTTTGAAAATCTGGTGTGTGTTTTATTCCCTGGTAGCCTTGATGTTTTACATGAACAGTCAGATGTAACTCGTTTTACTAAGGACAAGTTGAAGTTGAATCAGTTTTCTCTCTGAAAAAGCTAATAATATGTAAATTGATATACAAATGTCAGTGAATACATTGTGTATGTGCACTTGAATGATAGTATAGGCTTTTTTTCTGCACAGATATCAAGAACATGATATTATTCACATAATTTGAAACATTTTAACACAAGACAAAAAGTATTTTAAAGAAAAACTGCAAAATCATGCAAATTTTGTTAGTCTTCTAATGTCTTATAAGACACATTGAAAATTGGTATCCTGAANAAAATTGGTATCCTGAACATTGTTTATAATATTAATAATGGAGCACTAGAAAATGATACTTATCTTTGAATATAAACACTTTATTTTTTCTTACATAGGATTTGAATTTCAGTACCAATGAGAATGTACAAAAATATTAATAATTGAATTTACATAAAAGAAACTGCAGATCACTGTTCACAGTAGGAGTTCAATAATGGTTAGCTGAATTTGAATGATGTAAAGATAAGAGGGAAAATGTGTTAAACCGTTCTGTAAACAGATGATGCTCTCTGGCAGAGGTCCATTCTTTTTCTTAGCTTGATTAAAGACCCTCTTACTATTCAGGGTGATTATTGTTTTTCTTTAAAATTTCCAATATTCCTTTACTTTTTCTGCCCTGTTAGACATTATTTTATTATTACAATAGAAAAATATATTTTTATCTTGAAAACACAAATGACTTATTTATATGGAATTTTACTTTAAAGTAATGGTGCATGAAATATCTGCCATTTGAATCCGCTGTTATACTCTGAACACTGACTTTCATAAAATGAAGTGCCATGTGCAATAAATGAGTTCATGTACCACTACGTAGGCTTCTTGGTGGCTCAGTGGTTAAGAATCCACCTGCCAATGCAGGAGACTCCAGTTTGATCTCTGGTTTGGGAGGATCCCGTGGGGAAGGAAATAGCAACACACTCCAGTATTCTTGCCTGGGAAATCCATAAACAGAGAAGCCTAGTGGGCTCCGGTCCATGGGGTCACAGAAGAGTCAGACAGGATTTAGCAATGGAACAACAGCAAAACCTCTACATAAGATGTGTTGATGTTGATGTTTCTTTGGATATACAGGTAGAAATATGTATTGGTTGCAAGCTTTGTGAGGTTGGAACAGAGAGAGATCTAGAATGGAGAAGAAGGTTTAGGAGCCATTGGCATACAACTGGTTTTTGAAGCCTTAGGAGAGATTGAGCTCATTCAAAGAATGCATAGAATAGTGTTTCATAAAGAGGAGAAGGGTATAGTAGAATTCACTAGAGGTCACTTGAAAACTTTGCATTCTAATCTTCTGCCTTGTCTCCCAGCATCACAGGGGTGGAGAAGCAAGCAAGCAAACAAGCATGTGTTCTTTGAAACACCACCCCTGGAACCCCATGTGTGTGTGTGCACACGTGCGCACACACACGCACACACACACACACACACACTTCCAGGGGATATGGACATTGATGCTGTTTTAAAAGTTCTTCAGGGGATTCTGATGTAAACTAAAGATTAAGAAACACTGAAGAAAAGTGAAAAGGGAAGATGGGCCAACATTCCATCTAGGATAAATAAAACTCAAACAAACAGGCCAAAGCTGGTAGTGTTATCTACAGATACTGATATAGTAACTACAGAATATTAGTAACTATCACAGATTTAAAGATACATTCATAATAGTAATTTCTGTGAAGGACTCATTGTCATTTATGGGGCTCTTCAACAACTCATGTACCTTCTGTCTGGTAAGAATTCAACAGTCACTGTTTTTCTAGAGATAAAAGTGTTTCCAGTATTTCACATTGATTTGGTGACTGAATTTGAAATCTAGAAACTTTCAGACTTGCTTTTCTGCATCTTTCTAGTTCCCTTTTGGAGTGACAACAAATTTCACTAGTTTATCCCTTGCTTCATAGCCTCTCTTTTCTTCCCACCACATCCATCTCAATTTTAGCATCCTTGAAGGATGTTTTCCTATATCCCACTTGTTCTTCCTTCTCAGGTTCTTGGATGTTTACTTTAACTTTAGTTTCTTTCTGTTGTTCCATGGTGAATCTCCTAAGATATGCAGTCTAGTCCACATCTACTTGGATTCTGAAGGCAAATCAAATGTAAATGTGAATTATGGAATTTTCTTCTTGGCATTTAAAAATATCTCCTAACATCCATCTATCTTATTATCTTTTTAACTGATCAGTTAGTGGAGTGAAACTTCCAGGTCTTACTGCTTCCTCCTTTTTAGCACTTCAATTTCTAATCTGTAAAATGAAGACAATTGCAGTATTTTCCTCATGGGGTAGTTCAAAGGCTTATAGCAAGCATTAGATATAAAATATCAGGTAAAGAGGTGGCCACTTAGTGAGTACTCAATGAATGTCAGTTTTTGTTTTTACTTCCTAATGACACCTCCTTTTCCCACAAAGTTTATAAGCATTTCTAACTAAATTTATAGCAAAGTATCATTAATGGAAAGTGAAAAAGTGAAAGTTTCTCAATCGTGTCCTGACTCTTTGCGACCCCATGGACTATACAGTCCATGGAATTCTCCAGGCCTACTGGAGTGGGTAGCTGTTTCCTTCTCCAGGAGATCTTCCCAACCCCGGGATTGAATCCAACTCTGTCTTGCATTGCAGGCAGATTCTTTACCAGCTGAGCCACCAGGGAAGCCCATGATTAATGGAAGCCAGACTCAAAAGTGCACAAGTGCACACACATACACACACACAAGCACACAGGCACATATAAGCATAATTTGATTTGGGTGGTGGTTACATAGACGTAACCAATTGTCAAAGTTTCTGAGATCTATACTTAAGATGTATACATTTTCTAGATGTAAATCATACCTCAATGAATTAGTTGAGGGAGAAAAGTGTAATTAGAAGCAGAGTAGTAGAGCTGTTAAGATTATGGCTTCTGGAACTGGATTTGGCTTAAAGCCTGGTTCCAGCACTAACTATCTATGTGATTTTAGGCAAGAGATGGGCCTCTATACTTCAGTTTTCTCATTAGTTAGATCTGGATGAAAGGACAAAATGTTATGAGGACTAAAGGAAGTTATCTAAAACAGTACTCAGAACATCTTAAACAGCATATAAAAATTAGCTATTGTTTGTTAATTTGCTAATGTATTTTCTTAAAATAATGGCATTACATACTTCTAGACATACTCTAGACAAAGGATGTCTCTGTATATCCTATATATTTACTTAAATAGTGCCCTTTTTTTCAGAGAATATGGTTTTATAAACATTTTTGTTACTTCTGTGTGTGTCTAGCATTTAGCATGATGCTAGATTTAATAGCAAAATCATCATGCATTGAACACTGACCCAGAATGTCACACTGGATCAAAATAAGACATTTTTTATTACAAAAACTGATTAAAGTGGGTATTCCTGACGAGTAGTGAAAATTGTATCTGACTGATTTAAAGCAAATCTACCCAAAACATAATTATTCATTTCACAGCAAATTTTAAAATGGTATGAAAATAAGTTTGTGAGATGCAAACAGATTTTATTTTAACCTCAACTATTCTACTCAACTTTATAGATCCCAGAAAATTATAGTAATATTAAAATTGGAATAATGTCAGATGATGGAAAATTCAAATCCACGTGGATAATTGTCTCTTCTAAGTAGAGGGTGGCTATGGTTCTGGAGCGTTAAACATTTAAATCTAAAAGACAAATGTGCTAGTGTTTTATAATGATTCACTCAGTGACCTTTTTCATTATGCATTTGAATTGTTTAAATCAAATTTTAATATTAAGTGCAAAATCTGTTTAACTATCATTTGTGTGAATTAAAAGAATGTCATCAATGCCTTAAAAGAAAGTTGCAGACTTCATTTTTAAATTAGGTTGATGATAACCCTATTAATTAATAAAAACATCTATTCTTTCAGTCATATAATAAAGAGAAAAAAAGATGCCTCTTGATTCCCAGTGCTTGAATTGGCAGTGATAATTTCAATAATCACCACTTATTGCATATTAATTGTTTTTTGTTTCCTATGCTTGGTGGATTTTACACGTTTTATTAAAATGATGTAATTATTATCCCCATGNGATTTTACAGGTTTTATTAAAATGATGTAATAATTATCCCCATTTAGGCATAATAAAACTAATAATATAGCACTCAATTTAAATCTTAAAATGGTTCATTGAACGTGTGGACATTTTCTTCTTTAATATGATGTTTCTAATATGTAGAAAGTTGGTACACAGAACCAGAATGCTTTAAACACTGTGAAAGTAACCGTCTAGAAAGTGATAAAATGGTCTGTAACAAAGTAAGAAGTCAATAAAACATTATTGGTTGGAGGAAACATGATTTTGCAAAAAAAAAAAAAATAGAGGGGATATTTATGATATATGAGGGGAGAGTTAGTCTTTCATAAGTTAATTTCAAAACACTATGGTAAATAATTCAGTTTGAAAAAAAGAAAAACAGTGAAATTAGGACTCATCATATATTAGTTAAGGCATATTTCCAGTGTCCTATGGTACTGGACTGATGAATGCCATTCTGTGGTTAAGACCACATCTGGAATACTGAATCCATTTCCAAGGTCATTTTCTAAGAGGATGAGTAGGACCGTAAGAGGTCTTTCATGGTTTCCAGTGAGGATAGGCTGTCATGATTACTCCTTCTCTGTGGAAAGGAGAAGACTTGCCAGTAGTCTTCAAGAAGGCAGAAGATGAACAAATGGGTGAATAATCCTGGGAGGTAAATTATGGCTCCTGGGAGGTAAATTGTGGCTCCTGGAAGAGAAGCATCATTTTCCATTAGTATTATTGCAGCCACGATGCAAGGTAGTTAGCAAGGAAGTTAACTGTCATTTACTGTGACTTCTTCAGCAGAACCTGGGTCACAACATGTCAGGGATGTGATAACTGAGGATTCCTCCCTGGGAGAGAGGGGTCGAGAACTTCTAAGCAACCTTCTGACCCGTAGCCTTTCAGACCAACCGAAGCGCACAGAAGTTTGCCAGGTAGACTGTATGTTATCAGAGTAGGAGAGTCCAATATTAAAAAAAATTAATTTATGGGGAAAGTATTTCTTGAAATGTCATTTGTCACTGGTTGTAAAGAATTATTTGATATTAGAAATAACCACAGCAAAATTTAGTTGGCAAAGAAAGTAAAAATGAGAATAAAAAAGGAGAGACAGAAAAACGTAAAATCCTTATGTGATACAATTAGCACTTTTTTTTTTAACTTCCCTATGTTAATTTAGCCATTATTTTCCACTGTATTATAATAATCTAGGTCTTCCCCGGTGGCTCAGTGGTAAAGAACCCACCTGCAGTGCAGGAGCTATAGGAGATGGGGATTTGATCTCCAGGTAGGAAAGATCCCCTGGTATGGCAACCCACCCCAGTATTCTTGCCTGAAGCATCTGTCTCAGGGACAGAGGAGCCTGGTGGGCTACACACAGTCCATAGGACTGCAAAGAGTCAGACATTGAAGTGACTTAGCATGTATAGTAATCTGAGGTTTAGGAATTATGTTGTTACAAGCTACTAACTTTTACATTATATATTTCTGTCCTTTATGCACTTTTAATTTTTATATTGCTTTCAGGGTATTTTTGTTTTTGTTTTTACTATATTTGCTACAGTTAGACAACTTTTATTTAACTGATTTTTGTTATCCCTGCCAGTATTCTGTTCCACCACTTCTTTATTCGGTATCTCTTAAATTTGATTTATTACTCAAACACCTAGAATATGCATTCAAAATGTTTGTTTCATAATTAGGTAGTTTGAGTTACTGGAGATACCTTTCTCTTGCTTTATATATGAATAAAAAATATGGCTAAATATAAAGATATTGGTTGGTCATTAAAATTGTAGGCAGTNGCAGTCCTCAATATTTTAATAGGAATTCAGTTTTGCAGATGGGTGTGATAACAAATTAATGTCTTTCTTTTTCATTGATAACTGATTTTCCTAACTTCATGCTTTTTTGACAGTTTATCTTTGTACACAAAAATATTAAATATATGATTCTTCTTAGGCAGGAGGGTAAAAAGCCTGTTATTAATTAATTTGAATCTGTTAAGAATCCAGTGACCTCATTTGATCTTCATATATAGCTTCACTAAGTTTTCTTTCATAATTACCATGTTATTAAATATATATTGAGATTCTTATTGCTTATTTTTCTGGTTTCTGCATCCAGTATACCTAAAAATCTTTCATTAGTGATCTGCTCTATAAAATTTTCTTCTGATATAAATTGAACTTGTTGCACTATTTTGCTCATGAGTTTTTCTAGTTTGATGTCTGTGTTACAGTTTTAACCAGCATATCAGCTGTACCCTTAACTCAGCTGGTACAGTGTTAGTATATATATGTATCCTATTCTGTTTGAAATAATTTATCTCAGCACATTGCTTTTGCTGGAGGCAATGTTCAGTGATACACCATTATTATAAAATTAAGCGTATACCTCTCATCTGACACAGCAATTCGCTCCTAGGTATTTATCCTAGGAATCAGAAACGTAAGACTCTGATTTTGAGCTGAGACAACATGCTGCAGGAGCAAGTGAGAAGCCTTGTGTGTTGTGAAAGAACTTCTCTGTTTAATAAGTGGAAGCATATATGTGTGTGTGCTCAGTTGCTTAGTCGTGTCTGGGTCTTTGTGAATCCATGGAAGGATATATAGGATACGTTATTTTTCCTCTGTCTAATTTCATGGAGTTTATAGAGTGTGGCACCTCCTAAGATTCTAGACAGGCTCTTTACTAAGTTTTTGATTTTGGCGTTTTGTTTTTTTTCAGTGTTTTTCATAGTCTATTAATAAAAATATGTCAGGAGAAGGTATGTCAGGAAACTACTGTTATTAGTTAAACTATTTAAGTATTTTTATTTATTTAAATATTTTATCTCTTTTTATGTAAAATAAAAATCATAATCGGCTTTTTAAAATAGATATGAACTTTAAAATATGTTTCTGAAATAGAACATGAGAATATCCTTTGATGCTAAGTAGCTCCATCTATCTGTGGAAGATTTGCATTTCAAGGGGTGAACAATAACTGTATTTCTGTCTTGATTTGGATAGTGTTATGTTAAATGTAATGAGGAACTCTCTTTTTTATTTAAAAAAAATTGACAATCTGGGCTGAAGTGTTGTCTTTTGGTTAAAAACTAGTGTTGCAGCAATTTTTGCTGATTTTAGTATCATTAAACTTTGTCAAATGAGATAGTATCTAAAACCAACACTTTGTTAGTGGTGAGTAAGTATTACATCATTCATTCTGCATGAAACTGAGGCTCTTTTCCTTTTATTAGTAAGAGTTTAGACTACTTAGCCAGGTAGTAATCATTGGTTCTTGTGAAAGCTGGGAATGTTTGAGTCAGTTAGAAGAGTGAGAGAAACAAAAGCAATGATAAAGTAGCCAAAAGTGTTTGATGGAACAAATTGTGAGAAGATTGGGGATAAATCCACGAGGCTTGGAAAGGGGGACTCAGTGAAAAAGGATGCATGCAGCGGAGGTCAGCCACGTCTTCTGGTGGAGAGGAAGGAGACTGCAAGATGTCATTTCCAGCGATTGTCATCTTTGTAAATTCAGAAGCAGAGCCCCTGCTCAGTAAATACTCATTGAATGAGTTGAGGGCATTGAGAGAGGGGAAGAAAAGACTGAGAAGCTCTGATGGTAGAGTTTGGGGTCAAGTGTGGAGGAGAATGCAATAAGGAATTATTTAGGAAGGACTCAAAGGCTTACTGAGCATTAGTGAGGTCTTGGTGTGGTTATATGTATATTCTTGGTCAATTACAATGGGCTTTTCTGGTAATTCTCGAAAGAGAGGGACAAAGGAAAGTAAAACTCTGGGATAAGTGGGACGACAGTGACCGCTCGAGTGAATAGGATACCAAGAAATTTTATGGGAAAATGGACAGGGGTTTAGAAACCCTGCTTCTGAAAACTTAAACTAGAAATCTATACATACATTTCTATACAAGAAATCTATACAAGATTAGCTAAATGTCCTATGTGTGTGCTCAGTTGCTCAGTCATACTTAAGGTCAAAATATAGGGACATATTCTAGGAACAATTAGTGAAAGTGAAGGTGAAGTCGCTCAGGTGTGTCCGATTCTTTGCGACCTCATGGACCATTAGTATAGAGTGGTAAAGAAAAGTTAAAGTGTTAGTCACTCAGTCATGTCCGACTCTTGGCGACCCCATGGACTGTAGCCTGCCAGGCTCCTCTGTCCATGGGATTTTCCAGGCAAGAAATTGCTATTTCCTTCTCCAGGGGATCTTCCCAACCCAGGGATCGAGCCCGGGTTTCTTGCATTGTAGGCAGAGTCTTTACCATCTGAGCCACCGGGGAAGCCCTAAAGAGTGGTAACCTGTTCCCCAACTGGCAAGCTGATAACAACAGCTGTCAAAAGAAAATCTATCAGGCTAGTCCATCTTCTACCATTATTCCTGTTAGTTGAGGGCTACTCTGTGTTGTGTATTTTGCTTGTATGAGATGTTGACATGTTTTCTTACCGGGCGAGATAGTGTTTATTTTTGGCTTTGTGGGCCCTATTCTCTATTACAGCTACTAAGATCTACCATCATAGCAAGCAAACAGCCATACACAATATGAAGATGCTTTTACGTGAAAAGTATATGTTGTTGCCCAGAAACATTCGTGTGAAATCCCCATTAAAAGTCAACATAAAGAAGTATCATTATAAACAGTGTTGCAGTCCTTGTAAAATAAACTGTCTAGCCTCCTGGATGTTAAAGAGCTTTTTTAAAATCTATCTACAGGTATCTCTAGCTGTGTGTATGTATGTATGTGTGTGTATACCCACATATGCACAAATACATATTTGTGTGTATATGTCTGTTCATTATATTATATACCTAATACTGTTATTGTTTTTAGGATATAATATAATAAGACATATGACTTCCCTGGTAGCTCAGATGGTAAAAATTCTGCCTGCAATGCAGGAGTCCCGGGTTTGATTCCTGGGTAAGGAAGATCTCCTGGAGAAGGAAATGGCAACCCACTCCAGTATTCTTGCCTGGAGCATCTCATGGATGTTCCTCATGGAGAGAGGAACCTTTGCAGGGGTTGCAAAGAGTTGGACACAACCAAGCGACTGACATGCACAATACTGTTATAGTCTCTGTGAGAAATATATAGAAATTAAAGAACTAGTCTGTCTTCCCAGAAATGAATATCTATTTGAAGAAGGAAATGGAAAAGGGAAGATTGGAAAAATGGAAATAATTATAAAATACCATATCATTGGACAGTGAGTTACTGTTAAAAAGGTTACTTAATGACTTTGAGTGCAAAATGCCTGTGCACCAAACAGGGAGATTTTTCTGCCTTTGGACATGAGATTTGAGACAGTAGCCAACAGGGAACTCATTTCTAATGTATAGCATTTCAGCTACTTTTGTGCTTTGGAAAGACAAAAGAATGACTCATTTTTCCAGGATTATTATTTCTACCACTTAGTTCTGCTAAATATCATATAGTCTGAATAGTTATTAAAAGTCAGAAAAATTTAAAAATTAAATGGGCACTTTTCAAACTCAGTCACATTTTGACTAGCATGATAATGGTCTCCCAAAATATTTGATACCTTGAAAGTAGTGCCCCATTATATTTGATATCAACTCCCTTTTCTTCTTTTAAAATATTTTATTGAATTATAAATTAAATTTATGTGGCAGTAGATTCTTAAGTCAGTTGATTCTATTTTGGGAAGTTGTACCTATGAAAAATAAAGACCAGTGGATAAATCTGATATAGTGTTTGCCACATTAAAATAGGCATTTAAAATTGTTAAACCATATATTTTTTTAATTTTTATTTTAACTTTATTTTACCTTACAATAGTGTATTGGTTTTGCCATACATTGACATGAATCCATATTTTGAAAGTAATCAGAAATTAGCATGCCCAAAAAATGACACAGGATTATAAATTTGTTCCTTTTTAATATAATAGAACAGTATGTTGAAAGGGCCAGCGCTATCACTTTCTACCGGTAATTTTACAATAAAATACAGTCTGTGATTCTAAATAGAAAATTGTATTATCAATTGTTCAGTGTGATGATGGTAGTGTCTATAAAGTTTCCTGAGCAATTTGGTTGCTACAGTCACCCAGCTTCCATTTGTGTTTTGCCTTTCTCATTGTCAAAGTCAAGATTTCTGTTGTTCTAGCTGACCAAAAATTTTGTATGTAAGCTTTCAAGATGGTGAGTAAGATTCAAATTGGCCTTTTAAGATATATGTGATGTTAAACTATCACACAGTTTTGATAGTAAACTTTCAATGACATAAAGTGTGAAAGATTCTCCCAACCCAGAACTATTGAAAAGAGATGTTCTTCTTTAATGATGACAGGCATAATGAAGGAAAATTTGATATGAACTGCAATAATAAAGAGAGTGATTCTAATTAGACTGTGGTGATGGGCATCAGATTAACAGAGAAGGAAATATTATTGTAAATGGAAATAAGCTTTTCATTTCTAATAATTCTATGTTGAAGGATATCTAAGGATTTTACTATGATGGATTCATCCCTGAGACTGGGTTTAACATTTAAAAGCATTTATAAATATTAAAACTTGAATTAGGTCATAAATGATATATAAGTTTTGCAGATAAAAATACAGGAGAGAGCATTAATATGATGGATGAGAACATCAATGCACAAAGTTAATAGCTTAACTTGATGGATATCATCAAATTATGGGGTTAAATTTGACTGTACATATTTATGTAAAAAATCAATTTGGACAATTTTAAGATAATGGAACCATAGCTTGATAGCAAATGATCCTTTTTAAAAAGGTTAAGCTGGGTATTTTTATATGACCATAATATAAGCCAGTAGTATGAAGCAGATGCTAAAAATAAAAACCTTAGGCATGAGAGAAATGTAGTAAAGATCAAAAGAATCTTTTGGTTCCTACACTGTTGGTGGTGGTGTAAACTGCAGCCCCTATGGAAGACAGTAGGGAGGTTCCTCAGAAAACTAAAATCAGAGTTGCCATGTATGCAGCATTCCCACTCCTGGGCATATATCTGGATGAAACTCTCATTCAAAAAGTTAAATATACTTCTGCATTCATAGAAGCACTATATAACAATAGCCAAAGCATGGAAACAACTTAAGTGTCCATTGATAGATGAACGGGTAAAGAAGATGCATATATAACACAACAGAGTACTACTAAGACATTAGAAAGAGTGAAATTATGCCAGATGCAGCAGCATGGATGGACCCAGAGATGACCACACTAAGTGGAGTCCAAGAAAGACAGTATCACCTGGTACCACTTACGTGTACAACCTGAAATATGACACAAATGAATTTATTTATGAAACAGACTCTCAGATGTAGAAAACAAACTTATGGTTACCAAAGGCGAAAAGGGGGTCGGGGGTAATAAATTAGAAGTTTGGGGTTAGCAGATAAACACTACTGTATAGAAAACAGATAAAAAATAAGGATAGCACAGGAACTATATTTGATATCTTATAAAAAATAAACCATAATGGAAGAGAATGTAAAAAAGAATGTTATCTACCTGCCTATCCATATTGTATAACTCAATCACTTTGCTCTACATCAGAAACTAATGCAACATTGTGGATCAATTACACTTCAAAAAAGAAATATATTTAAAAATATTCCTAGACACATAGCACCCTGCGATGTACAGGCCGCATCCAGAGGCTTGTGCTTCCCTCTATGAGCCATGATTTAACAGGGTGCTTAATATGTCAGACTGGGTCCAAATGAAGCTGGAGGCTGACCATTTATCCTCAGATGTTCAACTTGCCAATAAAAAAGATGCTAGAATTATTTTCTGTCAAGTAAAAGTCACGGGTGGCCACTGCCAAACAGATATAATAAACAGGAATCTTTAGTTTGGTAGAGATTAAATGGAATAACTTCTGCTCTATTTTAAAAGTCAAAGATACCATGATTATTTAATATAAATGACAAATTTGAGAGAGCAAAAAAAAAAAAGACAACCCTGGGTAAGAGCTAAGGTAGGGTTTCACTGGGGAATCTCACCCTTGATTAGCTTCTGCGCCTACTAAAGCATATTGTTTAGACCTTGGGCCTCTGTTTCAATACTGAAGTGGACTTAATTGTGCTACAGTGTTGAGTGGTAAGAGACTATATCACACGTTGTAACTGTTAGCCTTAAAAAGGGAAACTTAGAAATAGTTCTATGTGGATTTTTTCCCAAATCAAGCAATACAATGAAGTACAATAAAAAAGGCAAAACACAAAACTCACAAAAAAATGAGAGTCTGTCTCCTTTGAAGGTTTTCATGCACTAACAGGATTATCTTTTTTTACATTATTTCCCTTAGTTTTTTACATGATTTCACTTACTCTATTTCATTTAGAATTGAAAATAAAGGTGCCTTTGGCTACATGACTGTCTTTATAGTATGCTCAGTGGTTCCTGCAATCTGATGGCTAATTGTATGAATTTTCTTTTTCTCCTTGTTTATTTTCAGAGAGATGGGCTAAAGGGTTGTGTTCTTTAGTTTCACAAAGATGTAGTAGATCTTAGCCTGAACAGATTGAACCTCTTATTTCTTTACGATCTTTTAAGTGTATGAAAGTTTAGTTTGGTGTGGGTTAGGGGAAAGAAAATGTAAGGATACTGGGTAACAGAAGAGAAAAAAAGGATGACTAACATATTATACTCTTTAATGCCTCTCTACTTCAAAAATGAGTCTTAAAAGGACTCTTTATTTCTCCCTCAAATCCAGTACCCAGACACACGTATATGTAGACTCATTTTATAGCCTAAAAATGTAATAGGAATCTGAGAATACACTTTGTATTATTACATGACACAATATTCAATTTTTTTATCTTTCTCAACTGAGTTTATAGTCATTTGTTCTGTAATGTTAACACATTGTAGTTATTCTTAGTTTGTTGTTAAAGAAAATATTGGTACTATTAGATATCTTCAGGGAAATTTTTTAAAAACATGTTACCAGATGAGTGAACATTTATCCTTTCCAAGAATATAAAATTTGTGACTCATTTTTATCTTTGGTTTTCCACTGTAAAGAATGGGTGTCAGCTTCCTATGTAATTTTGATTTGTTTATCCAGCAGTTTTGTTTGTCTGTGCAGTTTTCTGTGTGCCAGTTGTGGTCAATATTTGGTTTCCATAAAAGGTATGAGTTTTCTTTGAGGCTATCTTTCTTGCCATTGCCAAACCCACAACTGATGCACCATTACTTTGACTTTTGTTCTTAATTTAAACTTGGCACAGATCCTGTCTTTGGTGTAAAATATGAAGCAAACTCCATTTTGACCTGGAATCTGGGGAGGAAACTATTTGCTTGACTTTCTCTAAAGGTCTATATACACAGGATGTTTGTGTTGGTCTAATTAGAAGTGCTACCTGAATATGCCTATTCCCACAAGTTCAGGGTTGGCACTGCTATTAAAAAAAAAAATCTAGCCAAGTGCATTTTTCTCAATTTACAGGTAAAAGCAGATAAAGACACACCAAAATATCTCAGTTTAATGGAATGCAAAGCAATCCATTCAAACAGCCCAGTATAGGATTTAGATCCGACGGCCTGAGTTTGAATTCTGACTCTATCACCTATATGCCCAGACGAGTTATTTCCTCTCCCTGAGTCTTTGTTTTCTCAACTCTAAAATGAGATATCAGAAGTTTCAACCTCATAGAGGTCTTAGAAGGATTAAGTTGAGGGAGTTTAAACAGTGACTGACACAGAGTACACCTCCTCCTCCTTCTCTTCATCTCTCAAAACTGAATATAGAAGTTAATTCCTTTTGGCAAGACTATGGAGTTTAAGGTCTTTAGAAAGAGTTAGGCATTCTGGGGCATTCTTTGGGCATTCTGGCTTCACTGTCACCCTGCTCTCACTCACCTAGTCAATGACATAGTCTTTACTTCTTCTCTAGTGAAGTGAATGGTAATGCAGTGACCTGAAGGTGATAATGCAGCTCTATGATGCGAACCATAGTGAAGGTCAATTCAGTCGCTAAGTCATGTCTGACTCTTTGTGACCCCATGGACTGCAGCACGCCAGCCTTCCCTGTACATCACCAACTCTTGGAGCTTACTCAAGCTCACCTGTTCACTGAGTTGGTGATGCCATCCAAATATCTTATCCTCTGTTGTCCCCTTCTCCTCCTGCCACCAATCTTTCCCAGCATCAGGGTCTTTTCAAATGAGTCAGTTCTTCACTTCAGGTGGCCAAAGTATTGGAGTTTCAGCTTCAGCATCAGTCCTTCCAATGAATATTAAGGACTGATTTCCTTTAGGATAGACCGGTTGGATATCCTTGCTATCCAAGGGACTCTCAAGAGTCTTCTCCAACATCACAGTTCAAAAGCATCCATTCTTTGGCACTCAGCTTTCTTTATAGTCCAACTCTCATATCCATACATGACTACTGGAAAAAAAAAAAACCAACATAGCTTTCACTAGGACCTTTGTTGGCAAAGTAATGTCTCTGCTTTTAAATATGCTGTCTAGGTTGGTTATAATTTTCCATCCAAGGAGTAAGTGTCTTTTAATTTCATGGCTGCAGTCACCATCTGCAGTGATTTTGGAGCCAAAAAAATAAAGTCTCTGTTTCCATTCTTTGCCATGAAGTGATGGGACCGGGTGCCCTGATCCTGGTTTTCTGAATGTTGAGTTTTAATCCAACTTTTTCACTCTCTTTCACTTTCATCAGAGGCTCTTTAGTTCTTCTTCACTTTCTACCATAAAGGTGGTGTCATCTGCATATCTGAGGTTATTGGTATTACTCCTGGGAAGCTTGATTCCAGCTTGTGCTTCATCCAGTCCAGGATTGCTCATGATGTACTCTTCATATAAATTAAATAAGCAGGGTGACAATATACAGCCTTGACGTACTCCTTTCCTGATTTGGAACCAGTCTGTGGTTCCATGTCCAGTTCTAACTGTTGTTTCTTGACCTGCGCACAGAATTCTCAGGAGGCAGGTGGGGTGGTCTGGTATTCCCACCTTTTAAAGAATTTTCCACAGTTTGCTGTGATCCACACAGTCAAAGGCTTTGGCATAGTCAATAAAGCAGAAATAGATGTTTTTCTGGAACTCTCGTGCTTTTTCAATGATCCAGTGAATGTTGGCAGTTTGATCTCTGGTTCCTCTGCCTTTTCTAAAACCAGCTTGAACATCTGGAAATTCACAGTTCATGTGTTGTTGAATTTCTAAAACCAGCTTGAACATCTGGAAATTCACGGTTCATGTGTTGTTGAAGCCTGGCTTGGAGAATTTTGAGCATTACTTTATTAGCATGTGAGGTCAGTGCAATTGTGCAGTAGGTTGAGCATTCTTTGGCATTGCCTTTCTTTGAAATTGGAATGAAAACTGACCTTTTCCAGTCCTGTGGCCACTGCTGAGTTTTCCAAATTTGCTGTCATATTGAGTGCAGCACTTTCACAGCATCATCTCTTAGGATTTGGAATAGCTCAACTGGAATTCCATCATCTCCACCAGCTTTGTTTGTAGTAATGCTTCCTAAGGCCCACTTGATTTCACATTCCAGGATGTCTGGCTCTATGTGAGTGATTACACCATTGTGGTTTTCTGGGACATTAAAATCCTTTTTGTATAGTTCTTCTGTGTTTTTTTTGCCACCTCTTCTTAATCTCTTTGCTTCTGTTAGGTCCATACTATTTCTGTCCTGTATTGTGCCCATCTTTGCATGAAATGTTCCCTTGGTATCTCTCATTTTTTGAAGAGCTCTCTAGTCTTTCCCATTCTATTATTTTCCTCTACTTCTTTGCATTGATCACTGAGGAAGGCTTTCTTATCTCTCCTTGCTATTCTTTGGAACTCTGAATTCAAATGGGTATATCTCTCCTTTTCTCCTTTGCCTTCCACTTCTCTTCTTTTCACAGCTATTTTTAAGGCCTCCTCAGACAACCATTTTGCCTTTTTCCTGGCAATTGTCTTGGTCACTGCCTCCTGTATAACGTCACAAACCTCCATCCGTAGTTCTTCAGGCACTCTGTCTATCAGATCTAATCCTTTGAATCTATTTCTCACTTCCACTGTATAATTGTAAGGGATTTGATTTAGGTCATACATGAATGGTCTAGTGGTTTTCCCTAGTTTCTTCAATTTAAGTCTGAATTTGGCAATAAGGAGTTCATGATCTGAGCCACAATCAGCTCCTGGTCTTGTTTCTACTGATGGTATAGAGCTTCTCCATCTTTGGCTGCAAAGAATATAATCAGTCTGATTTCGGTATTGACTATCTAGTGATGTGCATATGTAGAATCTTCTCTTGTGTTGTGGGAAGAGGGTGTTTGCTAAGACCAGTGTATTTTTGGGTAAAACTTTATTGGCCATTGCCCTGCTTCATTCTGTGCTCCAAGGTCAAATTTGCCTATTACTCCAGGTGTTTCTTGACTTCCTACTTTTGCACTCCAGTCCCCTATAATGAAAAGGACACTTGTGTGTGTGTGTGTGTGTTAGTTCTAGACGGCCTTGTAGGTCTTCATAGAACTGTTCAACTTCAGCTTCTTCAGTGTTACTGGTTGGGGCATAGACTTGGATTACTGTGATATTGAATGGTTTGCCTTGGAAATGAACAGAGATCATTCTGTCGCTTTTGAGACTGTATCCAGGTACTGCATTTCAGACTGTTCTGTTGACTGTGATGGCTACTCCATTTCTTCTAAGGGATTCTTGCCCACAGAAGTAGATATAATGGTCATCTGAGTTAAATTCACCCATTCGGGTCCATTTTAGTTCTCTGATTCCTAAAATGTTGACGTTTACTCTTGCCATCTCCTGTTTGACCCCTTCCAATTTGCCTTAACATTCTAGATTCCTATGTGTATTGCTCTTTACAGCATAGGACTTTACTTCCAGTCACCAGTCACATCCACAACTGGGTGTTGTTTTTGCTTTGGCTCCGTCTCTTCATTCTTTCTGGTGTTATTTCTCCACTGATCTCCCATAGCATATTGGGCATCTACCAACCTGGAGAGTTAATCTTTCAGTATCCTATCTTTTTGCCTTTTCATTCTGTTCATGGGGTTCTCAAGGCAAGAATACTGAAGTGGTTTGCCATTCCCTTCTCAAGTGGAACACATTTTGTCAGAACTCTCTACGATGATCCATCTGTCTTGGGTGCCCCTACATGGCATGACTCATAGTTTTCATTGAGTTAGACAAGGCTGTGGTCCATGTGATCAGATTGGTTAGTTTTCTGGGATTGTGATTTTTCAGTCTGTCTGCCCTCTGATGGAGAAGAATAAGAGGTTTATGGAAGCTTTCTGATGGGAGAGACTGACTGAGTAGGAAATTGGTCTTGTTCTGATGGGCTTGGCCATGGCCAATAAATCTTTAATCCAATTTCTGTTGATGGGTGGGGCTGTGTTCCCTCCCTGTTATTTGACCTAGGCCAAACTTTGGTGGAGATAATGAAGATAATGTTGACCTCCTTCAGAAGGTCCCATGCAGGCACTGCTATACTCCTTGCCCCTAACCCTGCAGCAGGCCACCGCTGACCCACCCCTCTGCCGGAGAGACCTGGACACTCACGGGCAAGTCTGGGTCAGTCTCTTGTGGGCTCACTGCTCCTTTCTCCTGGGTCCTGGTGCACAAGGTTCTGTTTTTGCCCTCCAAGAGTCTGTTTCCCCAGTCCTGTGTAAGTTCTGGTGGCTCTGTGGTGGGGTTAATGGTGATCTCCTCTGAGAGGGCTTATGGCATACCCAGGTCTGCTGGATCCAGAGCCCCTGCCCCCATGGCAGTCCACTGCTAACGTGTACCTCCACAGGAGACACTCAAACACAATTCTGGGGGTCTCCGTGGGGTCTCTGGGTCCTGGTGTACACAAGGTTTGTTTGAGCCCTCTGAGCATCTCTGGCAGGTATGGGGTTTGGTTCCAAATGCGATTTTGCCCCTTCTACCAACTTCCCGGTGGCTCAGACAGTAAAGTATCTGCCTACAACGTGGGAGACCTGGGTTCGATCCCTGGGTCGGGAAGATCCTCTGGAGAAGGAAATGGCGACCCACTCCAGTATTCTTGCCTGGAAAATCCATGGACATTGGAGCCTGGTAGACTACAATCCATGGGATTGCAAAGAGTTGGACACGACTGAGTGACTAAACTTTCTTAAAACTTTCTTAAACCAACTTGCTGAGGCTTCTCCTTTGCCCTTGGGTGTGGGGTATCTCCTCAGAGTTGCTCCAGCACCACTCAGCCACCACTCCATAAAATTCAATTGTATTTTATGAGAAATTTAGGTCTCATAGGCTCAGTTCATCTATATTTTGGAAGGTTTTCAAACTATCTTCAGTAAGAGCTATGTGAGGCTAGAAAATGAAACTGTGTAGAAATAGTAAAAGAATTCCAACAAAACTTTACCTGTCAAATCAACCCTTTTATTCATATTTATTGAGTGTCTAGAACGTTTGCCGTGGAGAAAACTACTTGTTCTCATGAGCTCCCTGTCTTGCACATTGTAGGCACCTAATAAAATTCTTTTTCAATTGAAGTTTATGACAAAAGATTTTCACAGTGAAGATTCCTTCTAAAATATTCTCTAAATCTCTCCTTTTAAGAGTATATACCCAGTCAGAGTGGAGAAGTAGCAATTGCTGAGCTTTGTAGTAGCCAAAAGTGAACTTCATCCCTAGGCCTAATGACAGCTTCTTGGATGCAGCTCACGTGTGCTTCTCTCCTCTCTCTTTTAAAAGACAATCCCTAGGTCTGCATCCACTGCTGATTTTGCAGTTTTTACCAGTTAGGTCATATTAAGAATGATGACAGCATTAAAAATGAAGTGTTGGATTCTTTTTATGCTTTGCCACAAATCAGTAGAAAAGGAAGAGAAGAGGAGGTGGTCCATTGCTGCTGTTCTGCAACACTGAACTCATGGCTCTTTAAGAAATGGTGTGAAAGTTGTAAACATTGTATAAAAAATTCTTTGTCTACAGTTAAATTATTATAGATGAAGAGAATGTGTGCTTATCGAGGTAATAATGCATCAAATCATATCCAAAGAAGAATTAAATGAGAGATGTTTTGTCCTTCTACATGCTGTTCACTAATATGAGATTCAGGATTTTTCACGTTGGTCAAACAGCCACTTTTAGTGCCATTAAATTATGTGTCACTTTTCAGTTCAGTTCAGTCGCTCAGTCATGTCCGACTCTTTGCAACCCCATGAATCACAGCACGCCTGGCCTCCCTGTCCATCGCCAGCTCCTGGAGTTCACTCGGACTCGCGTCCATTGAGTCAGTGATGCCATCCAGCCATCTCATCCTCTGTCGTCCCCTTCTCCTCCTGCCCCCAATCCCTCCCAGCATCAGAGTTTTTTCCAGTGTCACATAATTAACCATTATTTTGAGTCTTGATATATGGGAAAAAAATGAGGCTGGTACACTTGTTTGTTTCTGAAATAATTAATAATTTTAGGTTTATCGCTGAAATTTTAAATATTTTTTAATGAGCTTTTACAAAGGCAGGTTGTAGGCATCTCATCATTTCATGGGACTCTGCTTCCCTCAGCTTTTACCATTTAGAGCTTCTATTTGGACATTTACTCTCATGTCCTTCACTTCCTCAACTGGAATCTTGGCATAAGATTAGCATTACCAAAGCTTTCAGTCACATGGAACTAGAGTCAAACACATTAACTGAATAATCTGTTGGCTTAATTCCCCACTTAGGCTCACATGGAAAGGGAATAACAATATATGTGAAAGTTCTTTTACATATATATGTAACTATACTCCAGTACAAGCTTGGCTTCCCTGGCGGCTCAGATGGTAAAGAATTTTCTACCCACTCCAGTATTTTGCCTGGACAATTCAATGGACACAGGAGCCTGGTGGACTACAGTCCATGGGTCATAAAGAGTCAGACACCACTAATCGACTAACACTTTCACTTTCCAGTGGAAGCTCTGGCTATTACCAGTTCCCTATATTGGATTATTATGGTGACCTTCATTGCTCTTAAAAAAAATACTTTACTCTGTCTTTCTCTTTCATGGTCTGTACAGCCCAGACTGTGAGGTTAACTGAACATCTAATTCTTACATACTAAAACTTAGATAGGTTCAGAAAACAAGCTTTTTAATCGTGGTTTCGTGTTCCTTGCTGCTACAACGAGAGGAGGAAGGCCAAGTTATTAACTAGTATTAGTGCTACTTTATGAAAATCCTAAAAGAAATGTTAATGTTCCTTTTGGCTGTGCTTCCAGTGAATGAGTTGTTTATGTGAAATTTTGCCTGACTCGCTCATGAGGTTTTTTTTCCTTCTATCTTGGAAAGAAGTGTTGCCAGAATCATGTTCCTTGTAATATTGTGACTTTGCTCCTGATTTTGCACTAAATTCAAAGATATAATCAGGTAGTGTTGGGTGAAAATTGTTGACATGGATATAGACTCCTTTATCAAAATATTTAAATATAATATTCTAAATTACAAGTTTCTTTCCTGAATTAAAAGAAAACAAAAACCTAATAGTTTAATTTTCCCTTTTCTTTCAGTCAGCCATGAAGGTAGGACTACAGATAAACCTTTTCATATGGATGCATACCTCACCTCATCTTGGTATTTCTAAGCTTGTTTTTTCTTGAAGTTTGTTTTACTCAGTCTTTTTTTTTTCCCCAAGAGATGATTTCAGAAATTGAATTAGATATCTTATATCATAATTAATAATTTCCAGGTTTTGTTTCCTTATAAGGCTCTTCTAAAATAAAATGAAATACAGGTATTAACACATATGTTAATATAGGAATATGTGATATATAAATATATATATTAATTTAACATATGCTGTATACATTTTGACCTCTTTGCTCACCTATGTCTACCAGCTATGGCTGGGCATATGAGGGGTGCAAAGCCCTCTGCCTTTATTTGGTGGGAGTTGTAATCTCCTTTTTGAGAAACTATTGGATGATAACAATGATGGGTTGAAATAATAAGTTGGGTTGAAACAACAAATTAGAAATCCCTTTAAGACATACTGAAAGATTAAAACTACTTTAATGATCTTCATACTTTATAAGAAAACACAGGAAAAAGCCTACAGTGCTAACTTAGAACGGACTTGGGAATAGATATATCACCTTTGGAATCCTAGCACTGTTACTTAGCAGGCACAGATCACACTTGCCTTTTTGCATTCTCATTTTGTTTTCTTTAAAAAGGTAGAGGTAATAAAAGTATCACTGTACAGAGGTGTGTGAGGACTATGTGGTATAGTCCTCACTATAGTATATAGACTATATACTGAGTGACACAGCCACTCAGTAGGCTCTTCATGCATGTTTACCTTCTGTTTTTATTACCAAAGTTATTAAAAACAAGATTTTATGGAAATTAAGTAGACTTACAAGAATTAGAAAATTATAGGATAGAATAATCTTTCAGAATGTTGGCTTATATGACTTTTGTAGTTTATGCATGCCAGCCTTACTTAACTGTCAGATTTATTTTTAAACTTTCAATTTCCTCTCCTATCTCCAGGAAGCATGTATTTTTATTATTCCACACAGTGTGTTGTCCTATTTATTATTCTGGACATGGGAATAAAGGCGTTCTTGGAAAAGTCTCGATTATCTTTGCCATTCTCTTGTTACATCCTGTGATAACAGTAAGACAGGCTCCTTCAGGAGCTGTACAGTTTATGAGTCTGGAGTGGCATATAAGAAAGAAATAACCATAACTTTCTGTTTTATAGCTGGAGGTTATATAAAGATTCTTGGTTGACTTTCTTTTGAGATTGAGTATTTCAGTAATGGTTTAAAAGTGATATCCTGAATTATCATGTTGTTATTTTGTGTTGTTCTTATTTTCTTATTTGAAAGTCAAGAGCTCCTAATAACCAAAATGTAGATGTACTTTGTAAGTCTTTGAGATACACAGTATCCACCAAATCTATCCATCTGTCTTTAGTGGGTACATTTCAGCTACTCTATTTAACTGTATTAATTGCATTCAGTTCAGTTCAGTCGCTCAGTCGTGTCCGACTCTTTGTGACCCCATGAATCGCAGCACGCCAGGCCTCCCTGTCCATCACCATCTCCCGGAGTTCACTCAGACTCACGTCCATCGTGTCCGTGATGCCNTTTTATATATATATATATATATATATATATATATATATTTAGTAAATTTACCTCATGCCTGAAAAGATTCTTTTGTCATTTAACTTGCTAACTTCACTCAGCTTAATATTTGAGTTACTACTTTAAGATGAAAGGGCTCTCCCTGATGACTCAGATGGTAAAGAATCTGCCTGTAATGCAGGAGACATGGGTTTGATCCCTGTATTTGGAAGATCCTTTGGAGAAGGGAATGGCAACCCTCTCCAGTATTCTTGCCTGGAGAATCCCATGGACAGAGGATCCAGTGGGCTAGAGTCCATCCAACAAACCCTTTACATCTAATTAGGTAGCCTTTTCTAATTTACACTGCAGTAAGAAAAACCTCTGTGAAGTCAAAACTTTATTCCTTGCTCATGTTCAGTGTTTTCTGAGGCTCCCCATCATGGTTTTGTCCTGGTGGGACTCAAGCTGAAGGGCAGCCCTTATCTAGGCCATGCCAAGAGGGTAGCAGATTGGACAGAAGAGATTGTGAGACCACTTGCTGGCTCTTACTTCTTCTGCTTTCAAGAGGCCCATGTCTCATCTCTCTCTCTCATGTTTCATAAGCCATAAGTCATGTGGCCACACTTGATAATGATGTGATGGGAAGTATGGCTCCCTGCAGCAATGGGCCTAGTTTGTGGGGGAGGAGAGTAGCAAGAATGTTTAGACAAAATTATGGTCTACCATGCTACGTCAGTAGTGCTATCATTACATGTTGAAATGTCCCTTCCTCTCCCTAATTTGAAAACATCATATACTCACTTTTCAGATATATATTTAATAGTAACTATTACCTGTTCCACATAGTTAATAATTCTAAGCACTTTCATTTTTAATTCCCATTTTGATCAGCAGAAGTATTTATCATAACTGATAGTCATTGAGAGCCATCTATATGCTAGGATTGTAGTAGTTGCTTTATAAATGTTATCTAGCAGCAGCAGCTCTACACAAAGAAATGAAAATGGATTAAAAAGAAAAGGAGGCCCAGAAGGGTTACAAAATTTGCCAAAACTCATGTAGCTTAAAATGGCAGAGCTGTGATCTCAGATCTTAGTTTTTGACTGATCTAGGAATTTATGTAGGACCAGTAGTCTTCAATTTCCAGGGAGCCATTTATTTCATAGGGAATTAAACTGTGCTAATTGAAATGAGTGTGAAGCTCTAAATGTGGTCCTCTGACTTTTAGGTAACTGGTCAAATAAAATCATTCCTGATGGCCAGTATAGCTGAAGTTGAGAAATGGGCTTTTGATGGATTAAATGCCATTATTTTGGTTATCTACTATGTTCGAATGAACAAATATTAATTTTACCCTGTTGTGGCTATTCACCACTCTATGAACGAATATGCAGGAGTTAAAGTAAGGTTGTTTACTGATGAAGACTTTCTCATTTAAAAAATATTTTGGGATTATATTCCAGTTTGATTCTAGAGGAATCAACAACTTTTCTTCTAGTAAAGTAGTCCATCTTTCCAGTACTGCTGTTTTTCTGGATTCTTAAGCACTGTCACATGACTTCTGCTTGAAATTATGCTTAGTTTGCAGCAGTTTCCTGTTTGCAACAGAAACCCAAAGAGTGAATTGAAAGTGTCCTCTTTGTATATAATTAATGCATAATTGCTTCTTTCCCGAGATCAGTTATAAATCCAAGGGGGGTTGAACCTTTCTAGTGGTGATTTGAACATCCTAGACTGTTGAACATTGTGAATATCAGAAGATCTCTGGGGTAGAATATGTTTAATGTTTTGAATTTCTATTAGAACAACATTAAATCCAGATATGGCAGGAGATACCCATGTGTATGAGGAAAGCAGTATCTTTTGAGTCATTGAGTAGCCATGTAAGAAAGAAATTTTTTTTGGATTCTTGTTCCAAAATAATTTTCCTTTTGTCAGGATTTTAGTTACACTTTCAGGTGGGGATCATTTTTTATGCTGAGAAAGTCTCTTGGCCTTGGTCCCACTGTCCTGAATGAAATCAGAGTGGGCAGATGGGTTTCTGGGGAACCACAGAGCAGCATGCAAGTTTACTTTGGATTCTGGGGTTCTTGCCATACGTGCAAATTTCAAAGTGAAATGTTAACCTGTCTTAGCATCTCTAAGCCTTTACTGTTGATCTTGGCTATTGTTTAGTGACAGTTGTGCTAGCAGCAGTTGGAGAGTTTGCAAAGCTATCTGTAGCCTTGTTTTTAATATTCCTCTAGCTGTCAGTAAGTTGGACTTCAAAGCTATCATTATGAAGAAGTTGCATTAAAAATGAATTCTGTTTTAGATGAAATTCTTGGTCCAAGCAAGGGAAATATTACCATATAACTTTTCTAGTGTCGACTTATGGGATAGGAGTATGAACCCAGGGCAACATGGAGCTTAGAGAGACTGAAAGGAAGGTAGAAGGTCATAGTGTTGGGTCACTAGGGGGGCACAATTTTTTACCAAGCTTAAGTGTGATTCAAGAACCTGAGTGTACTAGGAGTTAGCTCTGAGTGATAATGTTTTTCCAGGCAAGTGTATTTCTAGGAAACACAGTTAAGTAATGTTAAGCTCTGACCATTTTAGGAGTAAAAGAAAACCCAGCCTCCTATTGCTGTCTCTCCGACTGAAGCCCCAGGTTTCAGGTTCGGTTGCTAAGCATTAGCAGAGATGGAAGATACTAGACAGTTCCAGAAGAAGTATCCTCCAACAGATTCTAAAGGCTTCCCCAGGAATCTCTAGTTACAAGAAGTCCTCCCCTGCCACCCATTGAAGTATAGGTCAGCAGAAAGTATATATCAGCAAGATGTATAGGTATCCAGCAAGTGGCCAGTATTTACCAGCATAGGGCAGCAAGTGGCCAGTATTTACCAGCATAGGGCGGGGATGGAGGATTCATTCAAAGCCAAGTGCTAATCCACAGAGTGCTTCACATATATTAGAGGATTTCTGAGTGTCCAACACTGAATGCATTTCATAGTAGGGTCCTTGTCCCAGAAGAGTTCAAAATCATATGCCTGGTCATGAATCAGGGAAACTTTAGGGAAAATGTAGCAGTAGCGCAAGTCTTTTTGAGCTGCAGTAGGAGTATCGGGACGGAGAAGGCAATGGCACCCCACTCCAGTACTCTTGCCTGGAAAATCCCATGGACAGAGGAGCCTGGTAGGCTACAGTCCATGCGGTCTCGAAGAGTTGGACATGACTGAGCAACTTCACTTTCACTTTTCACTTTCATGCATTGGAGAAGGAAATGGCAGCCCACTTCAGTGTTCTTGCCTGGAGAATCCCAGGGATGGGGGAGCTTGGTGGGCTGCCGTCTATGGGGTCGCACAGAGTCTGACATGACTGAAGCGACCTAGCAGCAGCAGCAGCAGGAGTATCAGGAAGAATGTCTCCCTGTGCATGGATGTTGGGTGATGCAAGAAAGCAGCAGGTGAGCCAGGACCTTAAATGATATGAGGAGCACTGCCTCTTGCAAGTTGACCCTAGGACTGTAGGAGGGTCCTGCTGAGGGACTGATCATCTAAATCAAGGTTCATCCAGGCACAGAAGCTGAAAGTCAGTGTGTGCAGGGACCCCTGCTGTGATTGGTTGCCATGGACACAAATAACACACTGACTCTAAGGACTTCCCTGGTGGACTAGTGGCTGGGAGTTCTCCTGCCAATGCAGAGTACCTGGGTTTGACCCAAGAAGACCCCACATGCCTCAGGGCAACTAAACCATGCACCACAACTACTAAGCCTGTGGAGTGCAACAAGAGAAACCAGCAGAAGAAGAAGCCCGGCACCACAGTTAGAGAGAGCCCTCATGGAGGAACAAAGACCCAGCACAGTCAAAAATAAAGGAGTGAACAAATAAAATTAATACAGGAAGAAACTCTTTCTGTTGTCTTCAATTAAAAAAAAAAAGAATACACTGACGCTGTACTAGATCTAGCAGGCAGATACTGGGCATATCTATAGATCATCTCCTAAGGTAGATCCTTAAAACAATATGAATAAGCAAAACAATACACCCGTGGCAGATTCATATCAGTGTATGGCAAAACCAATACAGTATTGTAAAGTAAAATAAAGTAAAAATAAACATTAAAAAATAAATTTAAAAAAAGCTGATAGGAAATTATGTTAGTTCAGTGCCTAGCCCTCTCACTAGTCAACTGTTTCTCCTTTGACTGTACTGATCTCTGCTAGGTTGTTGTATGTTAAGAGAACATTATACAGTGACACTGTTAATAATTCCACTTCAAAATCAAATATATATATATATTTCAAATGAAGAAATGGAGTATTTGAAAATATCTTAGATTGATGATGATGATGTTTTGTCCAGAATGCTTACAGTTTTACCTGCATAATAGTGGAATTACATGAAGATAATGATGGAACTGGATGATTCAAAGGAGAAAACAGTGAAGGAGATAGAACAAACCACAGATTCTAGAAACCTCAGTGCACAATTTCCCCTTACTCTAGTAGGAACACTCACAGTCATTGCAGAAAGTCATGAGGCTTAGTCAGATTAACAGAACAATGGAAGAACAACAATCTTAGAAAATTTTAAAAATTCTGTTTCAATGGTATGTTTTTCAAAATTGGCAGCTTACACAGCTGTTAACATTTTAAATTCAGTTATATCAACTTCATACTTTACTTGGAGAAACCCTATGCTATACCTTGCAGAAACCTGAAATTACTTAGAAAATTATTTTGACACCACTTGGGGAATTCCAGTGTCTCTCACCAAAGAAGGAGTGATTGAAGACCGTGATAATTCAGCAACACCCTAAAGATCTATCTATCTGTTTCTATCTACTGCACTGCATCAATTCCCAACCTTTCTGACATTCAATCCATGTTCTTTGACCTCTTATCATGGAAAATGTTCAAAATATGACTATTCCATATACAAACAGGGATAACTGCTACAAAGTTCTTAATTGACAGAACTCTTCCTCCTTAAAATCCCACTCACTTCAAATTCTTTATTCTTCAGTTCAGTTCAGTCACTCAGTCATGTATGACTCTTTGCGATCCCGTGAATCACAGCATGCCAGGCCTCCCTGTCCATCACCAACTCCCGGAGTTCACTCAGACTCACGTCCATCGAGTCGGTGATGCCATCCAGCCATCTCATCCTTTGTCGTCCCCTTCTTCTCCTGCCTCCAATCCCTCCCAGCATCAAAGTCTTTTCCAAAGAGTCAACTCTTCGCGTGAGGTGGCCAACATATTGGCTTCAGCATCAGTCTTTACAATGAACACCCAGGACTGATCTCCTTTAGGATGGACTGGTTGGATCTTCTTGCAGTCCAAGGGACTCTCGAGTCTTCTCCAGCACCACAGTTCTTTAGCGTTCAGCTTTCTTCACAGTCCAACTCTCGCATCCATATATGACCAGTAGAAAAACCGTAGCCTTGACTAGACACACCTTTGTTGGCAAAGCAATGTCTCTGCTTTTCAATATGCTATCTAGGTTGGTCATAACTTTCCTTCCAAAGAGTAAGTGTGTTTTCATTGCATGGCTGCAATCACCATCTGCAGTGATTTTGGAACCCCCCCAAATAAAATCTGACACTGTTTCCACTGTTTCCCCATCTATTTCCCATGAAGTGATGGGACCGGATGCCATATTTATTCTTAAATGCACAGTTGTTTGCTAATTGACTTTTGCTCACTGTGGTCATCTTTGTCACACACCTTTTACTTTTAGTGTCACACATCTTTAGAAACTATTCATATTGAAACAATATGCATCTTGCCTCTGCATTTCCGTGATGCCATTTATTGAATGCTCATTGGATTATTCACAGTACTGCATTATCCATTGTTCTTTCCCTGGATACTGACTTGTGGTGGCTCCCTCACAGGTTATTCTTATAAACACTAACAACCATGAAAGGACATCTTCTTACTCAGAATATGGAGGAAAATGTGAACCATAATTTGTTTCCTGTTTACTATTTAAATTTACTTTCTAGAGTGTGAACTGAAAATAACATATCCATCTTTGTTATATCTTTTCATGAACTCCTTAGACCATAGTCAGTGTGTTCCTAGATTGTGATTATTTTTAATGTAGACTGTGTCCTTGCCTTATCCACAAGGCCATCCCTAGGGTGGGGATGATGAAAACTTTGATAGAGAGAGAAGTTGCCTCTTCATACAAAGAATACATCTCCTTTGTCCATACAGCTTAGGACTGGACTGGGGAAGCAGCTCAGTAGGCAGTAAGAGAGGATATTGATCACAGTGACTCATGAGCATTAAGGAAAAAGGCCTTTGAGAGGATGGATATGAGCACCACTAGAGAACATTGAGCATGGGGCCTGCAAATGGGGACGGATGGCAGCCCTGGATGCAGAGGGTAAGGAGCCCACAGAGTAAAGACTGCATGCTGCCAGCCCTGCTACCCTTGAGTGCCATGGACCAGCAGTGTCACAGAGTTGGAACATGGGTGAACTGATGGATAAGCCATGGAGCTCAAAGTAGCCTAGACCTTTGGTTGCCCGCATTCTGAATTTGCCTCTATGCAACATGAGTAAACATTATTCAAAATCGGTTATGTGTGCACAACTCTTATGACCTAACCTTGCGTAACCTTATGAAAGAAATAGTGCACTGACCAGTATGAAGGATTCCTTGCCAGGCTACTCTCCTGGAATGAGGGCAAGGTCACTAAGTCCTGGAATATGTGTGGGTCCCTCAATAAAGCATTGCAGAAGACCTCAAATGGAGGAAAGAGGAATAGTTCCCATGAGGTTCTGGTCTGAATTTGAGGTACCACACCTACCTAGCACTGTAGACCCTGGCCAGCTCCAGGCACTAGAGAAGGACTTTTTAAGACATTTTCAGTGTTTAGTTATGCAAGAGGAGTGAGTTCTAGAAATTTGCTATATAGCATATTATTAACCTATAGTTAATAATATTGTATTGTACACTTAACATTTGTCTAAAGGACAGATCTCACATTAAATGTTCTTACCACACACCCACACAGGCATGCATGCATGTGCGCGCATGCGCGTGCACACACACACACACACACACACACGAGGAAAGAAACTTTCAGAAGTGATGGATATGTCTGTTACTTTGTGGTGATGGCTTTCTGGCTTTATGCATATGTCCAGGCTCATGAAGCTATGTATATTAGGTATGTATAGTTTCTTTGTATATCAATTATATCTCAATAAAATTATTTTAAGAACAGAGGAAAATTTCAGACAAGGCACTTCAGATGTGGGAGCCCCTGAATCCTGGGGCCCAGGATGGGGGCCTCACTTGCCTGTTTGTCAAATGTGGTACTGCCCATTAAAGCTGTTTAATCATGTATACAGTTTTCTTTCCAGTTCTGAGTCTTTTCTTGTCCTTTACAATCTCTTCAAATATTCCCACAAGAGAATGAGTGCCTCCTGAAGTATAACAGCATTGTAGATGCTGCTGTTTTATATGTGTAACCATCTGTACACAGGCACTGTCCTTCCTAATTGACTTGTGCATACTGGCATCTTCATTGTTTATACGTTTGCTTGGCATTCATGCCCTACGTAATGCAGCCTGCTCAAAATCAATAAAATCACCCTAATTGTCCCTCATCAAATGCAAATATTACCACATAGGCCATCATTGTTATTTTGGTATATGTTTTAAGACCCACCCAGAGGACCCTGGGCATTTTGTTACTGGGACCAGTCATTGGTTATTTTGAAAGGAAGATAGAAATGAACTACTCATATCTGTTTAGGAATTTAAAGACAAATTTAATCCTGAGGTGTTTTAAGATCCCTTTAATCAAGTTGCAAAAAATCCCATGGATGGAAGAGCCCGATAGGCTACAGTTCTTGGGGTCGCAATGAGTCAGACACGACTGAGCGACTACACTTTCACTTTCTTTCACTTCAGTTGATTTGAATGAGATTAATTTTCTTCATTTCATGGGATTAAAAGACTTTATTAAATTGGTTTTACACTCTTTTTAAACCCAATAAAATAGTGTTGTTAGCTGTTGGGAAGGAAGAAATTTTCTTCTACTATTTTAGGTTCTTCTGGCTGGCTTAGGAATTAAATTGACATGAGACAGATTACGGGAGAACATCCATCAAATGTTTAATAATGAGTATACATGGGAGAGACCCAGGAAGACTAACTAGGCAAAATGGCCAAAGCCCTCACCTTAAATGCCATTTCAACTAAAGCCAGAAGAGAATGTCGGGGGTTGTGCCTTGGGACTTCATTGAAGAGGAAGGCAGTTCATATGGAGATGGAAAAACAAATGTTTGGTAAACAAATGTTGGCTGGTCCACGCAGAGACAACTGGACACATAGGGGAATTTTAACAAGCAGACTTTGCTAGATTCCTCCTGGTCTACTACACATAGTTCATACTCTATTTATCTATGGTATTAGTTCCTTTCTTGGAATAAGTTCTTTATGTACATTCTTTTAGGCAGGTAGGGGGAAGGCCACAGGGTCTTCCTGAGTCTGTGGGCCTTGATTATTTTCAGCTCAAAATAATCCTCATGAAAAGAGACACAGTTTAGGGTGGCAAATTTTGGTCTCCCACATGGCATTATTGCATCTTATTCTGCTTTAACTATTTTATCATCTTAATTCAGAGGTCTACAAATGGAATGAGTAGATACATAAATTTCTGCATATTCATATCAGTGTATAAGTGACATTTGTGAAAGCAAGTCTGGGTCATTGTTTTGGAAGCTTTCCCAGTTCATGTAACATATACTGCATCCAGGAAGTGTCTGCATATGTATGCGTTGGCAAGCCAGTCCTCCCATGCCCTCTTGTAAAATCTCTTAATGGTATGCTCTCAATTATGCTAGATTAGGAAACCGGCTTAAAAGTTTTCATGAACATAAAACATTATGAAGGCTATTAAATTGAACAAACTGGTGTTTGGAAAGTGGAAATCCCCAGAAATCCTAATATTTTAAATGTTCTTCTTTATTCACATCTTGTTGGACAAGCCTAGCAGGTTCATACCCGGAGCCGAAAGAAGACGTCTGACAACAGTCTTGCTGCCAGACCTGAATCCTTTAGTCTCCAAGGTTCTTTGACCTTTCTGAGACCCTCAGCCACAAATCTCTTTTCCAGCCACCTTAGCCTCAGCTCTGTGCTCCTCTAAATGTCAGTGTCAGCTGCTTAACCCATGACTCCAGATTGTTCACTGATCAGACTGTTAAGAACTAATTGTGGAAGGGTCTATAGTATATAGGTATCATGACAATTACTTGGGCTATGAAGATAAATAATGTATTTCAAAGTGATGCCTTTGAAGATCACATTCTGCTGCAGGAGAAGTCTAGTTACAAAAGAAGGTGATAGGTGCTGCAGAGACTTTTAAAAATATAGAAGCAACAGCAGCTGACTGTGTTTCAGGCATTCAGTTAAGATGGTTTTTAAGCTAAGTCAGGAAGCAAAGCCGAGAGTTCATGTGAGAGCTGGTAAGAACTGACTACCAGAGGAAGAAAGGAAGAGCTGATTACAGTGGAAGAAAAGGAAATTCAAGATGGGCACACAGACTGAGAACAGAGGGAAGGCCAACAGTGAAATCTGATGAAACTGACTAGATAGGAAGAGGATACCAAGATCAAAGAAAGAGAGAAGAAGAACTGGGAGAAGAATGTAACTTAGAAATAAGAGAAAAATGTAATGGAAGACGAAAGAGTCGCTGATGAACTTTGAAGGAAGGACATGAAACCCAGTGAGATGTACAGTGTGTTCTGAGTGTCTGAGCTGGATCTGTTTTAGCTGACTGGTTGAGCAGAAATGGCCATAGTTTGAGGAATGTAAGTGATGTGAGAAAAAGGAGACGCTGAGTGGTCGAATTTATTGAAGGAGAACAGAGAGTAAAGGGGTGGAAACTGAAGCCTTATACAGACAGGCTACTTTGTGCTACTAGATAGAGAAACTTAGATCACTTTTATCACACAAGGGAGAAGAGCTAGAGGAAGGGAAGATGGTGAAGAGACAGGAAATAGAAGAGATGGCAATTACTTTTAAAGGAGGTGTGGAAAATCTGTCAATTCCTTTTACACATCAACACCACCATTTTCTCTTTCTCCATTTCCTTTCCAAGTGAAACTTAACTCCCCTTTTGGCAGAACTGTAATCCACCAACAAAGCTATTCCTTTTATCTCCGTCTCAGAACCTGGCTCAGCATTTCTTTTAGTGACTGGCCCTTTCATTCCCAAGTTATCATGCCCTCATACATATTCATCAACTCACTGTCTAAAATGGATAATGGCCAAGAGAATGTTTTTAACATTCAAAGAGAACGGTTTTTTGTATAAAAAACATATTGATAGAGCCGAAGAAAGTAAAAAACAGGATAGCCACATGGCCTTAGAACAAATGCCTTAAGCGCTCTAAGTTTCAGCCTCCTCCTGCTTTTTAAAAATATATATTTTTTTATTTTTTATTTTTATTTTTTTTTACTTTACAATACTGTATTGGTTTTGCCATACATTGACATGAATCCACCACAGGTGTACATGAGTTCCCAACCCCATCTCTCTGGGTCATCCCAGTGCACCAGCCCCAAGCATCCTGTATCCTGTATCGAACCTAGACTAGTGATTCATTTCTTACATGATAGTATACATGTTTCAATGCCATTCTCCCAAATCATCCCACCCTCTCCCTCTCCCACAGAGTCCAAAAGTCTGTTCTTTACATCTCCAATACAGTATACTAACAAATATATATGGAATTTAGAAAGATGGTAATGATAACCCTGTATGCGAGACAGCAAAAGAGACACAGACGTAAACAATATATATTTTTAGAAAAGTTTCAGGTTTACAGTAAAGTTGGAACAGGCACAGAATGTGGCTCTATGCCCCTGACCCATAGTCTCCCTCATTATTAGCATCACTCACTAGAATGGTACACTTTTTACCAAAGATGAAGCTACATTAGAACATCATAATCACCCAGAGCCCTTAATTTACTAAACGGTTGACTTGATGTCATATGTCCAATGGATCTGAAAAAGTGTGTAATGACATATATTCATCGCTAAACTATCATATCGTGTATATTAATTGCCCTAAAATTCCTCTGTGCTTTGTTCATCTCCCTTTCCTTTAATTCCATGAAACCACTGGTCTATTGTCTTTATATCTATTTTTTTCTTTTTCCAGATTGTTCTATTGTTGAAATATACAATATATACCATTCTCAGATGGACTTCTTTCACTTAGTAATATTTAATTGAGTTTCCTTCATGTCTTTCATGGCTTGATAGCTCATTTTCTTTTCTTTTCTTTTAATTGAAGTATACTTGCTTTACAATCTTGTATTAGTTTCTTCTGTACAGCAAAGTAAATAAGTTACATGTACACACACACACACACACACATATATATCCCAGACTATTTATATTTTTCTTCCCATTTAGGTCACCCCAGGATAGCTAATTTTCTTAAAATGCTGAATAATACTCCATTGTCTAAATGTACCACAGTTTGTTTATCCATTAATCTGCTGAAGTACATCTTGATTGCTTCCAACTTTTGTCAATTGTGAATTAAGCTTTTGCAAAAATGCCATGTGCAAGTTTATGGGTGGATATAAATTTTCAACTACTTTGGGTAAATACCAAGGAGAGTGATTTGTGATTGTATGGTAATAATATGTTTATTTTATTAAAAAGTTATGTTTAATTGGAGAATAATTGCTGTACAATATATTGGTTTCTGCTATACAGCAAAGTGAATCAGCCATAAGTACAGATATAGCCCCTCCCTCTCGAGGCTCCCTCCCACCTGGTTTGTTTCATTCTATCAAGCTGCCCAGTTGTCTTTCATAGTGGCACATTGTCTTTCAATGTGACACTTTGTATTGACACCAGTAGGCCATGAGAGTTCCTGTTTCTCCATACCCTAACATTCGGTGGTGTTAGTGTTTCAGATTTGGGGCATTCTAACAGGTATGTGGTAGCCTCTTGTTTTAATTTGCATTGCCCTGATGACATGTTTGTGGAACATCTTCTCATATGCTTATTTGTCATCCATATATTCTTTAGTGAAGTGTCTCTTAAGGTCCCCCCCCCCACCTTTTTATCTTTATAACTTTTGTTTCAAAGTCTATTTTATCTGATATGAGTATATCTAATCTCATTTTCTTGTTGTTTCTATTTGCATGAAATATCTTTTACTATCCCCTCACTCTGAAGTTGTGTCTTTCACCCTGAAGTGATTCTCTTTTAGGCAGCACGTTGTAGGTTCTTGTTTTTTAATCCAATCTGCTACTTTATGTATTTTGATCCACTTTAAAAAATTGCATAGTTTTCTTATTACTGAGTTTAAATACTGTGTGTATTTTGGGTAGCAGTCATTCATCAAGTGTGTCTTTTGCAGTACTTCCTCCCCCTAGCCCCTGGCTGTGGCTTGTTTTCTTCACAGACTAGTCTTTGATTTTAATGAAGTCCAGCTTATCATTGATTTATGAGTCAAGCCTTTGGTGCTGTATCTTAAAAAATGCATCACCATACTCAAGGTCATCTAGGTTTTCTCCTATGTTGTCTTCTAGGAATTTTATAGTTTTGTGTTTCACATTTATGACTGTGGTCCATTTTTAGTTAATTTTGTGATGGGCATAAGGTATGCCTCCTCTTATGGTTAAAAATGATAACTTTGTATAGCTTCTATCTAAGATGTATTCCAGATAAAAATTTAAGGATACTAAAATTAAGCAATTAATCATTTTATGAAAAGGGATGAAATGACTAGTAGGAAGTTTGGCGGAAAGTTGGGGGTTGCTTACATGGATAGATTCCAGTCTTGCCTTTTCATGTGGTAGCTTTGTGTCTCTGCCTAAGTTTCTTGAACTCAGTCTCAGTTTTGACCTCTTCATGGTGGGTACATATAGTTTCCTACAGGATTGTTGTGAGAGCCACATGTGATATCTGAGTAAAAGAGCCAGCACATATGTGGCACATGATGGGTGCCTAATGAGTACCTGTGATTATCTTCTTCCTCAAGTTAATTTTGCTCAATCGCAATGACTTTTCCCCAAGAAAATACTAGTAGCAGACATTAAATGAAAATTTCTTGTGAGAAATGCATTGTTTTAAGTCTTTTACATGAATTAATATATCTAATCTTTAAAAAACTCTTTGAGGTAGGTAGGTATTATTTTCATTACCATCTCATGGTTGAGGAAACAGGCATAGAGATGTTAAATAATTTGCTAGGGTCACTCGTATAGTAACGAAATAAGCCCAGATTGAAATCCAGGCAAGTCAACTCCAGAACCTGTATTTTAAACTTCTACATATAGTTGCTGCTTATTTATGAAATAATTCTTTTCAAATATGTTTTTGATATAAACTAAATTTGATATAAGGCTTAGCAGTAAATGGCTTCCAAGCTTTCAAATATTATTTCTAATACAACTTCAGACATATGTAAAATGCCCAGTTTGTCATTAATAACTAACAGAAGAATACAGATCTCAGAGCAGTCATGCCATCTGTCAGAAGCATTTTCTGATAGTGCAGTAGTTGCTGCATTTGAAAAGAGGAATGTTGACCTGTTTTCTATTGTTACCCAGATAACTACTTCAACATCTGAGAGTTTTTCTGTACATTTCCTTGACTGAGAGTAAACAGTATCTTCATAAAAGAAAAGTAACAGGAGTGTTTGAAGAGACAATTCGGATTCTGGGTTAATAAACACAAATTACTGGACTTTTGTAAATTCGTAAAGGAAAACATTGAATCATGAGAATAATTTAGTAATAATCTCAACTGAAATGGTTTATTTTTATAATTAAGGTCTTTCATGCCAGAGTTTGAAGTATACTGCTTGGAAAATCCCATGGACTTAGGAGCCTGGTGGGCTGCAGTCCATGGGGTCGCTAAGAGTTGGAGACGACTGAGCGACTTCGCTTTCACTTTTCACTTTCATGCATTGGAGAAGGAAATGGCAATCCACTCCAGTGTTCTTGCCTGGAGAATCCCAGGGGTGGGGGAGCCTGGTGAGCTGCCGTCTATGGGGTCGAACAGAGTCGGACACGACTGAAGTGACTTAGCAGCAGCAGCCATTATAGAAACTTAGATGTCTCAACAAGAAAGTGATTTTTAAAAGTTAAAATGATGACTATAAGTCATTGAGTATATCCTATACTGATTTTTCCCAAACAACCTGGTAGTGAATATTATTAATTAAAAAACTGTCAGTTCCTGTTTCAAGATAGTAACCTCTCATCAGTACATTTAGTGAAATGAATGTTTGACCAATAACTAAGATATTCAGGTAAACTTCTTTTGAAAAAATGAAATTAAAGAATAAGAAGGAGAAATTATCTTTTTAAAGAAGTTGATAAGTTTGAATCTGGGTATGTTTTATTGAGAAATACCAGTAGGAATATGAAAAGAGAAGACATAAGAAAGTTGCTTATGCTAAACTTCTAGATTTTTGTTGTCATCAAAATATTATGAGCCTGGGAGCAATGGGCATTCTCTAGTTTATAAGAAAGAATATTGGCATTGAGGACAACATTTATAGGAGTGGAAAAATCATAATTGAGAAAGTTAAATCCCTGTAGGAGGTAAGTAAATTGTCAGTTTGCAGTCTTAGAGATGGAACAATTCTGCATGAAGTGAGATCTCTGCTGAAGTAGCCTTGGACTTGGATGTCACTGGGATTGACTGAGTATGTCAAAGAAGTGTGCCAGTCAATAAACTGTCCTCCCAAGTAACCAGAGAGTGTTATTTAGTAGGAACTTTGGATTAGAAAAGACCCTGATACTGGGAAAGATTGAAGGCAGGAGGAGAAGGGGACAACAGAGGATGGGATGGTTGGATGGCATCACCCACTTGATGGACATGAGTTTGAGCAAGCTCTGGAAGTTGGTGATGGACAGGGAAGCCTAGAATGCTGCAGTCCATGGGATCGCAGAATTGGATGTGACTGAGCTGCTGAACTATAATGAACTTCCCTGAACTACTTAAGAGCTCTTGAGAAATAGACGTAGAAAGTTGAATTTGACTTAGAGGTGGCTTGCCTCAATAGTTGCCAAGAGCTTCAAATCTAAGTAGTTAATGATAGCCTAGCAATCACACCTGTACCCCTTCTGGAGCCTGTCATCTACTCTTCCTTGCCTTTATATATGAAGCACTGGATTTAAGTTATCCCAGGATATGATAAAGTATGAAAAATTAACACTATATATGTAACATTGGTACCTACTAATAATACCTATTAATAATAATATGTATCATTCTTTTATGTTGTACCAGACACTGTGCTCAGGGCTTTGCATGATCATCTCCTTTAGACCTTACCTCAACCCTGAATTTGATATCATTAAGCTTTATTTACAGATGAGAATTCTGGGACTTGGAGAGGTTGTGTCATTTGTTCCAGGTGACATTGCTAATAACATGGGGCAAAACTAGTATTCCAACTTGGGTACGTCTAATCTCTTAAGTTATACTGATTCTGTGAAGGCTTTTCAAAAACTTTGAATGTTTTGTACTCTGAACAACAGATGATAAAAACACAAAGATGACTTCAAAATAATAGAATAAATTAAGTTTGAAATCTTTTAATTAGGAAAAATCAGCCACTAACCACCAACCAAGTGTTTTTATTCATTAATCTTTGCTTTTGACTGTACCTGTCACTCCTTTTATGAATATATGTCTTTCTATAAGAAAATATCAGAATCAAATCCTTGCTCAGGTTAATGATAAATTGTGTTAACACTGATGTTGACTTCACTGAGCAAAATCAGTAAGGAGAGTCTAGCAATTTTTATATTGAAACCGGAACTGAGGTTTTTTTTTTTTGCAGCGGGGGCTAGCCGTTTAAATTTCAGTTCTTCTCGGTTTGAGAGTTTCTATTTCAATGCGTAAACTCACAGTCACATGAGAAACTGTTTTAAAAGGAAAATCCTTGATGGTTCAAGCAGTTGGGCCCTGTGTTGAATTCTTACTGAGGTTTAGGATGACTGTTGATGGCCGAAATGTGCTTGTGGGACACGCATGTTAGACGATAGCACCCAGACCTAGCTTAATGAACTAAGCAGATTGCTGGTCTTTTCTACGAGCTGTTTTAGCCTTCTATAGTTGTTTGCATTATGACTCTTAATGAACAACAGATAAATTTGGACATTTCAATAGCAGATATGTCACATGCAGAATTTGTAATGCTGAAAAAATAGGCTAGTTTCTGACATTCTTTCATTCCAATATTTAATCATCTGAAACGGCAGAAACAGGTGAGTTCTCCTATTGGCTACAAAGCTATCTGCTGTCATAGATATGATATCATTATGGAATATATATGTCTGGTTGCCATGTAATTCAGTAATAAATAATCAGAAATTGTTTTCCCCAAAGGGTTGATTATTTACTGTATCACCTTATCAGAACTCCTTTTGCTCAAATCGTAAGTTTTTTGTTGTTTTTTCCAGTGATCATCCTCAGTTTTTTTTTTTTTAAAGTATTGGAATTATTGTAGACAATAGCAAAAAGGCTGTAACTGTTACTACCAAGATTTCAAAAGAAAAGCAACATAAACAATAGCATCTTCCATTGGAATATTCTATTTGATGTCTCTGTTAGTTTGGTTGTTGCAAGGTATTCTATAATTTTAAATAAAATTGACTGTTAAGTCATTCTATTAATTCACAGCTATTTATCAAATACAAAGTGCTAGTAAGTAATACTTCCTTACACATGTTGGAAATAAATAATCTCTGACTCTGTGAAGTGGAAACATAGATTGTCCCAATGGAGTTTAAAACCTAGTTGGAGAGTCAGACAATAAATGAGATACATAAATAAACTATATAATGTTAGATGGTGATAAGAGCTATGAAGAAGTACAAGGTGGGAAAGACAGAGAATGCTGATGGGGAGTATGGGGAGGTATAATTTAATAGATTAGTTATCAAACATTAACTCTCAAATGTGTTTTTTGACAACTTTATATGGTGTTTTTCCCACTATACATAATGTGTAACTTTGATAAGTTTGTCTACTTAATTGTGTAATTATACTATACACTATTTTTGTATTTATGTCAGCCAACCCCTGCTATTATATTAATGAACAGAAAATAAGTGGGTTTGGCAGATTAACAAGCTGCTCTTCTTTCTTAGGAGCTGTAGGCGTTAGATATGATTATTCTGCAATTAATCACTGTTATACCTTGTATTATGTTGTCAAAAACTTTGTTTTTATTGTACTTAACTTGGCTGTTAAGCACATGATCAGAAATTCATCATGGGTTAAAAATGCTTGCATTCACACAACAGTTTTACATTAATATTACTGAATTAATATGAATGAAACAATTTTCTTGAGAATTACATAGCAGTTTCCAGGTGTGATTTTCATGCTCTGGTGAACAGCATGCATAGTTGCCTGCCTAGTTATAGAGACTAGAAAGAATAAGCATGTCATCTTCTCAGAAGGTCAAGTGGTTATGTTCTCACACACGTGGTGGAAAGACATAGTAGGAAGTGTCTGCCGGTATCCAGTCATCGCCCTCCTTTGATCCACTTCCATGAAGACATAGAGTGGACTTTATTAGCTTTCGTAAGTTGATGCTGGTCTAGTCTTACTTTTCTGAATAATCACTGCTCAATCAGCAATGTACAATAGTGTATTCAAGGCATTTCTTGGAGAATATTATTTTGACATCACCTCCCCAAATATTTATCAAAAGCTAGAATGAAAAAAGGAGTCTTCATGGAAGATTCCTTGAGGGAGGTGCAGATCATCTACCCTTCTAGACTGATAATTGAAAATTTAAAGGACTAGAGTAGCCAAGAAAGTAACAAAATTGAGTGAAGGCAAGTATGTGACCTGTGGCTTCCTGAAGGTCACATGCACATCTAAGAGACAGTCCTCATTCCATAAAGCACACTTTTTGAAGGTTGATTTCTGGAACCAGATGACCACTTTAAAACCATGCATTTAATCCTTCAATTAAAATAGGCTGATATCTGATTAAGATACCCAAACCACATTTTGCCAATCTGTTAAGATTTTCTGAATTCTAATATATTGTGAATCTGTCTACATTAAGGAAGTTAAAAAAATGTTTATGAAGCATGCAGTTCTATTTATTTATGTATCACAGATTAATCCTATGAGGATCCTTGGGAGAAATTTCTGTCTGTTCTTAGTACCAGGATTAGTTGAGCTTAGAAGCTCAGAGCTTCTACTCTGAACAAGTGGGTTATTTTCCTTATGAATAAAATCAGTAAGTTTGTTTCATTCTATACCAGGAGCTCCTGACTTTAGACATGGATATTTCACCTAAAAAAGTCTCTCTATTTGTCAATTTGAGCTGTCTCTTGCAAAGTTAATTTAAATTCATGACCAAGCTCTAACCAGTGAATTTCATCTCACAAGGTATACTTGTCTATTAACTTCACTCCTGACTTTATTTTATCTTTCTTATTCTTATTTTCCCTCTGATATATTTCCTCATCCGTTTATTTAAAAATTTGTATTTTGTTTTAGTTCATATGACTATATANCTATATAGAGCACCTTAGAACTTTTGGAAAATGTGAGATTGAAAATAAATGAATAACCAGTTTACAGAATCTGTACTGGTTGACATTTTTCTTACCACAATAGCATTGCATACCAGTATATTATGAGGTCAAACACAAATGTCCCTATTTTTGTTGGGGTTTCCTTGGTGGATCAGATGGTAAAGAATCTGCCTGCAATGTGGGAGACCTGGGTTCAAAACCTGGGTTTGGAAAATCCCTTGAAGAAAGGAATGAGGAAAGGCTACCCACTCCAGTATCCTTGCCTAGAGAATACAATGAACAGAGGAGCCTGGTGAGATATAGTCCGTGGGATCACTAAGAGTCTGACGCGACTGTTACCAAGCATAATTAAATAATAATACCAAAATAGTTACATTTGACATGAACTGATGATTACTAGACGGTCCTTATAATGCAATTTTAAATAAGACCATTATTCACTTTCTGAAGTTTGATAAGAGAGGTAAGTTTACATCTAATGCTCGAAGTGGCATGTCGCAGATGTTTGTACTTGTGTGTATACATTACTGCCACTAGCCCATTTGCTAACTTTCTGTGATTTTAAAAGGGATATTCTGTCCTCTCAGATGATACAATCCAAGGGCGGGACACACACTTTTGTCCTCACGATGCGGAAAGGTTTGTAGTCCCCCTCTCTCTGAGACCAGGAATTATTATAGGAGACACAACCTCCTGGAGCATTCAAGAAACCTTACTAGTGTGTTACATGTGAAGTTCATCAGTAACACGTGTCTAACCAAGGAAAACTAGATTGGGAGCTGATGGGGTAAATTCTAGGTTGGTGACATTTTATAAACACGTGAACAAAAATAGGCAGTTCTAATATCACAGAAAAAGATGTGACAACAGGTAGATATGTGTCACACAAAAGATTAATAATATTTTTGATATGTATTGAACGTTTTCTGCATCTAATAGCTAAGTACTTTTTGGTGGGTCATAGACCTCTCGAGAATCTGATGAAAGCTAAAGTCCTTCTACAGAAAAATGCACAAAAGCACAGAAGTGAAGTGAAGTGAAAGTCGCTGAGTCATGTCCGACTCTTTGCAACCCCACGGGCTGTAGCCTGCCAGACCCTGTCCATGGGGATTCTCCAGGCAAGCATACTGGAGTGGGTTGCCATTCTGTCCTCCAGGGGATCTTCCTGACCCAGGGATCAAACCCAGGTCTCCTGCCTTGCAGGCAGACTCTTTAACGTCTGAGCCACCAGGGAAGCCCTTTTTGATAGGTCAGAAACCTCTTGAGAAATTGATGAAAGCTCTGGTCCCTCTATAGAAAAATACACAAAAAAATAGTCATATTTTTTAAAATCCCATTTATAGAAGTTATCAGATACTTGGAAACAAACTACAACTATTGGTTATGGAGAGCTCATTCATCGTCAGTCATTTGTTCAGTAGGATGATGATAACCTCCTTATGAAGGTACTGCACTTCTCTGACCCTGTGTCTCAAAATCATCAATCGTTAAGCTCATCAAAGCCGTGTTCTGGGATTGCATCACTGATAATATAGTCTCTGAACAAGTATAAACAGGAGCTGAAAGTTTTTTACTATTCAAACTGTGATTAATAGAAATGAATGTGAAGATTTCCTTATCCATGTAATCCAATTGTTCAGATTTCATTCGATAGTTAAGCATATGCTTGAACTATCATATTGTCATTTAAAAGAATGTTTGAGAAGAATTAGTATCCATATAGGAAAAAGGCTTGGTATATACTGTTATGATAAAGTAGACTACATAAGTGTTTCATCAGTATATTTGCAACACTTTCCCCTTAAAATGTATTTAAAAAAGACTAGAAGATACTATACCAAAAGTGTTAGTGATCCTCTCTGATAAAATTATAGATCATTTTCTTTTTTGTTACACTGTTTTATTTTCTGTATTATTTTAATGAACATGTATTTAAAAATAAAATGGGAAAAAGATTCCTTTTAAAATGATAAAGAGTAGTTTGCTGGAGAAGGGAAATTGTATATAGTAGTGAAGCATAAAATTGTGTCGTCAAGCAGAGTTCTCCATCCTCATTAATAAATGTGTATATAATTTGATGACATGAATTATTGTCTTTGGGACAAAGAAATAATTTAGTGATTACTAAGATTGACTATCTCATATGACTCTCACATGACTAAGTTAAAATGTGCATTGAAATTTGTAATTTTATCAAATTATTAATAAAAACAAGCATTAATAGGCTTTAACAATGTAAATTTAATAGAAGTCTTTTTGATACTACCCAGTGCCACTTTGTGAGGATACATTATTGGAGTCTGTACTTATATACTGCTTTGTAATGACACTTTTGTGGCAACTGGTCACATTACTTATTTCCTCTGCAAGTGTCAGTTTTGGATAAATGTTATGAAGCCACTGAGATTTGTGGTTTTGAATTGAAATTTTGCCACCGTACTGGAAGAAACCTCACCCAGAGGGTATGAATTAAATTTTTGGTGTCTACCCATGAGCTGAGTGAAATCAGCACTAAAATAATATCTCAGTGGGCATAAAATGGACCATTTCAATTAGATGGACATATAGGCAATACCTCGTTTTATTGTGCTTCGTTTATCACTCTTTTTGCAGACTTTGCCTTTTTTTTTTTTTTTTTTTTTTTTNCTGGCAATTTATGGTAACCTTGTGTTGAACAAGTCTACTGACACAATTTTTTCAGCATTTCCTCATTTATGTCTCCATATAACATTTAGGTAATTCTCACAATATTTCAAACTTTTTCATTATTATTTTCTTTGTTATGATGATATATAATCAGTGATTTTTGGTGCTATGACAGCAAAAAGATTATAACAACCTGAAAACTCAGATGATAGCAGTTTTTAGCAATAAGTATATTTTGATTGAAATGTATACATTATTATTTTAGACATAATACTATTGAACAATTAAAGACTGCAGTGTGGTATAAGCATGCCTTCTATATGCACTGGAAAACCAAAATATTTGTGCAATCCATTATATTGTGATATTCACTTTATTGTGATGGTTCGGAACTGAATCCATAATCTCTCTAAGGTGCTTGCATTCTGAAATTGAGTTCTGGGCAGCTTTTATATACTCAGATCATCCAGGACTGCTGAAAAAGAGAATTAGCAACAGTCTTAAACCGCTCATTGGAAAGAACTAATATGTACATCTTGTGCTGCACAACTTCATGAAGTTCTTTGTGAATAAGTATGAGAGGTACCTTCTAGAACTGAGCAAATACTGGATGGAGTTAGACAAGAAGACTTCACTATTCGTGTCTGTTGCAATAGGAGTCAAGACGATTGCAGTGAGATTATTCAAGATTATACAGTAGAGGAAAGAGATTGTTTTAATTATGCTGAACCAAAAAAAAGTACAATTGTTGAGTACTGGTAAAAAGCTAGTAGAAAAGTTTGTGGAATAACTGTGGGGAGGTCAGTCAATGTGTTTGCAATATGGCAATTTACCTAATTTAGGCTCCTACCTTCCACAGAGCCTGGAAAATTAAGGCTAAATCTTTACTGATGATAAAATTTCAGAGAGATGTTTCCCAGGTCCTTGAGAAAGACTTTTCTAGTAGTAGAAGGAGCCAGAGGCTGGGAAATGATTTAAATCTGAAAGAGAGAAAGAATTTACAAAATCAAGTTTTTAGAAGGAAATCTAAGAAAAGAGAAGGCAAGGGCCAAGAGTCAGGAAGAAACTTATCTAGATCTTAGTGATGCCGCGGGTGCTCTTAAGGGCATCTTGGTTACCTTCATCGTCCTTGGAGGCAGAACGAAGGTAGAGAATTCTTACCATAAGAAGTTAGGTTCTGTCTTTGGATCTGGTGTCTGGACGCTTTGTAGATGTCAGTTCTTTATGCCTTTTCTGTGGTGCATGACAATTACCACACCCCTAGTGGCTTGACACAGCACACATTTATTTAGCTCACAGTTTCTGTGGGTCAGGGATTGCTTGTGCCCAGTTGAAATCAGTGTGTTGACCACTGTGGTGTTTTCTAGTAGACACTCAAGTTTGCATGATTATAACCAACATTCTATTGGTTAGAATCAATCACATTTTCCACACTCACTCAATGGAAGAATTTTACCTAGAGATGTAAATACCAGGAGGCTTCCCTAACAGTCTTATGTGCCGTTTCCCTCATTTGCAAAATTTCTGAAATTAAAGCAGTTTCACTAATAACAGTTTCCTTAGATCTGTAGGAGTCCTCAAGTTGCTTCTAGAGAAGTTTGGTGATGAAGGTGATATCCTCATATCATACAGCTCTAATCCTCTAAATCTACTGTACCCTGAACAGTGTGCTGAGGTTTCTTGTGAAATTTGTTTTTTTTTTCCTTTTCTTCTCTTTTTTCTTTCCTTTTTTGATGAAATTCTTCTCTTTCCTTCAAAATATAATAAAAAAAATGCACTGCACCAGATAATATGTCTGACCACACTAGCTGGAAAAGCCATGACTCAAATAAAATTTAAAATGAAAACTTCATGAATTAATGCTTAGTGTTATGAATTTGACCAATCATAATTATGTGACTTGTCCTAGAGAGATATTAAAGATTCCCTATATTGTGCAAAGAGCCTGTAAGTTGGGGGTTTACTTTGCACAGAGGCACATGGAAACAATTCAGTCAAACTTTTCCACACAGTTTCACACCATTTTTATCCTCTGCATTTCCTTGCATCTTTCATAACTGTACCTTCTCAAAGAAATTATCCCACTTGAAATAGGATAATAAGAAAATCCTAGTGGAGCTGAAAGTAGTATCCAGATGAAAAAGGAAGAAGTCTCATGTTGCTCTCATTCTAAATTTTTATTACTTAGTTGCACTTTCCACATTTGAGAGCATACTTTAATTTGTCCCCACTTTTTATTTGCAAAGTTCTCTTTTCTATCTTAGTGTGAAAATGTAGCATCTGCTGATGCAATGTCCTGGGCTGTGTTTACAGACTCTCTGGAGGTGAGGTGGAAGTGGAAGGAGCACGGGAAGAATCAGTTCCTTAGCAATTGTTTTTCTCATTATGTTGTAAAGCAGCCCATTTCAAGTTATCCTTGGAACATATTTTTTTTTTATATTCATTCACCATTGACTCCATTGTGATAATTTATTTTCAGTTTATAGTATTAAGGTTGTCATTTTAAAAGAAGCTATATTAAAGTCCAGTTTGGGCTACAGATTCCAGCTCCCACTTCATGTTTTACCTATTAGGGTTATTGCAACCAGTCTTCTCCTTTGTACTTATAAAGTGTAAGCACATGACCTTTATAAGGGAGAACCTTCACGGGAGAACCCACCCAGAAGGAGCACATGGAGCCTGAAATTGTGGGAGGTGGGAGGGGATTCATGTTTGGGAACACATGTACACTCGTGGTGAATTCATGTCAATGTTTGGCAAAACCAATACAGTAATGTAAAGTAAACTAAAGTTAAAAATTAAAAAAAAAAAAGAAATTGTGAAGGATGATAAGCAAGGGCAGGTTTGGTGGCCTCTGATCATCGGTGTCTGGCAACCTCATTGCATTCCTTCGAGATAGGCTGGGAATAGGATCAACCAGAAGACTTAAGTGAGTCCAGCAGTTGAGCTTACCAGAGAAGAGAGTGGTGCACAGAGCCTGCAGTAGAAGAGAAGATCACAGTGTGAGCCTCCAGGGGACTCAGCATCTTGTTGAGGTGGTGTGGGTTATGTAGAGAATAAATTAAGTATTATGGGAATTAAAATGATGGGCACATTTTTTTAAGTGGGGGGATGATGGGGCAAGGCTTCATGGAAAAGGACGTATTTGATCTGGATCATATGGAATGAATAGGACGGAAAATGGAGATTATAAGGGTAAGAATGTTTTATATTATAGGAAACTGCATTAGTAAAAGGATGGCCATCTGGGGCTTGAGGCTTAGAGCTTATTTGTGGATATATGCATTTCGATTTGCCTGGAGTTCAGATTCCATGTGGCTGAGAGAGGGAGGAGGGACAAAAGGAGAGAGAATTTTGGAAAGGCAAACAGAAGCAAATCATAAGGCCCTCACTCAGTTAGGAAGACTTGATGAGTTTTTTCATGGCTATATGTGTTGCGGACAGATTGGAGTTAGAGTGTAGTGATTCAAACCACAAACTTTGGGATCAGAGCAACTTGGGTTTCCATCCTTACTCTGTCATCCACAAACTGTGTAAACTTGTTTAGTACATAATGTTCCTCACCTTCAGTTTTCCCCTCAATAAGTGAGGATCAATAATGCTAATTGCTTCAAGGCAATTATTAGGTAAAGTGCTTAGGCTGGTACCTGCCACAGTAGTCTGTGAGCAGTAGCTATTATCATGCTAAAAAGAAGGATGAAAATCCCATTTCAACACAGTTATTCTCTTGATTGTGAGTGGAGATATAACAATCCCTCTCCCATAAACTGAAGCTTTTCCTGCTGGATTGAGCTTCTTACCAAATGGATGAGAATGCTGGACTGAATGGGAGTCCAGTGATCTCATGGAGAGAAGCTGAAACCAAAGTTACATAGAAGAATGTGCAGTCGAACAGTCAATGAAGAGAGGAAGAATCTAGGGATAAAGTAACAGAAAGCAAAGAGAAACTAAAGGAGATGTAAGCTGGTGAAATTAAGCCTGGAATTAATTCATTGAGGTTTTAAGGCTGGGAGAGATTTGTTCAGTTCAGTCGCTCAGTCATGTCCGACTCTTTGTGACCCCATGAATCGCAGCACACCTTGCCTCCCTGTCCATCACCAACTCCCAGAGTTCACTCAGATTCACGTCCATCGAGTCGGTGATGCCATCCAGCCATCTCATCCTCTGTCGTCCCCTTCTCCTCCTGCCCCCAATCCCTCCCAGCATCAGGGTCTTTTCCAATGAGTCAGCTCTTCGCATGAGGTGGCCAAAGTATTGGAGTTTCAGCTTCAGCATCAGTCCTTGCAGTGAACAACCAGGACTGATCTCTTTTAGGATGGATTGGTTGGATCTCCTTGCAGTCCAAGGGACTGTCAGGAGTCTTCTAGGAGCCTGCAACTATGAGTTGTTCAAAGAGGAATCTATTATGGTATTTCCCTCATCTAGACAGAAGGGGATAATAGTTCTTTATCCTTTCTATGAACATTTGATTGTCATTGTCATAAGATACATATCATGAATGGGAGTTCAGACTACATTCTGATTGAAGTCAGGGTCTGAAAATGTAGATAGTGGAGCACATAGCGCTGTCAGAAGGTGGGCCATGCAGGGAACATGCAACAAGGACAGTGTCACCCTAAGGAAGGACGATGTAACTGATATTCCACCATCAAAAATAGGAAGTTACATGCCAAAGGCATGTCAAGGTTAGAGGTGCAGTGAGAGTCACCAGTAGAACTTCACCTATGGCAGGAGTCAGTGAGTTTGGTCAGTGAAGCAGTTAGTTGACTAGTATCTTATATTTTCCATTTCTTGTTTGGCTGGAGGAGCAATATGTTGGGAGGACCAGTTTAGGTACAGTTGACATTGGGAGATGTATTCATCAAGGATCTTAGTACCAAGCTACAGTAGCTAACACATGAGAGTGAAATGGATATTAATTAGGATAATGCAAGTTCAGTGAATCCAGTGAGATGCAGGAGGTTCAGACTTGGAAAATGAAGAGAAGCTATAGGCACAGCACAGGGTAAAGACCGTGTGGTCTTCATGCCTCCACTCTGACATCCAGTGCTCCCCATGTTAATTTATGGTATCATTTACTCAACACTGAAAACCTCAGAGAGCCTCATATTGACCTGAAATCTGTCCGTGCCTGGCTTCTGTCTGTCCTGAACAGGGTCATGATGATATGTTACTTTGACTTCCTTAGCGAGAAGTAGTCACTGTTTCCTAAGACAATGTGCAGTGCGGTGTGGCGGAGATGGGGAAGATTCCCTAAACAGAGATGGATGCTAATTGGAAAAGGGTTAGCATGTTAGACAGAAATGTTCCTGGGGGTCCTGAGGTGGAGAAGCAGGAGGAGAGGGGAGGGGACTGAAGAGGTGAAGGAACAAAGAAAGGTGAAGGGACAAAGAAGGCAGAGCAACTTTTGCAGACCCATCCCAGTACTGATGACACATTGGTATTGTAAGTATGGATTCAGGGGGAAGATGGAAACAGAACTGATCCTTAAGGGTTGAGGAGAAATAAGCCAAAAGACATTCCAGACAACAAAACAGGTCTGTGTGTATGCACAGAAGGGCAGAGCCTTGTGGCGGTTCCTGCCGTGCTTGTAAGCAGGTCGATATTCCTGGAGTGGGAGGCCTGGAATATGTGTGGGCTGTTTACTCCATAGTCTTACTGATGAAAGGAATATAAGAAAGGAAAGTTCTCCTTCTTCGTAGATCCTTTGGCTGTTCTAGTAATTACATTGATATGAAACAGATTAACAAGAAAAAAACAACAAACATTTTAATTTTGAAGGAATGGGGAACCCATAGAAATATGAGACTCAGAGAAGTAACCAAAAGAGGCAGCTTTAGACAAAGACAGAATGTGTTTGTGAAGAATTGACAAGGCAAAGAAGTGTGGGCTTAGAGAAGTAATTTGGGGTAGAAATAGTGAGGTTTGTTTATACAGTCTTCTCAACTCTATGAATTCTCTCTCTGAGGAGATAGCTAAGAAGTCTTTCTCTTCCTCCTGGTGCAGAAAGAATATCTTCGACACGGGAGAGTCATCTCCTGCGTATTCTTGTACTGGCTGTTTCTTAAGTAGCTTTAATTCAAAATCATCAATATCTCAAAGTGGCATTTTGGGGCAGCCTACTCTGAATGCCATCAGGAATAATGGTGGGCCTGGTGGCTCAGAGGTTAAAGCATCTGCCTGGAATGTGGGAGACCGGAGGTCGATCCCTGGGTCGGGAAGATCCCCTGGAGAAGGAAATGGCAACCCACTCCAGTAATCTTGCCTGGAGAATCCCATGGAGGGAGGAGCCTGGTAGGCTACAGCCCTCAGTCCATGGGGTCGCAAAGAGTTGGACACAACTGAGCGACTTCACTTTCACTTTCTTTCATAGTAGCTTTAAGATGACTTCTATCAAGGGGACAATTTGCTCAGTATAAACTTTGGAAACCCGAGAAATGCATAGTCAACCATCCTTCCAAATCCCTCTGTTACAGAGGCTGTGTATATTGAGATGAGGAGAGGTTTGTCATGTTAAACCTTATAGTCAAGCCTTAGCAGGAGCTGAATGATCTTTTTTGATGAATGTAGATTTATAAGAATTTTGGCTTGGGATTTGGGATCAAATTCTCTCACCTAAGCTGTGGGAGCCCACAAAATCTTTCCAATAAAAATCATTGCAGTTAGATTTTTGCCAAATAATGCCTCTTTAAAAAAAATCCCTATTTAAGTCATTTCACAAGAATAATTGAAAATGGCTATTATGTTAATGTTATATGGTACTATTTATTTTTTTTGAGAATATGATAGAGAATAAGATAATTCTGATTATGGTGAAATATGAGAACACTGATACTATTTTATTTAAGTTTTTTCCTGAGTTAAAGCTTTATATTTTTGGATTGTTCATCATATACCCGTTTGCCTGTTATCATTTCCAAATGGTGACTATTATCCATGTATTTTAATATTCTTCACATGTCATTTTAATGTTATTCATATGTTAAAACTGAAGTGACTTTTTTTGTCTTTGTAACACTAGGATAATTTAAAGAGAATGGTTTGAAACATCATTCTATTTTTTTGTAAAATGGGCCAAATAAAATATTTTTGTTCATTTGGGCAGCATATCAACAGCCATGTAATTTAAATAATAAGCATAATTTCTTTGGACATTTTGAAGCAGTTCAGATGGAGGCAGTGTATAAGGTGGATCCTTAGAAAAAGTCGTGTTAAAGCTGATATTGAGACATGGGGTTACAGTTGCAAGAACTATATAGGAGAAATCCCTGCATCTTTCTTTAACTCTTGCCTTTTTGCTGTCCCCACATCTCCAGCTTTTACCATCTCTGACTTCCCAGGGTCTTTCTTTCCTAATTCTTACCAGCAATGGAATTGAAGTCTTAGAATCATATTGTTCTTCTGAAAGATATCTTGGCCTTTCATTTCTCAGCACATATTATTTTCAGTTCTGTTATGCCATTTCTCTGCTCTATTATTCCCGATCTTTTGTTCCCCATTATAGCTCAGCACTCAAGAAAGAAGACCTTTGAAGCTTAAGAACTATTTATTACTTTAAGTTGATTGATGAGTACTTTCTTCATCCTCTCATGTGATTGGACAATGTCATCCTGAGGTTGAAGGGTGATGGCTCCCAGAGACAGCTATGGAGAAACAAAGTTCTTATGTGTGTGGCTTACCTGTCCCCATCTGTCCTTTAAGGCTGGCAGCACTTGCTTAGACACCCAGAAGGTAACTTAGGTACAAACACTCATGTGACCAACATATTTTACTGGCATTGTTTCCTTTAGGATGTATTCACTGTCTAACGGATAAGAATTTCCATAAAGCAGTGATTCCTTGAACTAAGTTAAACAGTTTTTTTTTTTTAAATAATCTTCTTTGTTATTTAGCAGGTTTTTTGGGAAACTGTTCATTTTATGTAAACGTGGTTTACCAAGTCGAGACTGTTTTGTAGATTGGCATTAAGTTATTATGGTGTGTACAGATGCAGTCTGGTAGTTGTATGGACATACATATTTTAAAATTATTCATGGACTTATCTTGATAATGATTAGAACTATATTTAAATGGCAACCTGTTTGAAAGTATTTTTGTATTATCAATGTGTCATTAGCTCTGTTAGTTTGTGAACAACAAAAAAAGAGATGATTGAGAGGATATATTATAGAGTTCAAAATGCTGAAGCTGGACTATTTGTGTTCCATTTCTAACTCCACAGATTATTAATCCTCTGACCCAGAGTCAGGCATTTGACACTGCTGTACCTTGGTGTTTCATTTATTAATATAAAGTATAGTTAATCCTCATGGGATTATAGTGAATATCAATAGACCCAAAAAATGTCTTTACTGTGAATTTTATGGAGGTGTATTAAATGCATATATGTGAATTCCTTACTGTTATTAGAGTTATTCAGATTGATGCTGAGAGATTTCTAGTAAAATTAGAATTTCTAAATGTTAGAAAGAAATGCAGCAGGCGTTCAGTTCTGTCTGTGTTAGTGCTTGCAGTTTCAGCTGTGCTGAATGTGATCGCTCGAGGCAGCAGCCTGGCAAGAGGAGCAGTCCCGAGATGGGCCCCTGTGCGTGATCTTGGCTGAATTTCTTAACCCCTCCCTACCCCTGTTGCCTCATCTCGAAAAGGGCTAGCTTGGGTTACATGATCTCTAAGATGTCTTTCGTCCCTGAAGGTCTGTGAATCTTTCCGTATGCAGACTTAATGAATTTCACACATGCTGTGTTCTTAAACACATTTAGCCTTAAAAAAACAAAACAGACTTTCTCAGGTGTTTCCTCCTCCTCCTTCCCACCCCCCTTTTCCTTCTTGTCCCTTCTATTATGAAGAATTTGTAGAGATTCCAGGCCTACCTACTGCTCTCAAGATGGGTAAGCAATAGGATATCTGTTCCTAAGACACAGTAACTGAGATTTCTTGAGATTAAACCCTTATAGTAGATTAAAACAACAACAACAACAGGACTTCATGTTGCCTCTTGACTGAGCCCATCTTCTTCTCTATTTCCTGGCTCCTCAAACTCAGTCCCTCCCCTGCATCTCTGCACCCTGTGCAGGGTGTCCCTTTCTGCATCATCTTCCCCAGCCACAGTACTGGAAGCCGTGTAACCATGTCCTTGTCTCCTACCCCAGCCATGGGCTTCCCTGGGGGCTCAGCTGGTAAAGGACCCGCCTGCAAATGGAAGAGACACAAGAGTCTCTGATCTGATCACTGGGTAGGGGAGATCCCTGGGACAAGGAAAGGACAGCCCACTCTAGTATTCTTGCCTGGAAAATTCCGTGGACAGAGAAGCCTAGAGGGCTAGTCGGACCTGGGGTCAAAATCGGACGTGGCTGAGTTTGCACACACGCACACCTCATCCGCAGTAATCCAGTAACCACGTCATGACTCTTCTGCTTTACTCATGTCCTAGTCCGTCTGCTCCATTTCCGTTTCCACTGCCTTGTTTCAAGCTCTGATCATTTCTCTCTTGGATCAGGCCAGCTCACCTATTTTCTGCAATTCTGATATCAAATCCTTCCAGTACATTTTCTGTTTCTCCGCTAAAGTGGGATTTCCTGGAATAAAAATGTGTATATGATTATCGTATTCCTCCCATAGTAAAATTTTCCAGTTTCTTATCAGCTCTTCATCAGCTGCCTCATGCATACATGATTACTTGGCTTATTAGTCATTAGTCCCTGTTTTTCCTGCCCCCCGACCCTCTAACTCTTATTGAACTGCTTTATTTTCCTTAGTGTATTTTCTGGTAACCACCATCTACCTTTATCCTCCTGTTCCCACTTTCTGGAATACCTTTCTCTCCCTCATCTGTCCTGTGTCTGCCAGGTAAGTATTGATAGTTTCAAGATTCAGCAAATCTGTTCTGCAGATTCTACCTCTGTGAAACTTCCCTTACTACCCTACTAGCTCATATCACACGTAAGGAGCCTATTTCTGGTACCCCTACTGTCATTTGTAATATAAACGCCCATAAAAGAAAAGTTATAGCCAAGTTTCTCACACTAGAGCTGAGATGCACAGTGAACACATGATATCTTGCACTGAGCTGATGTCATTCACACAGGCTCACATCTTCTGACTCACCAGAAAAAAAAAAGTAATGAGACAACTGGCAACTGTAAAATAGATATATACAGTGGGCTCTTTAGGTGATGCTTAACATGCCTAGGAGAAAACACTCAACCTTGGGTTCAAGCCTCTGCCCCATTTTAGGTTTCTTTCCTAGACTTGTCTGCATATAAGGTATTAAGGAGTAAGTGACTTTCATTATCCTGTGGGTAAAGAGTTGAGATTCTTAGGTTCTGGAGCTTCTGTTTTCTCTGACCCCTGGGCTGATTACCCTTGCCCACCTGGTGCTGGTCTTGGCAGGTGGGGTCAGCTACTAGTATAACCTGCAGTCTGGCTTTGTGGCTTGGGCAGGGCCCACCTTTGCCTCCAGTTGACCAGATGGTGCTTGTTTTAGAGGCTTTCTGGCCTTTGAGGCTCTGCATTATCCTCTGTAGGGTTTGAGATCTGGGTATTTATCCCAGCATATGGGGTTCACTACTCAGAGGATTCACTACTACCTGAGTGACTCTCAACTCACTGTCCAGTGATGTAAGAGCATTCAGGAGTGAAAACCAGAGAGTCTGTGTCTGACCACCCCACTCAGGTACCTTCTGCAGAGCAAAGTCCTCCTTATCTTGCTGCTTTCCTCCACATGCCTTATGTTTTTCAGGCATTTCTCTTCACCACCCCCTTCTCCGCATATACCCATTTAGTATTGTCCTTCAGAGGAGGCAAAAACGAGGAAGTTTAAGGCAAGTCCCTTGACCTCAGTTTGGCATTTTCTTAGTACCTGTAGGACAGTAAGAAGGGTTTCCTTTCATTTTGTCATTTCTTCCTTCTGGCTCATCCTATGAGATGGTCATCAGGATGGGCACTAATGATAAAGGAGGGCATTTTCCTGGCATATGAAACAGGCTCTCTGATGAGATGGAACAGACTTAGCTCTTAGAAACTTACTATGTATGCTTTCAAGATATTGTCTCATTTGGTCCACATAACTCCCTTATGCTATCATAACTCCTATTTTGAGAAGAGGAGGTAAGACTCACAGAAAGTTATCAGTAGCCCGTGGCTATCCACAGGCATGCAGTAGGACCCCGCATCTATATGTATTCCTCCAGAATCTCCCTAAGCACCAAGCATCTTGCATTTTTTCATCACCATCATCTAACACTAGTACCATTCTTTCTGCCAGACTTGCTTTATTTCAGCTCCTCCAAATTGTCTTTTTTTGTTGTTGTTTTTATCTCTGTACCATCTGCTTTCCTCTCTGTTTAGAAATCTTTATCTTCCAACATGCAGCAAATGAAAAGCTCAGTTCACCAAGGCAGGTGCCAAGCAATAAAATAGTCTTTGTTTCATAATTCAATTCAATTGTTACTTTAACCAGTCTCTTGTCAGACTGGCAAAAATATTAATCTTCACCCTTTTTCAAGACCCACTCATATACCCACCTGTCATGGTGCACATATATCCTGTAGGGCTAAGGCACTGGGTGGGGATCATGGTGGTTACAACCACTGTCTCCAGGGTGCGCCGCTGAACCGAGACCCCTGCTGCTGTGCCCTGAAATCCATCAGCCCACTCACACAGCATTCCTGGCGCTGCTCTCCACCAGCTGCTAAGCAGAACAGAGATATGATGGTAGGTTGATGGCTGAAAGGCCTGGGATTCCTCTGATGGTCAGCTCTGGTTCATGGACTCCCCTCAGCCTTGCTCAACCGTCCTTTGATTGCTCAGCACCTTGAGGCACTTTCGCTCTCAACTGCCCTTCCCTCTTTCCTTCCCTGGGATCAGACTGGTGCAGTCTGAATGAAGGCACTCACAACCTTTTAAGTCTCCCTGTCTATTTTCTTGCATAGCTGTTTCCGATAGGAAAACCTTAGCGCATTTAATCCTGTCTTGGTGTGTGTTTCCAAGAACTCCCTTCCTGGGAGTTCTCTGGTGATTAGAATATGGCCCTGTCACTGCTGTGGCCCATGTCCCCAGTCAGGGAACTGAGGTCCCACAAGTCATGTCGTGTAGCCAAAACTGACTAAACAAAAATATTAAAACAAAACAAACAAACAAAAAATACCCCCTTACTAACAGGTAGGGGCTTTGGACATCAAATCATCACTTTCCAGCAGTTACTACCAGGAGGCATGTCTCTTTGTGGACGTATTACTGTGCCCCTTCAAGTCTGCTGACTCCTACCGGGTGCATTCTGTACTTCCAGCACGCGTCTTCAGAGAGGCTGCCTGTGGTCCTCTGTGCTGGTCAGCCTAAGAAGCTGAACCCTTGCTTAGGCTTTGCTGATGCCAAACTGACTCCATCCATACACCCAGTGAGGTTGCCCTCTATGAACTTAATTTCACCGAGAAAACACAGGCAATAATGAAATGAGTGAGCAAACAATTAAAATAATTATATCTGATGGTTAACCTTGTGAAGGAAAAAAATAATAGAGGTATAATAAAGAGAACTGGGTAATGCTATATTGAAATCAGGAAGGTTTCATTGAGAAGGTAGTATTTTGTCTAAGATTGAAAGAGAAGTGACAATTATTTCTTAATGCCTTTTGTTTATGATGTTATAGCAGTTAAGTTGTAGTGTCCATCTTAAAATGAAGAAGAGTCAGGAATCTGTTTATAGTCAAGTCTTCCTTACAAACTATCAAGTAAAATCTTGGGCAAGTAAGTAAACTCAGGTACTCCATTTTCTTATTGTTATTTAAATGAGGTGGTTTCAAAGATCACTTCACTTCTTATGGTCCTCAAGTTGTAATCAGTCGACAACCTAGCTATTGGTCAAGATGACTGATCTTGCCAGCTATCTATCTAAATAAAAATATATTTTTTAACATTAACCTTTTTCAGAGCACCATGCAGCAAGTCCCGAGAAACTTGGGTTTGGGTACTGTTTTGTTTTCATCTAAGATGTATAATCTTGGTTCAGGTTTCAACTTCTTTTTACTATAAAATGAAAATGAGTGTTTTTTCATATTGTGTGTCAGAATGGAGATTATGTGTGTATAATGCCTAGCACACATGAACGGTTTCTCTTGTTTTTATTTCATTTACAAAATATTCACAGAATATGCATTATTTTCCTCAAATTACAAATTTGAAAACCGAGGCACATAGAGCACAGCTTGCCCAGATATTAACTGTCAGTATCAGGGCTAATAAGAGTATTAATCAAGGTCTTGGGACATACTTGTTTTTTTCTGTAATCTACTATTTACGTGTGGCCTTCTTTTAAAAGCACTATTTGTAGGTTATCAATATATTTGTGTTTGTGTATGTTAAACTAATTCAAAAATTGCATTGTGACTGCACTTCATTATGTACTTAGAGTAAGTAAATCAGTAACGTGTCCTGATTTAATTTTTTTGTCTAAGGATTATACAGAAATTGTACAAAGTAGAAAGTAGTTTAAAGATCATGTATTCAAATACTTTCATTTGATAAATGAGGAAGTAACCAAGTTCAGGGTAGATAACACACACTTGGTTGTGTCCGACTCTTTGTGACCCTATGGACTGCAACACTCCAGGCCTCCCTGTCCATCACCAACTCCCAGAGTTCACTCAAACTCATGTCCATTGAGTCGGTGATGCCATCCAACCATCTCATCCCCTGTCATCCCCTTCTCCTCTTGCCTTCAATCTTTCCCAGCATCAGGGTCTTTTCCAATGAGTCAGTTCTTCGCATCAGGTGGCCAAAGTATTGGAGTTTCAGCTTCAGCATCAGTCCTTCCAATGAATATTCAGGACTGATTTCCTTTAGGATTGACTGGGTGGATCTCCTTGCAGTCCAAGGGACTCTCAAGAGTCTTCTCCAGCACCACAGTTCAAAAGCATCAATTCTTTGGTGCTCATCTTTCTTTATAGTCCAACTCTCACATCCATACATGACTATTAGAAAAACGGTAGCTTTGATTAGATGGAATTTTGTTGGCAAAGTAATGTCTCTGCTTATTAATATGCTGTCTAGGTTGGTCATAACTTTTCTCCCAAGGAGTAAGCATCTTTTAATTTCATGGGTACAGTCACCATCTGCAGTGATTTTGGAGCCCCGAAAATAAAGTCTGTCAGTGTTTGCATTGTTTCCCCATCTATCTGCCATGAAGTGATGGGACCAGATACCATGATCTTAGTTTTCTGAATGTTGAGTTTTAAGTCAATTTTTTCCCTCTTCTCTTTCACTTTCATCAAGAGGCTCTTTAGTTCTTCTTTGTGTTCCCTTTTAAAACTCATTGTTTTTGTGATATATAAATACATTTAGTTTTAATATTGTTTTAAAATTATAAGCATAGAGAAATGCATAACTTTTGTAAGTATATAGTTGTAAAGCTGTAGAAATTATGGAACAATAGTCCATCTAATAACTGTGTAATGGACAAATTATTTAACATCTTGAACTTCACTCTTCTCCTCTAAGGGATAAGAATAGAAGTGAAACCTGTTTTATCAGTTGTGTGGGGATTAAATGAGATAGTGTGCTTGAATACGTAAATATTAATTTTATTTTATCTTTATTTTTAGTGATATTTGAATGATGATAAAATATCATACTTGCTATGATTACTGTTGAAGGGGAATTCCTTTCCTTTGATTTCATGTTGCTGCTGTGAGGAGATTCTTTTTTGTTTTTTTTGTTTAATTTTATTGGCGTATAGCTGCTTTCCAGTGTTTCTATTGTACAGTGAAATGAATGAGGCATACACATATATATTTCCGCTTCCTTTTGGAATTCCTTCTCATTCAGGTCACCACAGTGCATGAAATAGAGTTCCCTGTGTTACACAGTGGAGAAGGCAGTGGCACCCCACTCCAGTACTCTTGCCTGGAAAATCCCATGGGTGGAGGAGCCTGGCAGGCTGCAGTCCATGGGGTCGCTAATGACTGAGCAACTTCCCTTTCACTTTTCACTTGCATGCATTGGAGAAGGCAATGGCAGCCCACTCCAGTGTTCTTGCCTGGAGAATCCCAGGGACGGGGGAGCCTGGTGGGCTGCCGTCTGTGGGGCTGCCCAGAGTCGGACACGACTGAAGCGACTCAGCAGCAGCAGCAGCAGTGCTACACAGTAGGTTTTCCTCAGTTATCTAGTTTATACATAGTGTCAATAGCGTATGTGTGTCAACTGCAGTCTTCTTATTCCTCCCACTACCTCTTTCCTCCTTGGTGCCCACATGTTTGTTCTCTGTGCTTTGCAAATAAGATCATCTATACCATTTTTCTCGATTCCACATTATACATTAATGTGTGATATTTGTTTTCCTCTCTGTGTAACACTCGGCATGGCAGTCTCTAGGTCCATCCATGTCTGTGCAAGTGATCCAAGAGGGAGCAAGATTCACATATGATTTGACTTTGTTTTTCAATGTGTATGTACCAAATATAGGTATAAATGAATGAAAATGAGTTAATGAGATGAACCACATTTTCACCCAGATGAATAACTTAGAATTACTTCATTGGAGGAGAAATACTCTTATCAGTTAGCTTTTGCTACATGACAAAACACCTCCAGACCACCATTTATTAACAAATCATTGTGTTGCCGAGCTGGAATGGCCTTTTCCTGTTCTATGTGTTTTGGCCGCATTTAAGCATCTGCAGTGAGTTGTCTGCTCCCTCGTGGCCTTGCTCACGTTTCTGGCAGTTGATACTGGCTCTCAGCTGGACCACACATCTTCAGCAGCCTAGCTTGAGTCTGTGGAGCAAGAGATAGGGCACACCCCAGTGTGCAGGTTCCATTAAGGCCTCTGTTGGTATAGTGTTTGCTCTTTTTCCATTGGCCAGAGCACATGTGGGAGGAGCCAGTGTGAAACGAGATAATACAAGGGTTGGGATATCAAGGAACATGATTCATCGGAGCTCTTTCTTATAACAGGCTACTACAAATACAACTTTTGAGCCTCCCTTGCTTTATTGGACTTTTAATTTATATTAAATGCTTTGGTTATCTTAATAAATGAAGCAGGTAAACCATTGAACATGATTTTAAAGACCTTAGTCAATACGGTCCTTTATTAAGAATTATTGTCTCATTATGATTTTAAAGTCAGAATGTGATCAAGCCAAAGTTTAGTTGCTATGGCTGGCGATAAATACTAAGATTTATTCCTCCCCCAGTGATGATGCTTATAGTTACACCTAAAAATTAATTTTGAGATCTTAATATACATTGCACATGCTATTAAATTATTTATGTATATTCTCCTATTTTAGCCTTGTCATAGATAATTAATTTTTTTTATTAAAAAATCAAATAGGAAGGTGAAATACTCGGAGGCTAGGGCACTCTTCCAGAGTTACATAGTAGTAAGTGGTAGAGATGATTGACATTTGTTGGTCTGATGTTAGAACACAGACTTCTGGTTACTATATTCTACAGTGTCACAGATTTTCTTTGTGTATATATAATGTATATGTATATATTAAAGCTTTTATTGAATTTATTTCAATATTGCTCCTGATTTATATTTTGGTTTTTTGGCCACCAGGCATGTGGGATCTTAGCCCCCAGATCAGGAATTGAACTCACACCCTCTGCATTGGAAGGCGAACTGGACTGCCAGAGAAGTCCCTGTAATATACATTTTAAATATGAAATGACTATATATAGTTATGATGTTTTATATTATCTGTACTTAGTTATAATGCTATTATAATTTGATTCTTCCAGAATCTCAACAGTTATCTCAGTAGATATTCAGAATCAGTGATATAAAAAATCAACAGTTTAAGTAGAGTAATGTGTTGAAAGGCATCATTCTCACCATGACATGCCCTTGCTTTCTGAGACTCATAACAGTGAAGACATGTCAAACCATGGGTGAATAATAGTTTAATAATAGTAGAGTTGGACTTTCCTGGAACATCACCAGGAGTGTCATGAGATGGCTTTTGAGGCCTTGAACTTGGCAGCCACTGCAAAGATTCAATTTGGCCAGCAAAGCATTGGTAAAGGCCAAAAGGGAAGATGGTAAGAAGGAAGGGACTGACTTGTATTTATGGGTGGTCTTTAGAAATGAAACTCTTCCCAAAGCAGAAATGGAACATGGAGCTCAACTCCCATAGCTAATAAACTGAGGTATTCATGAACTTTAGTCTGGCTGTTTTTACAGGAAAAGTGTTTGTTATCATGGTATAAATTCAGTGGGTTCTATTATGTGTACAATGGTCTGATGTTCTTGGGTCTCATTCTTCTTGAGGGAATGTAGATATTTTGATGGTTACTCATGAAATACCTGGTGCATTTGACCCTAAAAGTCATCAGTTTGATATTATCCTTAGTATTCTAATATTTACTTTACTAACAAAGTAAACATTCTTTTTGTTGTTTCTAAGGACAGTAGGCAAAACTATTGTCTATGAACAATCTAAAATTTTATTTAGACATGATTATGTAGCTTTGCTTTTAAAATACAGTAGCAACATATTTTGGCATCAGTATAAGTGACCTACATATTTGACTTTATACCAGAATGAATTGTGAAGAACTAATTCAGAGGAATGTTTTTAAGATCTGCTTGTTAATGGACACAAATTTTTGACATAAAACACATGATAGGGAAATCTCATTTATTTCTAATAAATTCATATTTCCTTTTTAGGGAAGGTAGAAGTTAGTATTCATTAGACTTTTCTTTATTCTTAAACCCTTTTATTCACCCAGGATACTCCTTGTTGTTTTCTTAAAACTTTTTCATTATTTCCAGGGCATTCTGTGCTTTTGTTTAAGAGGCAATTAGGAGAAAACATGACAACAGTCTTTTCTCACCAAAGATGATATGTTTCTTTGCTTTGCCTGACTGAGCATTAGAGTCTGAAAAAAATTATCTATTTTGGAATTCAGATTCGAATCCATCCAGATTGATCATGGGTACAATACTGAATCACACAGAGTCTTAGTTCTGCACAACAGAAGCTGATATGATAACCTAGCTCAAAGTGCAACACTCAGGATTCAGTGAGCTCCTGGCAGAGTGGCTTCACATAGATGTTACTCAGTAACTATTAGCTCCTTTCCCCCACTTACATGATTCCATAGTGTACTGTAGGTATATATATGTGTGTGTATGTTGGAGGAGGAAATGGCAATCTACTCCAGTATTCTTGCCTGGAGAATTCCATGGACAGAGGAGCCTGGTGGGCCACAGTCCGTAGGGTCACAAAGAGTCAGACACGACTGAAATTATTGAGCATGTGTGTATGTATGTGTGTGTATATATATATATTTATATATATATATGTAATACTGTATATGTAATTTACATCATTATATAACATACATTAAAGATACTATCATTGTGAACAAAAACTAAACATTAACTAAAAGTGATTTTAGAGGTATAATGGATCTTAAAAATTAATTATAACACATGATTGTAATTTCTTCTCCTATTTTTAAGTTATATCCTCGGCATTTATATGTATCTCTTGAACACAAACATACATCCAGAGGAAGAGATACATATTTGTTTTTCCCATGATTTCAGAATTTCTATTTTGAAACTGTGTATTTACACTACTGATTCATTAATATTTTTTAATTTGCATTATTTCATTCTTTGATGAAAAATGGTCCGTGGGATATTTGATTTTGCTGAAACTCTAAAAAAAGTAGCATGCTCCATCTAAGTTGGAAAACTTAGTATATAAAGTTTAAATTTTTCTTTCTTGGGTTTTGTACTTAATGATAAGACAACCTGGGATACTTGTGACTTGCTCCCAAAGACTTCAGTTCCTTGTGTGAAATAGCTAAGAGCTGCCCCTCACGTCTGACCTTCCTCATTCCTCAGCCCTGATGTTCATCTTAACACTTTAATGATTTCTAGTGAAAAGATCCTTATCTTCGCTTCCTTTTCAGTTAAACTACTGAGGGAGAGATGACATGCCTAATGCCTCTCTCCTGTCTTTGTTCTTTATTAGACTTTTTATTTTGTATTGCAGTATAGCCAGTTAACAATGTTATGAGAGTTTCAGTTGGTCTCTAGTCTTTATAGCATCGTTGCTCATAGTTGCTGCTGACTCAGGTCATTTAGTTCTCAGGGGCTCCAAGTTGAACATCCTATAATTGCACATACAAATATAAAAGTGGGTAAACCATGGTTTAAAATAATCCATCTTTTAAAAGAAACCTTTGGCCTTCAACTGTTTGTGTTCATTGGAAGGACTGATGTTGAAGCTGAAACTCCAATTCTTTGCCCACCTCATGCAAAGAGTTGACTCATTGGAAAAGACTCTGATGCTGGGAGGGATTGGAGGCAGGAGGAGAAGGGGACGACAGAGGATGAGATGGCTCGATGGCATCACGGACTCGATGGACGTGAGTCTGAGTGAACTCTGGGAGTTGGTGATGGACAGGGAGGCCTGGCGTGCTGCGATTCATGGGGTTGCAAAGAGTCGGACATGACTGAGCGACTGAACTGAACTGAACGATATGAGAAATGATTCTTATTCAGAAGGTTTGGTGTATATTTTGATGCTTGGTATATATTTTAAGAATAGCACTCCTCCCACTCACCACTTCCACCCCCATTCTCTCCTTTCCAGATATTCAGGGGATTATGTTGTTGTTTAGCCACTAAATTGTGTTCAACTCTTTTGCAGCCCCATTGTAACCTGTGAGCTCCTCTGTCCATGGGATTTCCCAGGCAAGAATACTGGGTTGGTTTGCCATTCCCTTCTCCAGGGTACCTTCCCAACCAAGGGACAGAACCCACGACTCCTGCTTGGCAGGCAGATTCTTTCCCATCTGAGCCACCAAAGAAATACTGGATAGAAATAAGCTAAAAGTACATCATTGACTTTTTATAACAAATACAATGCCTGATAAGTGACTCTAGGAAAACCAGGCCTAAGCGATTGAGAAGTTAGGTATGTCATGAATTTCATATTATATTAACTTTGTGGTTTACATTTTTAGCTCAGTCAAGCTTATCTCTGATTTTTAAGGAGGAAAGATGGAAATAAAAGAAATGGATTTGGTATTATTTTCAGGTATTCAAAAGGAAAACAGAATTTTTCCTGAGAGTTCAAATAATTGTTTTCTGTAAATGGATACTAGAGTAATGGAAATGAGTTTCAATTAAACTATGTTAATGAAGCCCAAAAGAACTTTAAAAATTACATTCTTCTTGTTTAGCTTTGAAAATTCCTTTTGATAATTTAAAGGGTACATTTATTATACAACATCCTATATTTGATGATATTTTAATGACAGTGTTACATTGTCTAGCTTTCTTCCTTGCTATACTGTGACATTTTAGCCAATGGACTGAGGAATGAGTTACTAACCTTTTTTTTTTTTTTCAGTTATGAAAAAAATTCAGAATAGAAAAATACTTTGCTAATGTGGATTGTTTATTCTTTATATTTGATCTCTGTCCTTTAAATTGGGTTAAATTGCTAATTTCCAATTCATAGCAAAACCACTGTTGTGTGGCTTTCTCCACGGTGAATTGCAAATCATTTTGGCTTTAATGTTTGGCAGATACATACTTGGTCTGTGTATCAGATCTGCCTTTGGTTGGGTTCCTGGTTGCTCCAGTGCAGCAAAATTGAATTGCTAACTATTTTTATTGGCTTGTCACCTTTGCTGTTATAAAAATACTAACTCAAGTATCTATTAAAACCAGATTCTCAAATGCCTGACTATACAAACTGTTCTACTCAGGATTGATCCAGGTTTTGCCTGGACCTTTTCTTTTTCAGTTTAATTCCAAATTTTGTTAGTCAGTTTTCTAAACTTCTTACTCATTTTACACATTTTTTGGTACAAGATCCATTATGTGTTTTCATATTGATCAATAATTGTTTATTACTTAGTGAATAGTTGTTTTAAAGTGATATTATGTGCTTCCATTTATAGACTGGTAACTGTTTTAAAATCAGAATATACTTTTAAACATAGAGTAATGTTGCAGACCAACAAGGCTAAACAAATTTTTCTTCCCATGATTAAATACTTTGGGGCAGTTAATTAAAATAAATAGAACGAAGACATTTCATGGGCTTCCCTGGTGGCTCAACTGGTAAAGAATCTGCCTGCAATGAGGGAGACCTGGGTTCGATCCCTGGGTTGGGAAGATCCCCTGGAGAAGGGCAAGGCTACCCACTCCAGTATTCTGGTCTAGAGAATTCCATGGACTATACAGAGTCCATGGGGTCGCAAAGAGTCAGACACGACTGAGCGACTTTCACTTCACTTCACCCTTCGAGACATTTCATATATAATGTCAACAAATATGTTTCTTACAAATTTTTAAATTCTTTTCACTACTTAAATATTTCTGCCAAGCCATTATGAATAAACGAAGTCCAATATTCAAATGAAGCCTTTTTAACAAAAATATTGCCACTTAAAAGTTTTGTGTTAAATCAGTTTTATTGCTTTTTAATTTTAATTCAAAATTACTTGCTCATGTTAAACTATGCAGTGAATGATAAAAATAAATAGCTTTATGTCACATTCCTCTGATATGACTACTGAATAACAAATATTTAAGGCAGTTAGATTTCCCAAAGGGAAAAATTTAATATTTTCAATTGAAAAGATGTCTCTCCAATCTCAAGTAAACATGCATAGTCGATGAATTTTTAAAATGTAAAAGAATAGAAGTGTAATTCATATAGTTGCTGCTGCTACTGCTGCTAAGTTGCTTCAGTTGTGTCTGACTCTGTGCGACCGCATAGACAGCAGCCCACCAGGGTCCTCCGTCCCTGGGATTCTCCAGGCAAGAACACTGGAGTGGGTTGCCATTGCCTTCTCCAATGCAGGAAAGTGAAAAGTGAAAGTGAAGTCGCTCAGTCATATCTGACTCTTCGCGACCCCATGGACTGCAGCCTACCAGGCTCCTCTGCCCATGGGGTAATTATTAGTTATTTAGGTAGTAGTGCAGACTTGTTTCCATCAAGTTCTTCACCATCTACTCCTATGGTTCATGGATATCTATGTACTCACCAGCCATTCATTCTTTCATTCTTTTGGCATCATATAAGAGCATGGTAATTTATGTAGTTTGTGGTCTTGTTTTCTAATATTTGGGGAGCTAATTATAGTCATTAATAATTAAGAGAGTATACATTAAAGCACATATTGTTAATTCTCTGTTCTGACAACCTCCATCATCAAGTCTCAGTCACATTATTTAGTTGTATATTCTCAAGAAATGTTTCTTTTTATCAAAGCACATTTACTGATTTGATCTAGACCTTCTTTAGTTTGATTATATAATTCTTCCCATTTGTCTCAAGTGAAAGCTTTTCCAGAACTTAACACTGTGCCTTATGTAGAGTGGGTTCTTAATGAATAGCTGGTGGCTGAATGACTGAATATGAAATACAACATAAACACTCAGAGAAATAAAAGTTAACTTGGGGTTGGAATTATCAAAAAAGGTATTAATAAGTAAATGACATGTGAATTGCCTTTCTGAGAAGGACATAGATAGGTGGAAAGAAGGAAGACAGACATTCACTGAGAGTGCTATAAAATAAGATGAGGTAACAAAATTAACCATTTTGAAGTGAATAATTTGGTGGCATTTAGTACACTCTACACTCTTACAGTTGTGCAACCACCAACTCTATCTAGTTTTCCAAAACTTTCATCACCTGAAAAGGAAACCCTGTACTCATTAAAAAGTCGCTCAACATTTCTACCCCTCTGCTCATCCCCTGGAAATGACCAGTTTGCTTTCTACGTCTATATATTTACCTATTCTAAATATGTCATAGAAATCGGAGTTGTGTGATATCTTTGTATCTGGCTTCTTTCATTCGGTACAATGTTTCCAAGGTTCTTTCACATTGTAGCACATATCAGTACTTCTTTTCTTTTAAAGGCTAGGTCTTTCATTGTATGTGTATACCACAGTGTGTTTATCCATTCATCTATTGAGGAGCCTTTGGCCTATTTCCACCTTTTGCCTATTATGAGTAGTGCTGCTATGAACATGAATTCATGTGTAATTTTTTAGAATTTGTTTGCTTTTTGATGCTTTGAATATTTGTGCTGAAGTAAAACTGACTTAGTGTATTGTATTAGTTTTAGGTGTATAGCATGCGTATGGGTATGTGTTCAGTTGGATCTGACTTTTTGCAGACACTTTGGACTATAGCTTACCAGGTTCCTCTGTCCATGGGATTTTCCAGGCAAGAATGAATGCTGGAGTGGGTTTCCATTTCCTCCTCAAAGGCATCTTCCTGACTCAGGGATCAGAAAGACGTCTCCTGTGTCTCCTGCATTGACAGGCAAATTCTTTCACCACTAAGCCACATGGGAAGTCCAGATGTACAGCATAGTGCTTTGATATTCTTACACATTATGAAATAAACACCCTATGTATCGTCACCATATGCAGTTATTTAGGATGTTCAGGTCTTATGTTTGTTTTTAAGCCATTCTGAGTTTATTTTTTTCAGATGGTGTATGTTGTTCAATCGCTGAGGCGGATCCAACTCTTTGTGACACCATGAATTGCAGCACGTCAGGCTTCCCTGTCCTTCAGTATCATCCAGAGTTTGCTAAAACTCATGGCCATTGAGTCAGTGATGCCATCCAACCATCTCCTCCTCTGTCTCCCCCTTCTCCTCCTGCCCTCAATCTTTCCTAGCATCAGAGTCTGTTCCAATGAGTTGGCTGTTTGCATCAGGTGACCAAAGAATTGGAGCTTCGGCTTCAACATCACTTCTTCCAGTGAATATCCAGGACTGATCTCCTTTAGGATGGACTGGTTTGATCTCCTTGTAGTCCAAGGGCCTCACAAGAGTCTTCTCCAACACCACAGTTTGAAAGCACTGGTTCTTTGGCACTCAGCCTTCTTTCTGGTCCAGTTCTCACATCCATACGTGACTACTGGAAAAACCATAGCTTTGACTATATGCCTTTTTGTTGACAAAGTGATCTCTCTGCTTTTTAATGTGCTGTCTAGGTTTGTCATAGCTTTCCTTCCAAGGAGCAAGCGTCTTTTAATTTCATGGCTGTGGTTACTGTCCACAGTGATTTTGGAGCCCAGGAAAATAAAATCTGCCACTGTTTCCATTTTCCCCCCATCTATTTGCCATGAAATGATGAGACAAGATACCATGATCTTAGCTTTTTGAATGGTGCGTTTTAAGCCAGGTTTCTCACTCTTCTCTTTCACCTTCATCAGGAGGCTCTTTATTCTTCTTCACTTTCTGCCATTAGGGTGATACCATCTGCATATCTAATGTGCATTTAGGGACCACTGACCGAATATTATGCTAGAGACTGGTGGACACTCCCAAGTCCAATCTCCCAGAGAAAGTGGTATGTCAATGCCCAAGAAGACTCATGGCTTTTAATGGTAATGAGTTGAGGAAAAACTGATTTGAGATGAACATGCCAATGTCTCCTATCATTTTCTATCCTGTGATAAGTTTATCAAGAAACCTTTGGGAAGATGTGGTCTCCAAATCAGACATTCTGCCTTATCTGCCATGGCCTGGCACTGAGCTCTACTTCCACCAAACTCTACACCATGCAAAGCGAAGAAGAAATAAAGCAACACAAAGCAATGGAAATCTTTATTTGAAATGTTATACCAAGAAAACATCAGTAAGGAGGGAAGATTGAGTTCAAAGGGAATGAATGGGTTGGTGCCAATAAAAACAACCGATGTGTGGTAAGCAGAGGAAATTATATCAACAGGGAAAGCACTGGATCCTATGGAAGGGACTAAATGACTGTGGAGAAGCAGTTTGTAAAGTGAAAAAGGGAGCCCTCAATAGCACAGGCCTAGTCTCCTCCTAATTACGACGGGAATTGCCCATTAGAGGGCCTCACCTGTGATTAAAAACCAGCAAAACACAGTAAGCTACTAGATGTGAAAGGTTTAAAACAAGTTAAGACTGTCTTCAGCTTGATCGTGGTTGTAAAACGTTGATTAGAATGTTGCTATTGCTGGTGCTATTAATCAGTTAGGTTGGAATGTGAATCCCCAGTTTGGGGAGAGGAAGAGATATATGTATTTTTTGTTCATGTCCCCAAAGATGTGCTGCAAGATGTGCTGATTTTACTAGAATTTATGTTGGCTCTGTTAACGGAAGGGATACTTGAAGACTGTCAGGGGTGGGAAGTAATATGACATAAGAGCATGGCACTGTAACTGACAAGGTGGTGAGCATCGATCATTGAAGGGTGTGGGGTATATGTTTCTTGAATTTTAGTCCTGGCTGTATTCACTACCAGTCAGACATTCTTTGTTATTTCAAAGGAAAGTTTTAGGCTGAATAAATAGATAATACAAAAAGCAAATAATTTGTAGACAGTTTTAGTCATAACTTCCTCAGTGAGTTTTTTATTTATGGCATGACATTTACTTATATTGTTTATACTGAAGCAAATGAGGATCAGCCTTGATCCAGAGGATACTAGAATAGACAGGGATGCCATTACTTTAAAAATTCACGTGGTGAAATTTGAAACATCTAGTTCTGTGAAGATGCTGCTATGTTATTAACCTACTCTTTTCTCATTATCAGAATTACAGCATATGTATTTTCAGGAGCACATAGTAAATATTGACCTTTCATTTTAAATATTTCAGTAGACTGAGGATATCTCTACTATGAGTAGATAGGTTAAATATAATTCATTAAAAAAATCCTGATACACCCCTTGATGAATGGGTTTTTAAATTATCATGTATATGAGAACATCTTAGTTCTCATATAAAGTGTGGTCATGGCTTCCTGAGATGTTATAGTTCATCAAATCATTTTCACCTGCATTTCATCTCCACATCCTTTCTGAGCTGTACACTGTAATTTTTAGATTGCCAAGAATGAGCTCTCAAAACAAGAACTTGGGTGTGGTACCTAACAGTTTTAGATATTCCAATAAAATAATAATCTGATGTCTAAGAAAACTGGATCATTTTCTATTGATATTTTGTGGTATTTTTAAACTTCTTAATATGTAACCATATACCAAAGTGGGGAATTGAAATATATTATGTGTCAAGCTAGCCTCATATATTGAATGATTTGAGAGGACAGGGAATAAGAGCAGGGATATTGAGGAAGTATAAGATAGAATTTCAAAGGCAGGAAGAAGCTTGATGGGACAGTTATTAAGAATGAATTAATAAGGAGATGTGTGTATAATCACAAGGTATGTTTGGGAGAAATGAACACAGTATTCATTGGAAAGGGTTAAGAAGGAAGACTTAAGAAATACTAGAAGCAGGAAGTCTGGAAACCGAAGATATCATTTTATGATGTTTTGAGTATAATATCCATGAATAGTTTAAAGTATTCATCTGTATTTTCAGACTTGGTGAATACCTCTAATGTGACTAATATGTAAAGAAATTATTTTAGCTCTGTCAGAAAAGAAGGTGCATTTTTACTGAAAGACAGAACTTAACAGACTTCTGAAAGGTGAATACACTGGAAAACCACGTTTCACTTTCTGTTTAGAACTGGTACTGGGTCAGTATTTTCAAATTGAGTCTAAGATAATGACATTTGTTTTCCTTTGCTTCCCTTCCTATGAGTTTATCAGCTAGGATTACCTCGAAGTTCCTTATCCAATGTGAGCACCAACAACTAGAAGAAATGGAAGGTGAAGCCACCAGGTAGCATGTGACATGCACTTTTATCTGCCTTCCTCTCAAATGATGCCCAAATGTTGACGCTACACTCCTTGTGCCTGAAAGTAAAAGTGAAAGCCACTCAGTCCTGTCTAACTTTGTGACCCCATGGACTAGTCCATGGGATTCTCCAGGCCAGGATACTGGAGTGGGTAGCCCTTCCCTTCTCCAGGGGATCTTCCCAAGCCAGGGATTGAGCCCAGGTCTCCCACACTGCAGGCAGATTCTTTACCCGCGGAGCCACCAGGGAAGCCCTTGTGCCTCGTTGGCTTTGAATATTACTTATAGACATAATATCTTGTTCTATCTAGCTTTATGTTTATTTCATTACTTGCCACTCCTCACCTCCCTATTCAAAACTGGAGAAAAAAATAAGTGTTATATCAGTAAGCAAATATTTTAAATGAATAATGTAGATTTAGGGCGTTATGTTTCAGCTCACTTCTAAACATCAGACATGACTGAGCGACTTCACTTTCACCTTTCACTTTCATGCGTTGGAGAAGGAAATGGCAGCCCACTCCAGTGTTCTTGCTTGGAGAATCCCAGGGATGGGGGAGCCTGGTGGGCTGCTGTCTCTGGGGTCGCACAGAGTTGGACACGACTGAAGCGACTTAGCAGCAGCAGGGCTTTATGTTTCAGCTCACTTGTAAACATCTTTATGATCTGTAATAACCTATGGAGGGAGTGTTTGCTCTTTTCCAGTGAACATTTAAAGCTAACGTTTCAGAGATAATAATAAAGTGCTATCAATTTGTTAACAACTCTATAAATTCTTGCTGATGGACAAACTGAATTTTGTGGCCGTGTGTCTGTACAGCTGGCATTTTACATGCTTCTGTCAAGCTGCAGTTGCTCCTACTGATTTCAATTTTTTTCCATTCTCTTTTCCAATTTATTATACTCTTTACATCTTCTGGGTGGATTTTATTGACCTTTAATCCCAATTTGGGCCTCCCTGGTGGCTCAGTGGTAGAGAATCCGCCTGCCAATGCAGAAGGCATGGGTTCGATCCCTGGAAGATCCCCTGGAGATGAAAATGGCAACCCACTCCACTATTCCTTGCCTGGAAAATCCCATGGACATAGGAGCCTGCCAGGTTATAGTCCATGGGGTTGCAAAAGAGTCGGACAGGACTTAGCAACTGAACAACAACAATCTCAATTTACTATGTACACACTGGTGATAAGATTTTGGGAGGATGCTTATAGGGCCTCTGATACTAAGAAAATATACCAATTAAATGTAAACTGGACGGAAAGAAAGTGGGTAACCAAGCTTTAATGCTTATCTAAATTGAGCTCACTATTTTGAAATTGTGGGCCTGGAATGGCTGTACCCACTTTCAGATTTACTAATAATTTTATGCCTTTATTAAATATTCTATGTAGGGATAATAAGCCCTATTGTTTTGTTTTGTTTTGTTTTGCCAGAAATGCTTTGTTAAAGTCAGATTCTTTGCAGAAAGGCTCAAGATGAGAAGCTGCTGAGTTTACCGTAAACAAAAAAAAAGTTTGAATTTTTGTTTATTTATTTATTTTTTACTTTCAAGTAGTTTCCTTGATGGCAATCCCTATTGATTAGAAGGCTTTGTAAAAGTCTTCCAGTGATTCTCTTAAGACCACACTGTTTTTTTTTTTTTTTTTTTACTGCAGAGACAACTGTAACCTCTCCTGAATATTTTTTCCTTTTCAGCTCTTAGCATTGCCAGATGTGCAATTAAACAGTCACTTCACCTTCAATATAGTTTTTGTGGCATGTTATTGTCATTATTTTCCTTCTTTTGTACACTATAGCAGTTATGGTCTCCATATGCTTATTTTGTAAAATAGCTTTTAAAACCCAGCTGAGAGATGCAAGCTGGTGGGTAAAAAAAATCACGACTGGTCTCTCATTTTTCTTTTAACCCTCAAAGGTGAATTCAACTGGGTAAATGTGTTTCTAAGCATCTTTCAGCAATAGGACAATATTTTTGTATGGTTTGTCTCTAGCAAGATGGAAGATGCCTAAAACTATGGAACCTGCTCTTATTTTATAACTTTGCAATGTTGAGCTAACACTTTTTAGATAAGATACAGTAAGCAGATGAATTAGAAGCTGAGGTGTAGTGAAATAAATACATGTCGAAACAAGGCTTTCTGTGTTTGGGGAAGGGAACATGTAAGGATTTCCTTCTGCTGAAGACAAGGAAAAACAGCTTCAAAAACATGAGACTTTAATAATGGAACTAAGTTGAAGTAAGCCATACAATTGAATGGAACTGATTTATCATAATGCTTTTCTTAGAGAAATCCCAACTATTTTGTTACATGAGAGTTTGGGATGTGTACAATAGAAAATGCAAATATGCCGTTGTTGCTGAAAGAATTACAGAAATAAAACTTCTAGAATGCATATGCTTTGGGGCATGGCTTTTAAAACTATCCTATGAAAATGATCTATTTGTAATGAGTAATTTTAATGTTTCATAAGAAACAAGGAAACTGGCTTTATGGGAGAAATCTCTGTCCCATCCAGTTCGAATTATGAAACTTTCCATTTGTTCAAAGTGTTTGGTCTTGTTTTGTTTGCCTGTTTTTTGTCAGAAAGTGTGGAAAGTTGAAAAGTGTGGAAAGTTGGCAGTGTTGTCCCCAAGACTAAGAGTATGTGAACCCTTTGTTTTCAGCGACCTTGTGTAAAGGTTAACACTTCTGTTAGGAAAGTCTGGAGAAAATCAGTACATTTGTGAGAATTCAGGTTAGCATCTGATGGTCTCCATCAGATGGGGTTTAGAGGAGATGAGACAATGTATTACCTTTCATCTTCAACGTTTCTTCTTTCATCTGCCTGCATCTAAGAGAAGAAAGTTTTGTATTAATTCCAGAAATGTATGTGAGAGATTTTGTTTTGCTTATGATAAAGAATATGAAAATGAGTGCATTTAATATAAGCAGAGTTTAGGTAATGAAAAGGGAGATTATTTTAAAAGTTAGAAAGCTGTTCATATCCCTGGTTCTATATTCCAAGTTCCCCATGTAGGATGTGTTGTGCCAGTTGTTGATAGATTTCAGCCCATCCCATTTTCAGCAAGTGTGATGGTACTTAATTCCATTTTATTTTGGCTGTGCAAATTTTCTTTATATTCTTAAAGTCCATTGAAGACATTTTCAGTGACTGCAGCGATATCTGTCAGTGATAGTGGAACTGATTGATTCCAAACCTTCTTGGTACTGTTATAGAACTTGGCCAAGACAAGACTCATGGCAGCAGTAGATGTTTCTGTGAACTTTTAATGACACCAGTGGGAATCTTATAAATATTTTGGGGGCTCCCTGTCCCCTCACCCTCTTTTTAATTTTTGTCTGAACTGAATATTAATATAAACATGGTATAAATATGCTACTCATCCTGAGTACAAGAGTTGACTAATAGGATTTTAAGCTGAGGTTACAAAGAGTCAAACTTGCTCTATTAGATGAAATTCTACTGTATCACCAGCTACTAAATACCATGCTATCAGCAAATTTTGAAAATCTCATTTCTTCTAAATTTGTGGATTGTAAATCTTCAAAATATAGCTGTTGAAAAATGAAAAATAGGCTCATATTTTAGATACCAAACTTAGTTTTCCTTTTTTTTTCTTCCATGTTCTCATCCTTGCCTAACACATAAAGCTTACAAAGTTTTCGTGGATGCATTATAAGGAGGATAATAAAATGTTTTTGCTAAAATATTTAGCAAGAGACTGTAGGTACATGGAATAAAGTGAAGAAAACAAACAAAACATCTCAGCCTTGGCCTAAATTTTCTGCTTTGAGAATTAGATGTTCCTGATATATATCTTACATTGATAATGATAAAGAACTTCCTGTTAAATTAACTGAAATTATTTAAAGTCATCTTTAGAGAAATCTGTTGCACTTTGTTGACATTATGCTCTTCTATTCAGCCATCTTCAAAGTCCAAGGAATTAAAACAGGAAAGAGGAAGGAAGATTTTTCAGGGCAACATATGTGTTGTTCATAAATGCAATAACCAAAAATATGTAAGAGTTAGGCAACAGTTTCTATTGCTGTCAGAAATCATTCTTCCATTTTGAAATTTCAAGAAAGGAATCCTTGAAATGTGGATAATGTGGAAGTGAAGGGGATATACATTTGGATATCATATGTTGGTAAGAAAACTGATTGGCAAAGGAAGCAGATGTCAAGATCAGGAGAATATTATGTCAGTAAAAGGATATACATAAAGAAAACAATTTTGGTGAAAAGTAGATAAAAAAAAGAAAAAGAAAACTTTAAAGTGTTCCCTCAGACTTGTTTATAAAGAATATATTTGAAGCTTGCATCTTTTATGATATATTTTCTGTGTATTTTTGAATCCAGTGGGTTAGATATCCCTGATACAAAACCATGGTTTTCCAGTTATTAGTCTTATTTTATCCCTGGGCTGTTGTGAATGGGGCCATTGCATACAGCTGAGAAGACTGTGCACTGCACCAACACAGGTGTGAAAGGCACTACAGCTACAAGTGGTAACCCTGGGTCGTTACTTGTGTTCAGTGGGATAAACAGATGCCCCTAATGTATATGGAATTTTATATGGAATTTTATGTTGCTGTTCAAGCACCTGAATAAAATACTTGGGATAGTAGGAGAGTAATCCTTAGACCACGTGTTTTCATCCTCACTCTTCCTAATTCCTCATTCCTTATTTTCATGTCTATTATGTCATGAATATTATTCATGATGAATAATATTCAATCTTGCTAAATCTCTCAGTATTTCTCCTCTCCTCCCCCCACCCCCCAACAACTGTTTTGAAATATCCCCAGGATTCCTAGTAAAATGCTACATGATCTGATAAAGACCACCTTTGTGAAGCTATTGATTTGGGTGGGTTTTCTGGGTGGTCTCCTATAATGGAGATGAAAGTTGGTTATGTCTGAAACTCCCTTTGCTAAAACTGAGGACATATCTCCTCCTGATCATAGGCAACAATTAATTTAACTCACTTTTTGGGTTAAAATATAAAAATAAAGTTAGGAAGATAACTTTAGAAAAGTTGTCTGAATTACTCAAAGAATTCTGATGCACCCTCAATGTATCTGAAATAAAACAGGGGATAGTTAACAATATTCTGAAAGATATAAGAACAGTGGTTATATATAATGCCATAGGGTACTCAGTATGTGAGAATGTGTAATATTTCAAGTGATATTCCTACAAATTCTTCATGAGAAGTGAGTACAACCTTTGCAAACAACAGTTTTACTGATACCTTTTAAACAGTTATGCTTTATTGCCTTATCTCTTATTTTAAACAACTCCTATTTATGTAATATAGTTGAAAATAATGAAAAGTGGCAACAGTACTAAAAACAATATTATGTGAAAGAAGTGTGTTAGGCACTCAGTCATGTCTGACCCTTTGTTACCCCATGGACTATAGCCTGCAAGGCTCCTCTATCCATGAAATTCTCTATTAGCTATTCCCTTCTCTGAGGGTCTTCCTGACTCAGGGTTAAAACCCAGATCTCCCACATTGTGGGCAGATTATTTTCTGTCTGAGCCACTGTATGCTGCTAAGTCACTTCAGTCGTGTCCGACTCTGTGCGACCCCATAGATGGCAGCCCACCAGGCTCTGCCATCCTGGGATTCTCCAGGCAAGAACACTGGAGTGGGTTGCCATTTCCTTCTCCAAGCCACTGTATACTTTTATAAAAATAGACTTTATATATTGTCATGTCTAAAATTGGGCTTCCCAGGTGGCTCTAGTGGTAAAGAACCCACCTACCAGTACAGGAGACGTAAGAGATGTGGGTTCAGTCTCTGGGTCAGAAAGATCTCCTGGAAGAGGGCATAGCAACTCACTCCATTATTCTTGCCTGGAGAATCCTATGATCAGAGGAACCTGGTGGGTTGGAGTCCATAGGATCACTAAGACGGACATGACTGAAGCAACTTAGTACTCATGCATGCCTAAAATTATTTGGCTGCATTTTCCAGGACCAAACTCTCAGGACTTGGTTTTAGTTCCCTTTCTTTACCTTCATAACACAGTGTGTTTATGTACTTATATGTCAATAGAAATAGTCTTTTAAAGTGTATTTCTAAAGTTACTAATGTCCTTTATGAGTAAGATCTGCTGTCTTATTGGAGCACTGAAATTTATCTGGCAAAGCTGTCAAAGAGACTTTTGTCTTAATAAAACAACTGTGCTTTCTCCGGATGTGTATATATTTTACTCTGGAAGATGATATTCTGAAAGGGAGAGTATCAACATGCAGTGCCATTTCAGAGCTTACTACATTTGCTTTTCATTATACCTTGTGGTTAAGAGGCTTCTGAATTTGGTGAATTTTATTTGCTCAATTGACTATATCAGTAGTATATTGTAAGGAAGCCTATAAGATGCTAAATATATGCCATAGAGCAAATATAATTAGTTTCAACTCTCTTGAATTGTTCCTCATTTTACTGGGTATCATGTGTATTTCCCAATGTTCATTAAATTTTATTATTGGCTCCTTTGTACTCATCACCTGCCTTTATATCTGAGCCAGCTGCTTTACTTTCTTTTTCCCTGTCCAATGCCACAGTAAAGGCATATTTTGGCTTTCTGCCCCTTCAAATATACTATATGACTTATATGTCTTTCTGCATCAGATATTTCCCAGATATCAGGAGAAAAAAAAAAGGTGCCAACGGGGATTTTGGAAAGAGACATTCTAAAACAGATCTCAGTGTTTTAAGTGTTTCAAGCCAAGTTTGGAGACTAGTTGTAACTTCATGCTCATTGTATCTTATGTTAGTTGTATTATTTAAATTTTCTCATTATATCTGGCAGATAGTCTAACCCAATCAGTCAAACAGTTTGCAAGTTGTCAGTACAAATTATTTCTTCTCTGTGCTTTAAGGGAAGTACTCAGCTAAATGAAAGAGGCTCACAAACCAAAAAAGGTTTTGAGGTGTATTGTGAAAAACTAGTAACAGTCAACAGTTTTCAGGATGGATTGGAGGAAAAAAAAATTAAGATCTGACTCTATTTCTGCTTCTGACCATTAAGTCAGATTAATAGGGATCTGACTTAATCTCCTGTCTTAAAAAAACTGGAAATGGGACAAAGTTATAAGAAAAAATGACATTGTTCAGTCTTTGAACAAAAGGCAGTGTAAATCTGTGATACCCAAGAGAAGGGTAATTAAAAACTGGTTCTATTTTTGTGCCACCTTACTTCCTGGAGGCAATGTCCAAATTCCAGAGAAAGTCTATAGAACCCAAGCAGAGTCCAGCATTTGTGCTGAGTTATAGAGACTGAAATCAAAGTTCAGAAAACCTAGAGGTCTAAATTTTTTAAGAATACCAGAAAGGAAGGGAAAAATGAATGAGAGAGAAAATGAGAATGAACACTGGAAACATACAGAGGTGTTTTCTCCAGTGTTTGGTAGAGGACTACATTGTACTTGTATGAGAAGGAAAAAAGCAAAGGTCTAGAAAAGGAGCACCATGATGTAGTATGATAAACAGTCCGCAGAACTCATGTAAGTCTAGGGACTCTTGGTATTTTCCCCAGCTAGAGTGGAGAGGCCACATAATAGATGAGGTATTTGTATTTCTTTAGAAGTGGTGTTAAATTGACTTAGACAACAAGCTGCTCTGTAACTTTTTTAAAATAGCTTGTGATAAAGTCTCAATAGTAACTTAATTGTGCCATTACAAACTCATACATTACATGAAATCCAGAAGACAATAATGTGTAATTCAAAACATCTCCCATCCAGGAAAAAATTATCAGACATGTAAAAAGCAGTATAAATGAGTCACACCCAGGAAGGAAAAAAAAAATTTGTAAGAAGGAAATAATCCAAAATGACAGAAAGGATAAATTCATGTATAAGAATATGAAACAGCTATTATAAATATTCCTCATAAACACAGAAGGTAGAAGAGAACATAAATGTGGTGAGAAAAGAAATGTTAGATACAAAATATTTAAATATTATAGAAGTGAGGGTTGGTGAACTTGATAATGTAGCAATAGAGGTTTACTGACTGTAAAAAACAAACAAACAAGCAAAAAAAACAGAGTTAAAAGACCTTATGGCAAAAAGTGAAGAGGAGCTAAAGACCATCTTGATTAAGGTAAGAGGAGAGTGTAAAAGCTGGCTTAAAACTCAACATTCAGAAAACTAAGATCATGGCATACGGTCCCATCACTTCATGGCAAATAGATGGGGAAAATAGTGAGAAATTTTATTTTCCTGGGCTCTAAAATCACTGCAGATGGTGACTGCAGCCAAGAAATTAAAAAACGTTTGCTCCTTGGAAGAAAAGCTATGGCCAACCTAGACAGTGTATTTGGAGAAGGAAATGGCAACCCACTCCAGTGTTCTTGCCTGGAGAATCCCAGGGATGGGGGAGCCTGGTGGGCTGCCGTCTATGGGGTCGCACAGAGTCGGACACGACTGAAGCGACTTAGCAGCAGCAGACAGTGTATTAAAAAGCAGACACATTACTTTGCCTAAAAAGGTCCATCTAGTCAAGTCTATGGTTTTTCCAGTAGTCACGTATGGATGTGAAAGCTGGATATAAAAGGATGAGCACAGAAGCACTAATGCCTTTGAACTGTGGTGTTGGAGAAGACACTTGAGTCCCCTGGACTGTAAGGAGATCAAACTAGTCCATCCTAAAGGAAATCAACCCTGAATATTCATTGGAAGAACTGATGCTGAAGCTGAAGCTCCAATATCTTGGCCACCTGATGCAAAGAGACGACTCATTGGATAAGACCCTGATGCTGGGAAAGATTGAAGGCAGAAGAAGGGGGTGACAGAAGATGAGATGGTTGGATGGAATCACTGAATCAATGGATATGAGTGAGCAAGCTCCAGGAGTTGGTGAAGAACAGGGAAGCCTGGTGTGCTGCAGTCCATAGAGCTGCAAAGAGTTGGGCGTGACTGAGCAACTGAACAACAAAAAGACCTAAAGAATAATGAGTGCATTAATAATCTGTGGTTCAAAACAAATGGTCCAACATGTCTGTACCTGGAGCCCCAGCAGGAAAGAGGGAGGCAACAAATATTGTTAGAAATAACTAAACTTTCCGGCTTTGGAAGAAGTCTAAATACTAAAGAACATAGAAGAAACATAACAAAATCAAATTGTTAAAAATGAGTAAAATGAGCAAATCATAACAAAAGCTGGATGAACTAGCTGCAATACACAGGGAGGAAAAAAGATCAGAATTACAACAGACTTCTCCTTAGGAACTATGCAAATGAAAAACTATAGAGTAGCATCTTTAAAGCGTCAAAGAAGGAAAATCATTAACTCAGAATTCTGTACTCAGAACAAAATTTCTTTTAAAAATGGATGTGAAGTAAATCCTTTTTCAGACAAACAAGCTGAGACAGTTAATCACCAGCAAATCTGTAGTAAAGTAAATGTTATTGAGGTTGTTCAGGGAGAAGGAAAATGATACCAGATGGAAATTTGCATCTACACAAAGGAATACATACCACAGGAAATAAAATTATGTGGATAAACATAAAATGCATTTTTATTCATTTTTGTTTTTCTTTAAAAGGAATTGACAGTTTAGAATAACGTAATAATGTGCTGTTTTAATATATGCTGCTTTCCCTCAGATTTGATGAGAAAAATGACTTAATTTATCTCATTTTTAAAATTCTCACAAGTAACTTGTGGAAGGAAGAACTACAGATATTCCCCCCATTTTACAGAAGATGAAACTGAGTCATAGCAACTGCCAGATTTGTACAGCTAGTAAGTGAAGAAGCAAAATTTGACTACAGGCTACCAAGACTTTTCAAGTCCATCCCTGAACTGTCAAGCTACAAATCAAATAAAATGTAAAATAAGAGAATCAATTTATTAAATTCAATTCATAAACTTCTCCCTCATGATTCTTATTTAGTAGATTTGGGACGAATTTGAGAATCTGTATTTGGAATCTGTATTTTTAGCAAGTACTCCTGATGGTATTGTTAAATCCAGTTTGAGAAACTCCATTTTCTGTGACTTTAAGTTCATTACTTCTCAGCACCGTTGTCTCCTATTCAAAGGTGGTGTTCTTTTTAGGATGAAATGGATGATGGTGCCCGGCACACAGTGCCAGACTTATTCTCTATAATAAGTTAGCTTGTTTTTATTGTACTTAGTGGTTGATGTAATTTCCTAGGTTATCAGCAGTGACTATTTTCAATTCTATATTTCTGTCCTAGTGAAATGATATTGTGTAATAAGCAAAAGATATTTCAAAGTGAAAGATACCCTTTTGCATGTGAGCATTAGTTTTCAATTTGATTGTATCAGGAAATACAGTGTGTTCTCCTCCAGCACATTTCTGAAATACCAGTTAGCTTATTACAGTTTGTAAATAGAATTATGTTGATATAATATAGCTTTATATGTCATACATTCTAGATCAAGGGAGGCAGAATAAGACAAGGTAGAAATTATAGCCTTGGGTAGGAAAAGAAATCCTCAGCTTTAATACTATCCACTCAACAGGTGCCCTTTTGGCTCAATTTTAAGAAAATTTAAAGAGTAAGTCCCTTATTCAGGGCCTCCTGTCTTGTGTGACTTTTAAATATTTGCCAATTGTACTACCCCATATGCCCATTTCAGTGGCAAACCTTTGGACTCAAAAGTTTGCCTTTCAACTAGAGTTTTTTTCCTACCAATTCTAATTAAAATATCTCCAGTGCTTCTATTCAATATGTTATTTGTTTGTTTTGTTTTCAACTCTGAGCTTGACTGCTTGCCTGGGTGGTCCTAATTATCTTCCGGAGTACCGGTATTATTTTTTATTAGTGATCTGCTCCCAAAGTCGCTTGTTTTGAATGACCTTCCCAGAACCTGATTTTCCACCCCCAGTACTATTATTTTAGGTATGCTATTTTGTCTGCAATGCGAGGATTGCAGGGTGCATGTATCTTCTCATGGAATTTAAAGCCTGTTTTAGGAACTTGAACATCTCCTCATTTGCAGTATTTCATAGTCTCTGGAAGAGACAGTGTGTTAAACGGTCTATAAGTGTACAGTAACTAACTTGCACTAGGAATGGAAAGTAAAGTAACTATTTCTTTATGACTACTAGTGTTATGTTTGTTTCTTATGATCCCATTGTGTAAAGCCCACTTGAGATGCTTTTTAAGTTTGCAAGATTTCTAAGTAGTATTTGAATTTCTTCTATACTTATATCAAAAGAACAAAAAAAAAAGTATGTTAGTTCTTGGATTAAATTCAAGTTTAAATTGGATTAAAAGTACATAATTTTAGACTTGGAAACATTAGACAAATAAAATCATTCCTTCACTATAGAGAGATATTTTCTACAATAGTGATTATGATTTTCATATTTGCCAACAGTTCTTGAAAGAATACTAAATGTTCATTCATTTTTCTGTGGACCTTTACTTAGAATATTACTAAATCTTAATATAGTTGTTAATTATTACATAAGTAAAATTTTTAAAATGAGGAAATTGTGAATGTCTTACAGAATTCTTCAACATAAGGGATATAAAATCAAATAAATTTCTGTTATTAGGTATAAATTTTCTATTGAAATCTCAAGACCATCATATAAGTATGGTTTTGCTAAATGGTGGGGGAATTTCTCTGGGGACCCATTATCTAAATGCAACTTTAAAGACAGTACGCTGCATCAGATGCTTTCTTAAAAACATACCCCTTGCTTTTATTATAGATCCTGATGTGCTTTTACCAGAAATGAAACTCGATCTGATAATTAAAATCATTTTATGGATAGAAGCATTATTGTGCTTAGCCATTGAATACATCAATGGACACTTTTTAGAAGCTTAGAATTTTAAGTTAGATTTAATGAGCTTGAATATTAGTTTTATTTTAAATTGTTTCTTAGTTTTTAAAGTTACTCTTTAAATAGTATAGGCTCTTTCACTTTTTAACTGCATGATTTTCATCAAATTACTTAAATGAATCTGAGTTAGCCTTTCTCTGAAGTGGAGAAAATACATGTGCCTATTCTTGAGTTATCCCATTGGTTAAGTGTGATAATGTGTGAAGTGCTTGCCTAGTAAGTGCTATGTAGTACATTTCCCATATGTATTAGCTCTAAATATTCTTATTGTCACCATTATTAAATTTTAAAATGATTATTGTATATCTGGTGTCTTGCTCTTTGTATTTACCATGTTTTCATAACCTAGGCAGTCATGATCTGCTGAGTGATTTAGCAGTTTTAGCTGCTATTGCATGAATTTAACCTGATTTCATGGGATGAAACAGAATGAACGCCATGGTTCATGGCTGTCAGTAGTGAAAAATAGCTGGAAATCAGACAAACAGCTTCATTGCTGAGATTGTTTCCGGGCTAAAAGTTCTTCCAACAGCTGTTTGTTTTGGCCATTAATTGCGTCCATTCTTTTTTTCTTTCTTTTTTTTTTTAAGCTGGAGGAAATACAGTTTTCTTTAAAAAGAGAATATAGGCTGATTATTTCTGAAGTCAGGAAGAATGCCTGTCCTTCTGCTATTGTGGTCTCTTGGCTGCTTTGGCAGTTGGACTGAAGGGTTTTCCTTTTGTTCTTTTTCACTCGCAATGCTCAGACTCAGACTGCTCTAGTGAGAAGAAACAGTAAATCTAGGAGCTCTTTAATCCTAGAGAAAGAGCTCTGTAGCAGTTACCTTCAAGAAAAGTTTCCTCCCCAAAGGAGTATTTAATATTACATGGGCAGTGACGCACTGAACAGAGGAGAGAGAATGAATATAGGAGAGAATGAAAACATGAGAATTCAAGCCAGCAAGAAAGAAACTTAACTAAAGATGAAGGGAAGTTTTGCCTCTTCCTGAAAGTTATATTATTAGTTGTTTTTTTTTAAATCATGATGACTGCTAGTTTTGTTTAAAGTATTTGTTCTGGAAATACTAAAGTTGGAGTCTACCAGACTGAGGTTAGAATTTTCTTTGGCAGCAAGAAGATACTTTTATAGAAGCCATGCCTGTACTTGGGGTTGCCTCAAAACTAAGGCAGCCAGCTGTTGGGTCAAAGCCTGTTCACACTGCTCTTCTGATACCAAGTCTTGGCACCACGGGGTCACAGCGCTCTTCTTCGAGACCTCTGGAACTTACTGAGTTAGAGAGCTCAATGCTTTCTTGTCAGCTCACCTTCAGATCAAACTGTGAATTTGAAGAGAAGAAACTCGTCCAAGGAAAAGCTAAGGAGACAGAAGACAGCAAGGTTAGTGACTAAAGGTTACCTGCAGACTTTAAAGCTGAAATGCAGATTTCCTGTTAGGATATAAAGCATGTTGTGAATTGGAGAGCAGTAGAGGAATATGGGTGTAAAAAAGTTAAGCAGTTTATATAGTCAATAAGCCTATGTACAGTTGTTGTAAAAGTTATGAACAGACTTCTCTGAATATGCCTGTTATCAGAACTACTTATTGATGAAGTACCTTGTTAAATCCTAGATATCTCTCTTACTGAAAACCATGATGATCACAAGTATGAGGTAAAGGGAAGCTATTTTTCACATATATTATAAAGTAAAAATAAGATTTATTTGTGAAACGTCATACAGACACCATCACTTTTCTCTAAATCATTTGCATTTTATATACTTTCTGACTGGATATGTGAATCCTAGCCTGCTTAATTCATTACAATATAGAAGAAAATGAAATATGATTTTCCTTGATACTGCACATTTGTCTGGGTTTTCACTTGTAAATTGAAACCCTGGTTTTACTCATTACTGACATCTTTTTCAGTCATTTAATTTATGACATTTGTGAACAGTAGCTCTTGGGTTTTAAACCATACTACACTCGTTTTCTCCAGATGCTGAAGGGTAGCATGACCCTTTTGTTGGTGAACTTCGCAGGAACTCCTTTATACTTTGCATCACTTTTTAATGCAGCATTAACTTAGGGTGTCCAGCTTTACAAAGTTACCATTCTCATCTCTGACTCCTTTGGAATGAGTTGATTTTACTCTCCCACCCAAATGTATGTTAAAAATAATTTAAGAAAAAGTCTTTGTACAGAAATCAACTGTACAAGTTAAAAAGAAAGTCACCCTTTTGTCTGAAATGTCCATTCTTTCCTCACTTGTTCATATCTTCTCAGGTACAGCAAAGTGCGACTTTCTTCATAAAGTCTCTGCTAGTTACCTTTCCTGTCCCTCCGTCTTCTGTTGTTCTTTATCTGTACCAATGATTGCAACATCTTGATTTATATTGAGTTTTAATTATCTGGATAATTTATTTCTATCTCCACTAAACTGAAAATATGTAGAGCCCAGGACCTTATTCTCTGTTACAGTTTCCTCTCCTCAATCCTTTATGCATAACAATTAAATAGTCATTGAATGGATTAACACATGAATGAATGAATCAATTAATGAAAAGACAATTATGCTGAGAAAGATTTAGTTATGTTCATGAGTCTCTTTGGACCATTCCGCCTGTAAAACGTATGGCTTAGAATGAATGATTTTTAAAGTACTTCTAGTTCTACAGTTATTCCTTTTATGTTTTAGGACAGCATCTTCTACCCAACAAAAATCAGTTAAAAGGAAGTAATTAATTTCAGGCTTAGAGTTCTCAGCCCAAAATAAACATTTCAAGGTGAAAGTAGGAAAGTGTAAACTACCAAACAAAGACTAAAAAATATTTAACTTTATGAAAATAATTAAAAGCAAATGGATGCCATTCTCTTCTAAAATTCCATGTACCCACCATGGCTTGTCTGATCTAGATGGAAGAGAAAGCACTTTTCTCTCTTGACCGTGGCTATAATCTCTGCAGGTTTAGTCCAGCTTCTACTTTGATAAATGGCCTTGGCCTAAGACTTGACCACCGTAAGTACTGTTCACAAGAGACTTTTGGTTGGTCTCTTTGGTTAATGAACATATGAGTCATACATCTGATATTTCAATAAGACTCTGTGGTAAGTAATGTTGTATTTATAAGGATGTCTTTACTATGTCACTTATCAGATTAAAAATTTTTCAGTCAAATGTAAAGAATGTCTGGTCAGCATTCCAGAATATTTCTAAATGTTAGGAAAGAATAAAGACTTACATAAACCTTTGAAAAAACTGAACTGAAGAAAACAGCAAACATGATCAAGGTAGCTATATTAGAGAAAATTAGATGTGGCTACAAATTGTTTTAAAAAAGGCGTAACCTAACAATAGCAGAATTAAAATAGGAGTTTCTTGCTTTTTCATTTAAAGGCTATCTGGAAGTAAGTGCTCCATGACTGGCAGGGGGACTTCATGAGATTGTTGGGGATCCAAGCTCTCTCTTTTTTGTTCACCATCATCATTTTGGCATCCATCTCTCAAGTCTTGAGTGGATAACTGACTTGCACTCAATTAAAAAGACATGTCCTATTTCATTAAGGATTCTTCCACGTCCATTTGGCCTATTTGATAGTTCCAAGGCCTTATCTCGTTGTAGTGGAGACTGGAAAATGTAAAGTTTATTCTAAGCAACCATGTGCCCAACTAAAAATTATGGATTCTGTTTCTAAGGAAAAGAGACCATGGATAGTACCCACAATAGATGACTATCATTAAGAAACATTTATATGGAGTATTTGGCTAGTCCTTGTACTGAACAGCCCCACGGTTTGGTGAGAGAAAACAAACCTGTATATGGCAGTGTCAGAAACGGACCTTCAATCCAGTACTCCCTTCTCCTGTTCTTGCTTTTGGTTAGTGTACATGCCAACATTCCAGGCATCTAATCTTGATTGCCCAGTCTAATGTCTGATAATAAACACTGCTATTCCGTGTTCCATAATTTGCTAGAAATAGGAGATTTTGCTTCTGTACTGCAGCTTTGTATTTATCCCCTTATGCACATCTGCATTGATTCCTTTATGCACAGACTTGACCCTTGTTAAGTTTTCTGTCAGTTATTGTAATAATTCTAAATTGGTCCCTTCCCCAGGGATTCTCTATCACATCTATTCAAAATATTTACCCTTCTGATTAAAAAAAAAAAAAAGACTTTAGCTACTTCTCCTGTCTTATATTTCAGTCCTCCGATTGGTGTCACCTCTATCTTAGCTCCATCTGGCTGCTCTTTTTCTCATGCTTGTCCCAACCTTTTTCAGTCAAATTAGACTCCCTGTTCTTTTTTTTCTTTTTTTAATTGAAGTATAATTACTATACAATACTATATGTTACAAGTGTACAATATAGTGATGCACAACTTTTAAAGATTGTCACTCCATTCATAATTATAAAATATTGACTATTTTTCTCATGTTGTGCAATACATCCTTCTAGCTTATCTTATACCTAATAGTTAGTATTTCTTACTGTATTATACCTGTACCAAGTGTGCTTAGTACCAAGTCAGTCTCAGTCATGTCCGACTCTTTGCAACACCATGGACTGCAGCCCACGGCTCCTAGGTCCATGGGATTCTCCAGGCAAGAATACTGGAGTGGGTTGCCATTTCTTTCTCCAGGGGATCTTCCCAACCCAGGGATGGAACCTTCATTGACAGGTGGGTTCTTTCCCACTACCAACACCTGGGAAGCCCATACCTATACCATACCTACTAAATACTCTCTACCCTTCCCGGCCCCCACTGGTAATCACTAGTTTGTTCTCTATGTCTGTGTCTGCTTCTTTTTTCTTATATTCACTGGTTCAATGTGTTTTTTATATTCCACACACAAGATATCATAGGATATTTGTCTTTGTCTGACTTATTTTCCTTAGCGTAATGACCTCCAAGTACATCCATGTTGCTGCAGATGGCAAAATTCCATTCTTTTTATGGCTGAGGTGTGTGTGTGTGTGTGTGTGTGTGTGTGTACAATGCATTTTCTTTGTCCACTCATCTATTGATGGACACTTAGGTTGCTTCCATATCTTGGCTATTGTAAATAATGCTCTATGAACATTGGTGTGCATGTATCTTTATAAATTTGGGTTTGGGAGGTTTTCCAAGAGTGCAATTGCTGGAACATATGGTAATTTTGTTTTTAGTTTTTTTAGAAACCTCAATACTGATTTCCACAATTTACATTCCTACCAACAAAGTAAAAGGGTTCCCTTTTCTTCATATGCTTGCCAGCGTTTGTTATTTGTGTTCATTTTGATGATTGTCATTCTGACAGGTGTGAGGTGATAGCTCATTGTGGTCTTAAAAAATAAATAGCTTTAATTACGGATTTCATGTCCTGATTTCATATTCCACCATGATATTTCAAGGATTTATACTTTTTTCTGTCTACCTCTTGTTCTGACTTTCAACCTTTCTTGAATTTTCTAGTGTCTTTGCTCATATGGATTTGCTTTTCTTTTCTTCCTGGGTGTTCACCCAAATGAGAAAGAGAGTCACTTTGGTTAGGAGATCATACTTAAACATCTGGAGATTAAGGTTAAGAGAGAGTGTTATACATTGTCATGGTTCAGCAAATATGTGATTAAGCATTAGACATCCCTGTTAGTGAAAGTTCCTTAGCCGACCTACCACTGAAAACTTGTCCTCACTTTTAAATGCCCAGCCTCTTTTCAGCTTGATCTGTCACCTACATATTACTTCTATTGTCATTTTTAATTTCTTTCACACATGTCTTGTTCATCCCTTCTTTCTTAGATTACCTATGCAAACTAAAGTTTTTTTAATATTATTATAGAAAATAAAATTTTTGAGCATCTACCTTGTACTTTGTAATCATGATGGTGTGATCACTTAGCTAGAGCCACACATCCTGGAGTGAGAAGTCAAGTGGGCCTTCGGAATAATCACTATTTGAGCTATTTCAAATCCTAAAAGATGATGCTGTGAAAGTGCTGCACTCAATATGTCAGCAAATTTGGAAAACTCAGCAGTGGCCACAGGACTGGAAGAGGTCAGTTTTTCATTCCAATTCCAAAGAAAGGCAATGCCAAAGAATGCTCAAAATACTGCACAATTGCACTCATCTCACAAGCTAGTAAAGTAATGCTCAAAATTCTCCAAGCCAGGGTTCAATAGTATGTGAACTGTGAACTTCCTGATGTTCAAGCTGGATTTCAAAAAGGCAGAGGAACCAGAGATCAAATTGCCAACTTACATTGGGTCATCAAAAAAAGCAAGAGAGTTCCAGAATAACATCTACTTCTGCTTTGTTAACTATGCCAAAGCCTTTGACTGTGTGGATCACAACAAACTGTGGAAAATTCTAAAAGAGATGGGAATACCAGACCACCTGACCTTCCTCATGAGAATTCTGTATGCAGGTCAGGAAGCAACAGTTAGAAACAGACATGAAACAACAGGCTGGTTCCAATTATGAAAAGGAGTACATCAAGGCTGTATGTTGCCACCCTGCTTATTTAATTTATATGCAGAGTACATCATAAGAAATGCTGGGCTGGATGGAGCGCAAGCTGGAATCAAGATTGCTGAGAAAAATATCAGTAACCTCAGATATGCAAATGACACCACCCTTATAGCAGAAAGCAAAAAAGAACTAAAAAGCCTCTTGATGAAAGTGAAAGAGGAGAGGGGAAAAAAACTTTCTTAAAGCTCAACATTCAGAAAACTAAGATCATGGCATCTGGTCCCATCACTTCATGGCCAATAGATGGGGAAACAATGGAAACAGTGTCAGACTTTATGTTTTTGGGCTCCAAAATCACTGCAGATGGTGACTGCAGCCATGACATTAAAAGACACTTGCTCCTTGGAAGAAAAGTTATGACCAACTTAGACAGCATATTAAAAAGCAGAGTCATTGCTTTGCCAACAAAGTTCCATCTATTCAAAGCTATCATTTTTCCAGTAGTCATGTGTGTATGTGAGAGTTGGCCTTTAAAGAAAGCTGAGTGCCAAAGAATTGATGCTTTTGAACTGTGGTGTTGGAGAAGACTCTTGAGAATCCCTTGGACAGTAAGGAGATCCAACCAGTCCATCCAAAAGGAGATCAGTCCTGAATATCCATTGGAAGGACTGATGCTAAAACTGAAACTCCAGTACTTTGGCCACCTGATGCAAAGAACTGACTCATTTGAAAAGACACTGATGTTGGGAAAGATTGAAGGTGGGAGGAAAAGGGGATGACAGAGGATGAGATGTTGGATGGCATCACTGACTCAATGAAAAATGAGTTTGAGTAAACTCCAGGAGTTGGTGATGGACAGGGAGGCCTGGTGTGCTACAGTCCATGGGATCGCAGAGTCGGACACGGCTGCCTGACTGAACAGAACTGAACTGATCTTATACTTTATAGGAAATTTTTCATTTTAGTCTCACAGTGTTTCTTTTTTTAAATTTTATTTTAACTTTAGTTTACTTTACAATACTGTATTGGTTTTGCCAAACATTGACATGAATTCACCACGAGTGTACATGTGTTCCCAAACATGAATCCCCTCCCACCTCCCACCGCATACCATCTCTCTGGGTCCTCTCCATGCACCAGCCCCAAGCATCCTGCATCCTGCATCGGACATAGACTGGCGATTCGTTTCTTACATGATAGTATACATGTTTCAGTGCTATTCTCCCATCTCATCCCACCCTTTCCCTCTCCCTCTCCCCCAGAGTCCAACAGTTCACTTTATAGATCTGAGTCTCTTTTGTTGTCTCACATACAGGGTCATCATCCCCATCTTTCTAAATTCCATATATATGCGTTAAACAACCTAGATGTCCATCAGCAGATGAATGGATAAGAAAGCTGTGGTACATATACACAATGGAGTATTACTCAGCCATTAAAAAGAATACATTTGAAGCAGTTCTAAGGAGGTGGATGGAACTGGAGCCGATTATACAGAGTGAAGTAAGCCAGAAAGAAATCACAGTGTTTCAAAGAAGGCATTGTATCCACATTTACAGAGGATTAAACTGAGGCCTAGATAGAGTGGGAAACCAGCATAGGATCAAACAGTTAAGTACTAGTGTCAAAATCCAGAGTTTGAATCTAGATTTGTTTCTACAAAGCCTTTTTTTTTTTTTTGCCTTTACATTACATTCTCTCTTCATGATATAGTTGCAATATTCTATTTTTACTTTTTCCTCCAAATTTCACCTTTTTTTAAAGACTTACTTCCAAAGTCAAAGAAAAGAATAAGTGTTGTGCAGGTGAAAAGAAAGGAAAGTTTACGTTCAGTTGGGGAGATATAAAGAAAGTACTTGTACATGATAGAATGGAGGTTTGATTAATATTCTTACCCTATTAGTTGTAAGAACAATCAAGGGAGAGATCACTTCTTACTATTTTGTTCATATAGTCCCAAAACTAATGCTTTGAAAGCAGAAGATACTGAGAAGCATTAAATTGAATATTTAAAAAAAAAAAAAAAAGAAATTGTGACATAGACAAGAAAATATATGGATAGTATTGCTAATGAGGGCAGTTATTTTGTCAGATTTTACATTGGATAGAAATCCTATTTGGCTGGAACATTAAAAAAATACTTCATCATCAAGTAGTTGGAATTTAATGCATTCTTTTGAGGAGAGGATTTCACAGAGGGATACCAAGTGGGAAAGCCATTATAATTTAAGCAGACTATTAATGAAAAGAAACAATTTAGGGATCAGATTATAGATGCAGGCAGATGGAGGCATTTGGTAGACAATGAAGGAGTCTCTTCTTATGTAAAAATGAGACAAAATTACACTGTCAATGACATTTCAGAGAAATCAGAGTGGAAAGGGACTAATATTAACTAACGCTTAAAGAGGCTTGCTAGATGCCATTTATTGGACTGAGCACTTCATGGAGTATTCCATTCAGTCCTGGCTGTAGCTTTATGATATAAGTACCGTTATTATCCCCATTTTACAGATGAATAAACTGAAGCTGAAATTAAATTGCTTGTCAGTATCTCAATGTGGTAGAATATGGATTCAGACTGACTGTGGTTCCAGAAGATGCTGTTCTTACCAATAAACAACATTGCAAGCAAGGAGGACTCCTTGTGGTGCCAGGGGAAGAGAAGAAAGGCTATTGGCTGACTTAATTTCTGTACATATTCAGTTCAGTTCAGTTCAGTCACTCAGTCGTGTCTGACTCTTTGCGACCCCATGAATCGCAGCACGCCAGGCCTCCCTGTTCATCACCAACTCCCAGAGTTCGCTCAGACTCATGTCCATCGACTCAGTGACGCTATCCAGCCATCTCATCCTCTGTCGTCCCCTTCTCCTCCTGCCCCGAATCCCTCCCAGCATCAGAGTCTTTTCCAATGAGTCAACTCTTCGCATGAGGTGGCCAAAGTACTGGAGTTTCAGCTTTAGCATCAGTCCTTCCACAGGACACCCAAAACTGATCTCCTTTAGAATGGACTGGTTGGATCTCCTTGCAGTCCAAGGGACTCTCAAGAGTCTTCTCCAACACCACAGTTCAAAAGCATCAATTCTTTGGCGCTCAGCCTTCTTCACAGTCCAACTCTCACATCCATACATGACCACAGGAAAAACCATAGCCTTGACTAGACGGACCTTAGTCGGCAAAGTAATACCTCTGCTTTTGAATATACCATCTAGGTTGGTCATAACTTTTCTTCCAAAGAGTAAGCATCTTTTAATTTCATGGCTGCAGTCACCATCTGCAGTGATTTTGGAGCTCAAAGAAATAAAGTCTGACACTGTTTTCACTGTTTCCCCATCTATTTCCCATGAAGTGAAGGGACCAGATGCCATGATCTTAGTTTTCTGAATGTTGAGCTTTAAGCCGACTTTTTCACTCTCCTCTTTCACTTTCATCAAGAGGCTTTTTAGTTCCTCTTCACTTTCTGCCATAAGGGTGGTGTCATCTGCATATCTGAGGTTATTGACATTTCTCCCAGCAATCTTGATTCCAGCCTGTGTTTCTTCCAGTCCAGCGTTTCTCATGATGTGCTCTGCATATAAGTTAAAATATTTAATTAGCATTGCTAGTGAGTTGCAAATAAAACACCAGTGTGTCCAAGTGCCTGGAATGATCAGAAGACAATTAAGTTGACACATGGTCTCCATCAAATTGTTTGAAAAACAAAAATATTGATAAATAAAAGAAACCCCATGATAGAAATACATAGCAGCATATGTCAGTAGAGTGGAGGGCGGTCTCTCGCCTCCAGCTGTTTCCTTCATGGCAAGGATGCCTGGTTGCTGAGGACTGTGGCCACTCCTGTTGGCTCGCTCACACAGCAGCACTTGCAGGGCTGGCCAGGCCCATGGCTGCATAGGTCAGCCCTCTGTCTCTAGATGGTTCCCCCTGCTTTGCCTAGTTCTGCTGTGCTTGCACATTTAATTATTTGTATTTAAAGAAACATGATGATTTGTTTTTCTCATTATAGCTCATGCTCCAAGTTTTATAGTGAAGCTGTTAATAGTTGCTTTAATTGTTTTTGTCTTTGTGATGGCAATAGTGTAAAAAATATTGTAATGATCTCTGAATTTTAACTTTTTCTCTGCTCGCTGAAGACTCAGATTTTTAGTAGCATATATTTCTTTCCCTTGAGTAACAATTTATAGAAACGTGATGGTGTAATAATTTATTATTTTAGTTTGTTCTTTACAAAGTCTTTAAAGAATTATATGTAATGTTTTAAACTATGAAATTACCAGAATTTCTGGTGTAAATTATATGTGATTAAATGTAATTCAAAATCTCATACAACTTGTAAATTGTTCTTCTGCAGGTGTCACTGTTGAGTGAATATTTGATGACAATTTGCTAAATGCATTCTTCTTAGCTTCTTCCTTTCTAGTGTTATAGACATTTTTTCTTTCCTGTAATAAAAATGAAGGTACTTAATATATTATTTATGGAAACATACAATTAATACATCATACATATGTCATTAATATGTAAATAAAATAATTGATCTATAGTTGATATTTATGCTATCATGTCTCCAGGAATTACCCTCAAGCTTGAACTTAAAATACCAGCTGGCATAGTTAAAAGAACATCAAATTAGGAGCTCAAAGATTTGAATTAAACTTCTGATAGATTTTGAAAGGATAAGTTATTTAAACTCTCTCGACTTCAGTCTCTGTATCTGTAAAAAATAAAAGAGAACTGAGGACAGCAGTTTTTGGTAAAGTTTTTCTAAGGGTAATAGTTTTTTTATGTACTCCTTTTATTCTTCATGATTTTTGTCCTATCAGTTATCACATTTCTCTTTTTATTTAATCTTTCTCTTCAGTGGATTTTTTTGACCAGTATTTTTCAAAATCATCACATTTTGGACCTGATGGTTCTGTGATATGGGGGAGCAATCTTACTATCATGGGACATTTAGCGTAATTTAGGCCTTTATCTACTGCATGCTAGTAGAATCCTCCAGTTGTGACAACCAGAAATGTCTCCAGATGTTGTGAAATGTGCCTGTAGGGAAGGTGAAGTCAAACTCAGTTAAGAAGCACTGCTTTAGAATCAGCTTCTGAAAATGCTCAGGTCTTCACTATATAATAATAACAACCAATATTATTATTAATTGTTTAAATGTTAAATATATTCATTAATTTTAACATTGATATTTAATGATTATTATTTGCAGATACATTTCTTTAAAGAGTAGTTTGTGTTTATTGCCACTATTCCAAGCTTTACATTTGCTTTACTTTTCTTGATTTCTGACTTTTGTTTTCTGAGAAGTTACTAATGGCTTTTAAAAAGACATCTTTTCTTGGCTCACATTTACTTCTTATTTTCATCCTGTTTGTACCATTTAACATCTGCTGACCACAATTGTCAATTTAGAATACTCCAGTATTCACTAACAAAGTGACCCTGGCAAGTCAATTAATACTTAAGCCTCAGCTTCTTCATCTATAAAATGGAGACAATAATATAAACTAACCACATAAAATTGCTCTGAAGAATAAATGAGGTATTTATTGCCTATAAACTGTGTGCCACCATACATAGTTGGTGGTCAACATATTACCTATTATAATACTCTAAAATATGTAATACTTTAGTATAAAGATAAGCAATATTAAGTATTGTTAGTAGGACAAAAGAAATAGTGATTAATTTCCATGCATGAGTAAAGTAACATTTCAACCATGATTTGAAGACTGAATTTGTTTAGTCAAATAAATACAGAATAAGGAACATTTTAGGGAGAATAGCATCTACCAAGGTATGAAATACTGTGCTGTGGTTAGAAAACTATGGATTATTCAGCAAACCTAAAACGTAAAGAGAGATGTAGTTGAGATGAGGCAATGGGAGGGTGACATTAAATGCTCAATAAGTACTTTGTATTTATTCTGTAGAGGATAGCGGGAGGATATCAAGAGACATGATTAAGTCTTTATGTTAGAAAGATGAGGATAAAATAAAATATGGAAATATCCAGTAAAAAGAGAGTTTGGAAATACAGAAGTTTAAGAGTGTGTAATGGAGCAAACTTTTGTCTAAAATAACCCTCTCAAGAGTAATGGAAGAGGGACAAGTCTCGTGAAATGAGCTATAACTTTTTGAATTAACGTACTAATTATCAACAAAACACACTGTGTTTTGAAGTATTTTAATTCAAACAAAAATTTACAGTTTATTTGGAAATGATAATTTGTGAATTTGGCAGCAAGTAGCAGTTAAAACTAATGATAATTATTAATATTTTCTGAGTACCTACCACATGCTGGATGCTATACCCAATTTATTATTATTACAATTAAATATATGTAGAAACTGAGCTCAGAGAGATGTCAAAATAGAGCAGGGATGCCAACCTAGGTCTATATGACCCTTAAGTCCTTTTCAATCTCCCTCTCTGTCTCTCTCTGATAACAATTTATAAACCACAGTTAAAATCAGTGTTATTATTTCTTCTTTTTGTTGCTTCAGTCACATAATGGGAAAATATAGAAAACTGTGGATACTTGCAGGAAGGCTGAATTAAGTTTTGACAATTTTCACTTTGAACTCTTTGTCCTCCCACTGTTGTTCCATTTTTGCTCTGAGAAATGCTTTACTTTGGATTCCTGCTCGTTAGAACCAGTAGAGAAATTCAATATCTGTGGGAGAGATCATTAATTGAATGCATGGCAGGATTTCTCCACTGTACCCAGTAAATGGAATGATTTGTTAAAAAGTGTTAGAAGTCTGCCTGGAGATGGGAAGATGGTGGCAAAAATTTACCTCTTTCTACCACAAAATAAGATGATACAGTTTCCATCAAAGAGAAAAACCAAAGAAAGAAACAAAAAACAGCAGGCCATCTCTTTTTGCTGCATTTTGATGTTTTAAAGGACTCTTGCAGAATTGAAAACCTGTGGGGTGTCAGGTTCACAGGTTCCCATCATGACATGTGTTAAAGTAAATTTTGTAAACAGTCACAATGTTATTTGGTTAGTTAAGGTAATGCTAAATTCTCTAACAGATAAACTCAAGGGCTTGGTGGCTTAACACAGTAGGAGGTTATTTTTCAATCTTCTGTTGTTCTATAATATTGGGGTTTGAAAAACTGGTACCTAGGTCAAATCTGGGTTGGCACCCAAGTTTAGAAAGTAGAGCTTTAGTGGGAGGCAGCTATCACATTTGTTTCTATGCTGTCAATGGCTGCTTTTGTGCAGTGAGGCTAGAGTGGAGTAGTAATAGAGACAGTATGGCCTTAAATATTTACTGTCTGGTCCTTTATAGAAAGTATGCTGACGTGGGTTTATGGTAACTCAGGAAATCAGATTTTTTTTTTAGCTTGTGGTTGTACCATCCTACCTTTAGCTAACCGTCACTAAAAGAGAGAAAATAGAGGATTGTGTAAGAGGCTTAGAAATTCCACAGAACTCACTTCCACTCAGTTCTGTTGGCCAGAACCCTATCACAGGACACCTAATTGCTGGAAAGGCCAGGAAATACAGCCTAGCCACACATCTGGAAATGGTTTGGTGAACTATTAGCCAGAATTTAGTTAGCCCATGACTGCCTAATTAGTCAGATTCTCCAAATCTGCCAAAATTTGCCATATTAGAAATATTCTCAGGTGCCCAGAAGTGGTTTCCAGATTGTCTAAAAGTTCTTGATATAAGGATATGTCTTTAAGTGCCAAACATTGAATGAATGGAGGACCATGCTGCTGCAGGCAAGAGTACTGGAGTGGGGTGCCATTGCCTTCTCCAGTGGAGGACCATAATTATATTCAAACTACTAAATGTACAGAAAGAAAATACTGTGTATTTAATTCTGCTTTTAAAAAAATAGACCAGGCGCATGCACACAAATGCAGCATATATCAGTAATAGCAGCGGTATCATCACTCCACAGGCTGCTTCCTGCTTGATGATTTTGCTACCCATCTTAAGTTTCTCCTGTTCAAACCGGCTGGTCCAAACTTACATCCTGAAGGCAACTCTCTCTTGGTCCTGTGCCCTTGTTTCTACTTGCTTTACTGCTCAGCTTGTAGCATTTTCCTCTTGTTGGATTTGGAAACTCCATCAAAGCTGGGAGCCAGAAGGGCCGAAAGAGCTTCAGATCTGAATTCTAGAAGTGAAATGTAGAGTCGCGCTGGAGTCAGGAAGGGAGTCAGGAGCAGGAAGGAGGCGTTTGGTGGCTTCTAGATGTCCAGTGCATGGCTACATAGTTGTGTTAGGGAATATCTGCTCTCTCAGTCTGAAGACACCACCTCGCTCTGTGGGCACATTACACATTGGCTCCAAAGTGGACCGGGTGGCAGTGTATGAATGAGTCATTGACAAGTCCACTAGTATTGGAAGAAGCAACTCATATTGCAATCCTTTCAGACCTTGGTGAGCAAATACAAAGAACAGTGTATAAAACAACCTCTTTTCAAATGCAACATAAATTTCTAAATGACTTAATTGGTCTTTAGATTTAATTGTACATCTGGGACTGTCTACTCGGGTTTCTATTTCTCTTTGTCATTGTTTACTGTTTAGCTTTAGCATGGATCAATTTAAATTGCTCAGCTTTTAGGCTCTGAAAAATATGCAGGTAATAGGTATTTCTCTTTATTGCCCCTGAATGCTTACATTTTTAATCTTGCTGTGCCTTTCTGTTTTTAGCCATTTGTTGCATTTCTACAGAGCAATGTTTTTGCCAGAATCATTTATGTTATTATTTTGACCCATATACATTTTTGGATTCTGTTTTACATTTCCTTTCTCCTCAAACCATCTGTTTTTTATAGCTGTTTTTTCCTTCCTTTGGCTGGCTTTTTGATATCCACACTTGTGTGTTGCCTTCTTCCATTGAACACAAGGGTTATCATCTCCAACAATATGTTTTCTCTGCTCTTTTCCTCTGATTCAAGCTAAATCTATTGTATTCTAAAACAAGGTTGCTATTTCACAAATAAATCCCTCCAAGTTCTACTTCTGTGTCTATATCATGGATCCTATTTCCTGTATCTATTAATTAGTCCATCATCAACTATTTATGCTTACTATGTAAAAGGAAGTATGTGTGTGTTTGAAAGCTCATTTTAACATGATGGGCTTTGTGGGAAATATGCTAGCAACAACTATGAGTCTTTAGGAATTTATATTTATTATTGAGGGCAACATTAAATTCCTCTTTGATATTACTTAGAAATATCAGAAACAATTATATTGATAATTCAGGTTTCTAATAATCATAGTGTTTATGATACATTTGAAGCATGTGTTTTTTTTCTTTCATTAAATTTCAAACAGGTTTATTCTCTTCAGTTGGGACAATCAAAAAATGTCTCCAGACATTATCTGTCCCCTTGGAGCAGGAGAAGTTGCTCTCCATTTAGTGCTGCCAGTTCAAATCCTGTCTCTCTTGGAAAAAAAAAATGCTTTAGTAGAATTAAAAAAAAATGCAACATAACTTCAAACATGTGAATAAACATGTGTGAATAAAATATGATCATAAGAAGGAAAGAACAGTAGAATAAGATAAAGCTAGAGAGAGACTGGTGTGTAAAATTTATTCTGTGATGTTTTGTATAGTTGCTAAAGGTCATCTACACATTTAGATCTGAGCTTTGGAGCTGCTGATACATGAAGGTTAAAGCAAGTGATGTTTTTATCAATGCCCAAAGCATGAGCTAATATTTCCTTAGGAGTTTCACATCTTTGTCTGCTCTTTGGTGTGCAAGAAATATTTTGTAGGGGCATAGGGAGATCTTACTGTATAATTTAAATAACAATTTTCTTGATACCATTTTTATTCCAAATTTTACTTATTGTTTTCTCCCCTTCTCCTTACCTTCTATAAGGAACCCTTAAGATGAAAAAAATTCAGTTCACTTAGGTGAGCAACTGTATTGGTTTTCCCAGAACTGTCCTGATTTTTAGCTCTGAAATTTTTTGTTTGGTGAATCTCTCAGTCCAGGGCACACTAGGATGGTGGGTCACCCTAATTCTGAATCCGATGTTCTTATTTCTCTCTTTACTTGTATTTCACTTTTATCTCATTATTAATTCTAATTTGGTAGTAGTTGAAATGTATGTTATATTTATTGATTTTAAAATATCACGTTACTTAATTAAGGGTTCGTTGTCAGACTCAGTTTGACAGACCATGTCCTTTCTTGAATGCCAGTTATTCAGATTAGAAGTCGTTTCTGTGGAGGTTTTAGTTGTTCGAAGAAGGACTCTCCTGTTTTGAGGTTCAGGTGTTTGCGTCTGCTCCTTACCTCTGCCATTTGCGCTGCTGCTGCTGCTAAGTCGCATCAGTCGTGTCCGACTCTAGGGCTGGCAATAGTGAATGCCCCGTTGTTTCGTTTTGTGTGAAAGACTTAGGGTTGTCAGTGAAACAAACATAGATCCCTGCATTCATCAGGTGATTTCCAACATAATTTCCATAGTTCTGAGTTGAATTTGGAACTATCTTGAGGTTAATTTGTTTTCTCTCCACACTCGGAAAAACAGGACTTTTCAATATACTTCAGCAGCGTCTTTCTCCATAAGACAGACAGGATGTGGTCTGGGAGAAAGTCCACACTTTTAACAATAGCCCATTGACAAAAACTTGGGGAAGCACAGAGAGGAAGAGAGCATCTGTCTACACCCAGAATTATCAGAAGCATTTGTGTGTGTGTGTGTATGAGAATCTTAGGTTTCAGAAAAATGTCTTTTAAGGTCACCCGTTTTCCCTCTGTTTTTATTGGATGAGGAAGATTGCCTTGAAGATAACACAGCATTTTAAATTCAGGGGAGGAATTGCATCACACTTTGTCTAGTTATCCCAGGCAGAAAATTAATTCCCTCAGGCACTAAACACATTTTGTTTAGCTCTTATGGCTGGTGTGTGTGAGGCAAGCTTAGAGAATTTAAAACCCAAGAAGATAAAATACAACTGAAAGATAAGGCTGCAGAGGTTTCAGCAAGAAGGAAATCCTTTTAGGCTGAGAGTGGGCCAGGTGTCGGCAACTATCTACAACTCATTCTGGGTGCAATTTGAGAGAAGATGCTGCTTGGAGTCAGGGTATCACACGCACTGATACATCCCTTTCTCTTCTGCAGCCTTGATCAAACAGTCATTAAAGTTTTAATTAAATTTAATATTTTCAGGGTTTAAAAGAAAATCTCTGACATCATATCCCTGTGTTTGTTCTGTCGCATTCATAGTTTGTTTTGCCTTCCAGAGGATAGTTCCCCTCACAATGGTGACTTGTGTGAACACATTCAGTTGGAGCAGCTGCCACTGAGTTGAAAGAGTTAGAGGGAGTCCCAATGTCTGCCTTGTCTTTTGTTTTCTTCTTTTCAAGTGTGGTTGTGTAAAACTTTTGTTCATGTCTTACCACCTGGATCCTCTGGTGAATTTGTTGCTACTCTCCAAAGGACTTGGCTGTTGGCACTTCCTGTTGTATAGTGGGCTTTCATTTATAGGACATCTGTAAAACCACCACATGAATTAGTCACAGCAGCAAAAATGGCATTCTAATAAATATAGTAAAACTTCAGAGGACATTCTTGAGCCAGGAGAAAGTCCCCCAAACAGATGTAATTTAAGATGAGTAATCTGTAAGTCAAGGTGCGGGTATTATACTCTCTACCAGAAAACAGCACTTGGATTTCCTGGCAATGCAATTATGTAATAACTGTGGTTTCTTTCTGTAAACTGTGTCTCAGACAGGGAGGAAGAAGGAACCAACTGGATTGTGTAACTTTATAAATAGAAACAGCCATGTTAAAATAACAGGACTGTTCTGAGTAAAGCCTACGAATGTTGCTACTAGCTGCAAAGCTGGGCTGCTGAATGAATATAAAATTCATTCTGTGGAGTATATCTCAGATTTGCCCAAGAATGCTTAATGGGAGAAGTCAGTGAGAAGTCCTTACCCTCCTTGTATTGTATGCCAAGTATTTTAATTCAAGTAAATGAAAATTTTCTCCACTAGAAATAGTCAATTTGAAGACATACTGGATAGAACTTTGTCTTCCAGTATGAAAAATAAATAATGAGCTCACTCCAGTTTTAATACAGCACATAATTTACTAAACACTTGGAACAGTTTATATCCTGGCAGTCATATAAAGGATAAAAAGGCACCTATCATCTTATCTATTGAACAAAATGTGTGCTACTTTTGCCATATGTTTCTGGAACACTAGATGATTTAAACTTTATTGCTGTTTTTTATTTTAGAGGGCAGAACCCAGGTAAATAGAGATAAATTTCTTTAATAAAGACTGAACCATCGGTCTTCTCAGCATGATGCCATTCGATTAGATATATGTTCCAAAAAAGAGACTATGCTATATTTGCCAGTTTGCTGAGGTTTATAGATTGTAAGTTTTGACTCTCTCAGGAATGACTGTACAACAGCAGTATTTTCTGTGATTTTTGTGACTATAAAAGTGACACTAGTCCTTCCTAGATGCTGTTGACCAGTTAATCTTCCATAGCACATCTGGGAATCTTGGCATTCATTCAAAGTTCTCCCTTATCTGATTGAAATGAAATTTCTCACTTAAACTCTAACTTTAAGGAGAGTCTTATTGATTCATGTTTATATCCCCTGAGATTCCTAATATAACATCTTGCATGCAGTAAGATTTAGAACATATTTTTGAGTTAAAAAATTAATAACGGTTTTTATCATTTGCCTTGTGATGGTTTTGTTTCAAAAAGAGCTACTGTAGAGTATTCATGGTTGCTGCTGCTGCTGCTGCTAAGTCAGTTCAGTTATATCTGACTCTGCGCAACCCCAAAGACGGCAGCCCACCAGGCTTCCCCGTCCCTGGGATTCTCCAGGCAAGAACACTGGAGTGGGTTGCCATTTCCTTCTCCAGTGCATCAAAGTGAAAAGTGAAAGTGAAGTCACTTAGTTGTATCTGACTCTTAGTGACCCCATGGACTGCAGCCCACCAGGCTCCTCCGTCCATGGGATTTTCCAGGCAAGAGGACTGGAGTGGGGTGCCATTGCCTTCTCCTATTCATGGTTGCTTGGATATAAATATTGGCTCTACTGTTTGGGTATATTTCTGCCATTTTAGTGATTGAGGATCAAAATCTTCTTAATTCTGGCTTTAGTGTAGAGTTCTAGTTCATCTTAAGTGACTCCCAGTTCAGTGGTGGTTTCAAGTCTCTATATCGTCGTATGTGAATAGGACTTCCCTGGTGGCTCAGATGGTAAAGAATCTGCCTACAGTGCAGGAGACCTGGGTTTGATCCCTGAGTCAGGAAAATCTGTTGGAGATGGAATGACATTCCACTCTAGTGTTCTTTCCTGGAGAATTTCATGGACAGAGGTTCCTGGTAGGCTATAATCCATGAGGTTGCAAAGAGTCAGACATGACTGAGTGACTAACACACACACAGATGAACAGTGGATGGTCTTCTAATACAAGTTATCTGTTTTTTGTACATTGATAAAATCAAGACCCAGCAAATTGAAATGGCCTATCTTAAAGCCATATTGTCTTAAAAAGTGAGTACACAAATCTTTGACCTGAGTGCCCCAGTTGTTGCTAACGTGTATTTAGGTTGCCCTAAGAATCGTGCTTGAGAAAAATAAATATGACTTTAACATCAAATCCAAGACTCGTTGTTTCATAGGAAACCAGCCATAGCTTTGTGCTGGAGGAACAGTAGGGAGTTGGGAGATGTTCCAAGCAAACTCCAACACCTCACATTATCTTGGCATTCTTTGATTTCCTTGTCAGTTAAAACATAATTGATGAGCTCACTCTATTTAGCAACAATGTCCATGCTCTATCACCAGGGTAGGCTTATGGATGTTAATACAGTTTTCCTTGTCTAGGGTGATGTATGATCTGGACCTTCCTGTAAGTAATCAGAGATCCATTGTAGTGTAGTAAATTCAGCCAAGTGCATTGTAATTTATATGTTGGACTTACAAGGCTTTAAGATACATTACTTTCTCCAATGTGTAAGAAAATATAATTCTGCATTTTCTGTAACACATCTCACCTTGCTTTCAAACATCAATTCCTGCTGATAGTGATAGAAAAGGAAATTGATGATGATGGGGAAACCTAAATTAGATCCCCCCTGCTTTTTGTTTGTTTGTTTAGGAATGCCTCATTAGAGTAGTTATGTATTAATTGGAAGGTCAAGCTTCTTATCAGTGCTGTTTTCCTTTCTCTGTGAGGTTTCTCTCCTCTTTTCTCATTTATTAAGTGGCATCATCTGGTAGGTAAACATAGTATATTTAGGAAACTGTGTGTGTCTTCAAGTTGTAGCAGGGGGAGTGGGAAAGGCTCTCAGGTTTGCTGGCAACCGTCTGGATCCTTACTCTTCTGTGCTGTGGTGACCTCACACAGCTCTGGGCTCGCTGTGCCAATTCCTGCTGAGACTTGGGCTCTGCCTACTATGTGGACACCCACTAGTGACTGTTGCTGCACCCTGCGTCTGCCTTCCCCTAATGCCAGCTCTCTTTGGGGACATGGCCCTCTCCTCACTTTCACATACCCTCGCTGGATGGAGAAATTCTGGATTCAGTGCACATCAGGAATGCTGTTTCAGACTCTGTCTGCCTGTGTCCTATTGCCATTTCCCCTGTATTTTCAGTATGGATTTTGGCAAGAGGCACCTGTGTTTAGGGCTTCCCAGGTGGCTCAGTGGTAAAGAATCCACCTGCCAATGCAGGAGACACAGAAAACATAGGTTTGATCCCTGGGTCTGGTAGATCCCCTGGAGGAGGAAATGGCAGCCCATTCCAGTTTTCTTGCCTGGGAGATCCCATGGACAGAGGAGTCACGGGGTCACAAAGAGCCAAACACAGTTTAGCCCCTGAGCACGAGCACCCTGTGTTTTGGCCCTGTGTGCTAAATTGCTTCAGTGGTGTCCAACTCTTTGCAACCCTATGAACCATAACCCTCCAGGCTCCTCTCTCTATGGGCTTCTCCAGGCAAGAATACTGGAGTGAGTTGTTATGCCCTCTTCCAGGGGATCTTCTGGACACAGGGATCTATGCCAAGTCTCTTACATCACTGTATTGGTGGGCAGATTCTTTACCACTAGTACCACCTTCCAGCTACCACATAAGAAGTGGGATGCAAGTTCTCTTAGCTTTGACTCTAACCTACAACCTGCCTGGGAACTGTTCTTATCCAACAGGCAATCCTGAGAATGCTCTCCAGGGGCTGGAGTCATGGACTTCTATGTGGATCCTTCTGGTGTCTTATTTTAAACATACCCCATCTGAATCTCCTTGCTTCCTTCCTGCTATTTGAACGTCTAAAAATTCTCACCATGACAATAGGTCTCTCTGAAAATACCTCCTGCATCCTCTGAATTGTGTTTCTTATGAACTCTGTGCTCAGGTTTTCAATTTGCTTGGTAAAAGGAAATTTTGCCATCTTGAAAATACTTTCTCATTCAGTGAATCCTAACATTCAAAACTACTTTGTCACTTAAAAAAATATTTGAAATACAGTTGAGCAGTGAATTCCTCGTTATATGCTGAATTCTGTCTTCTTGAAGTTATAAATATCATTGTTTCAGTGGATGGAGGAACCAGGAGCCAAATGTCAACTAAGAAATAGAGATAAATAAGGACAAACATATGCACTCAAAAATATACTCCTTTCCACATAAATATAATGAATATATATTATGATAATAAAATTCACAAGTTACTGTATTTGTTTCCTAGAATGTTTAGAACATTTTATAATTATGGGCTCAATGTCTATTATATATGTTATGAAAGACCAATAATAATTAATTGTTAGTGGAAAACATTATTTGTTATAAAATTGAATATGTATAATATATTTGATAGCTACTTTTTAATACACATACATAGACACATATACTACAATGTGCAGAATTGCTCATTGTGTAGAAGACAGATAATCTTATCTATTTTTAAAAAGTAGTGTCAGTTTTGTTTTGTGTCACGTTACTTCTGAATTCAACTTCATTCTGAAGTCACATGGTGAAACCTCTCATTTTAATGTAGAAATCCTTCTTGTTGTTCTCCTTTCTGAGCAGAGGCCTATCCCACATATGATATGGATTCTAGACTCTTTAACATCTTGAATATTCTTCTTTATACATGGCCTAGTTATTTATGATATCTTTACATTTAAAATTAATAGCAAGTGATAGTCCCATGGTGTATTACTATTGCAGGAAGGGCCTTCCAGGGCCTGAAACTGGGCTCTTGTCTAACACTCGGAAATGAATTGTCCGAGGAGACACATATGCTGACAAAGCAAGAGATTTTATTGGGAAAGGGCACCCAGGTGGAGAGCAGTAGGGTAAGGGAACCCAGGAGAACAGCTCTACCATGTGGCTCACAGTCTTTGGTTTTATGATGATGAGATTAGTTTCTGGGTTGTCTTTAGCCAATCATTCTGACTCAGAATCCTTCCTAGTGGTGCATGCCATGTTCAGCCAAGATGGAAGCCAGAAAGAAGGATTCTGGGAGGTGGTCGGACATGCAGTGTCTCCTTTTGACTTTTCCTGAACTCTTCTGGTTGGTGCTGGCTTCTTAGTTCTGTATTCCTTACCAGGACCTCCTGTCGTAAAACAACTCATGCAAATAGTTACTATGGTGCCTGGCCTGGGTGGGCGGTTTCAGTCAGGGTGCTTCCTCTAACATTACTGACAAAGAGCCTGTGGTTTCCTTAACTCTTACAATGGAAGGTTGCTTGTGTCTGTTGTTTGAGGGTAAAACATCTTTGGTAAATTTTTGGCAGTGCTAATATTATAAGCACATACTGAACTTGAATTTGAATAAATCTTAATAAACCCCATTGATCTGTTCTTATGATTGTTGTCAATGAAAGTGTCCTCCTTAACATTTTAATTTATGAATAAACCACAGTTGCTTGTCTTTTTTTAGCTTTATTTAGCTTTATATAAAGGTAAATGAGACTTCCCTGGTGGCTCAGACGGTAAAGCGTCTGCTTGCAATGCAGGAGACCCGGGTTCAACCCCTGGGTTGGGAAGATCCCCTGGAGAAGGCAATGGCACCCCACTCCAGTACTCTTGCCTGGAAAATCCCATGGACAGAGGAGCCTGGTAGCTACAGTCCATGGGGTCACAGAGTCGGACATGACTGAGCGACTTCACTTTCACTTTCAAAGGTAAGTGAAAAGGTTGGGATATAAAGTTGTGTGATGATTTTAATCCAGCTGTGTGTCTCTGTGTATATATGTGTATTATATGTATCTTTGGATAATAATGTGAATTTAAATCTAGCTACACTAATTTTCTTACCAATCATGCTAACTATACCTAATATCTTTTCTTAATCTTTACATATAAAGGAATGCCATCTAAATCTTTTAAATCTAAGTGTCTATTACTTAGAAATGCTGGTTAATACATCGTTGTCTATGGTTCCTAAGAATATTCAGGCAGACTGTGGTCTGTTAATCATCATTCTTTATCTGTATTTTTCTAAATATATGTGAAATTATCAAACTATTCTGTTGTATAGCCTGAATGTCAGTATATTTTTGCAAAAAATTAATGAAGTCATTATCTAAAAAATCTGCTCAAATTAAGATATCTGTGTCTTTGTTATTCCCTTGGCTGACAACTTAAGCAATGCTGCCACAAAATGAAAGAACTTTGTTTGATAGAATCTATTCTTAGAGAATTCATGCTATCCCTAAAGGGCACTGGGCTTCCCAGCTGGCGCTAGTTGTAAAGAACCCAGTCCAGGAGAGGGAAGAGACCCAAGTTTGATCCCTGGATTGGGAAGATCCTCTGGAGAAGAGAATGGCAACCTACTCCAATATTCTTGCCTGGAGAATCCCATGGACAGAGCAGCCTGGCGGTTCCCAGGCAAAGAATCAGAAATGGCTAAAATGACAACACGTGTGTTAAAGGGCACTACATATGTTTCTACTTTCTCATAAAGTCTTTGTTTAATGACTGTGTTATTTATCACTGTTTTAAAAATTCTACATGACATTGTAGCTCCTCTCATCAAAGTGAAGTGCAGGACTCTATCCCCATTTTGAATCCAAGTTGACTTTGATATTTGCTTCTAGCAGTAGAATATAGCTGAAGAGACAGTGTAAGAATTCTGAGCCTAGTAGCTTTCCCCCCTTGCTGCTCTTGGGAACCCTAGGTGAATAAGCCTGGGTTGGTGACTGAATAAGGAATGGTATATGACTCAGGTTCCTCACCAACAGCTACTGACTGCCACACTCACTCAAATGTCCTATGAAACCAGCCATTGATACCAGTGCAGTGTAGTTACTTGAGGGGGACTAGCCAAGATCAAGTGAAAACTGCTCAGCTGCGCTCAGCCCACATTGTCAACCCACAGTATCATGAGCTAAACAAATGATTTACTACATTTTTGGTAATGTATTTTATAGCAGATGCTAACGGATACTGATATGTGGTACATTTGCATAATAGTGATACAAAGTTTATTTCCATGTAAGTTTATTATTTAAATTTCTTTTTTCCATACATTTTGAAATATTATGGTATTCACATCAGTGTAGTTTTTCTGAAATTCATTTTATTCTGGCACATGGATTGCAAGGGAATGCTTTATAATTCTTTTTACCAATGGATGTACATTAAGATCTTTTAAGTCCCTTCAGTGTCTTCTCTTTTAGGAAACACATTGGGCTTGTAGATCTTGGGCTTCTGTTTACTAGATCATTCTTATTATTTTCTTATTACCTTTAGATGTTTAAGTCTGAATATAAATACCAGTTTTGTTGTTGTTGTTCAGTGGCTCAGTCATGTCCAGCTCTTTGTGACCCCATGGACTACAGCATGCCAAGCTTCCCTGTCCTTCACTGTCTCCCAGTTTGCTCAAACTCATGTCCATTGGGTTGGTGATCGTGTTTAACCATCTCATCCTCTGCTGTCCTCTTCTTTTGCCTTCAGTTTTCCGCAGCATCAGGGTCTTTTTCCAGTGAGTCAGCTGTTAGCATCAGGTGGCCAAAGTACTGGAGCTTCGGCTTCAGTGTCAGACCTTCCAGTGAATACTCAAGGTTGATTTTCTTTAGGATTGACTGATTTGATCTTCTTGCTGTCCAAGGGACTCTCAAGAGTATTCTCCAACACCACAATTCAAAAGCATCAGTTCTTTGGTGATCAGCCTTCTTTTTGGTCCAACTCTCACATTGGTACATGACTACTGGAAAAACCATAGCTTTGTCTATATGAACCTTTGTCAGCAAAATGATGCCTTTGCTTTTTAATATGAAGTCTAGATTTATCATAGCTTTCCTTCCAGGAAACAAGTGTCTTTTAATTTCATGGCTGCATTCACTCTCCACGGTGATTATGGAGCCCTCAAAATAAATACTAGTTTATGAAGTGATAATGGCAGGGTGAAACTGAGAGAAAATACTGATAAATTGCTCATAAAATTTGAAAGTTGTCTCTTGGTCCCTCTGGGCCTAAAGTGCTGTGTTCTCACACAGACCGTTCACCCCAAATTTGTTGTTTTTATTCTAAAATATAAAGATACTCATTGGAAATCTAGACTTCTTTAAATTAAAACTATATTGGTTTAACTCAGTGTTTAAAGTTCATAACTCTAGAAATAAATGAAAACCTTTATCTGAAAATTTGGAAAGAATATTACAGAATGTTGAATTGATATGATAAAAAATAATAAAAGTGAAAGTCTTACTATTATATTCTTTTACAATTTAGGGAAATACAGCGACATTAAAATGTTAAATTGAAAACAGGAAAATAAAGTTTATTATCTACTTTCTCTTCTAAAATAACATTAACTATTTGAATATTAGGAAATGTCTTTTAAAAAACAATTTCCCATTCTGAAAGTAAACATTTAAAAATTTGAATTGAATTGAAAATAAGAAGTGATTGCTTCTGAAAGTAAGATTTTTACAAATCTTAAAGTGATTTAACATTTTTACACTTTCTTTGGATAGTGAAAGATTAGCAATGATTAAATTCCAAATGTTTAGACTTCATGTAGCATTATCCAATATTTAAAGCTCTTTTTTTTCTGACTTTGCATAGACTACATCTCAAACTTTTGTTTTAAACAAATGCATTCATTTTGATAATCTGAACAATGAGATACTGATTAAGGGAAACTCAAACCTACATGTTTCTGATAAATTTGGAGAGGATTTCAAGCATGAAAATGGGAACAAGACAATTTTACACACAAATACTAGCCCTTCCACTTATACAGGAGGTAACCTTGAATATATCGTTTAACCTCTCTGTGTTCCATGTTCTTTCTCTTTAAAATGGAGATTATAAGATGACCTTCATGAAATTTTTATAAGAGTTATATATCCGTGCCTAAAATAAATTGAGCCTTTAAAAATAATAACTTGTTGTATACTCTAATATTTTGGTTTCAATTTTCTTTGAAATCATATGATAATTATGGGATTTCTATTTTATTCTTCATGTGATGATTGCATGTAATAAGATGCCTGCAACAAAAAATTTCAAAAAAAAACAATCAAGAGTCTCATTAATTCAGCAACTAAAAAAAATTAACTGATTGTGTTATCTTTAAATATCAGCAATGCTTGTAATGGGGAATTTTAAATATCATCAGTTTGGTTTCCAACAGTTTCTTTTGTCTAAATTTTGAACCATTATCTTTAGTTAAATATGACATCTCTTGGATTTTTTAAGGGCAAGAAAAAAAATAAGATTTTGGAAAATGTCTGCTTTGGATAATCTTTTCCTCACAGGAATTTATCATATTTAAATGTTTTTGCAAAAAAAAAAAAGGTCAGATATAAAACCATGTCTTAGAACTGGGGATAATAAAAATCTGTATTATGTAGATGTAATATTTAGATGGAAAATGATCCACCCCACAAACTTGTAATTACAATGCCATGGAACTGGTTACATTTTTGTGATACAAAGTTGATGAATTTTGTTATTTCTCTTTTCTTTGCCTTTTTTTTAAAGTATCTTTGTAAGGATGTGAGTGAAAAAATTCACATTAGGTACCAAATGTTATCTGTGCATTTTGCCAAAAGACATTTTGCATTTGAGACAAAATAAAATCCATATTTATTTCATGGGTTTAAGAATTTCAAGGGGTCACTTCTGTGGGAGAGTTCCAAGGGAGTTAGGAATCTGGCTCGTGATTTTTACTTTTGGCAGTGGCTTCTGAAATAAAACACAATAGCTTATAATATTTCAAAAAGTTATCCGTCATTCACACTGTAAAGTACATTGCAGTATTTTAAGCTCTGGAGTATGGGTTGAAAAATTTGCTGTTCATGGGAGGTGGGAAACATGAAAAGAAAATGAAAATGGGAGAAAGGGAGTTAAGGAGGGATTGAGTTCCATGTGGATGAAGAGTTTGACTCAAAATACATATGTTCCAGGAAATGTTTCGGAAGGACTGTGTTGTTAATTAAGATTTCTAAAGGTTCAGCAATACCTCAGGTTCTCAGAAAGTATAATGCATACAGCCATCATGTTAAAAGTTAATATCTAAGGCTCCAGCTGTTTACGCACACAATAGATTTACCAGGAGAAATGGTGAGAAAGCAGCTCTGCTGAAGACAGATTGGGAACTCACAGTTGTATTTTATTACTACTATCTCATTGTGGTTTTTCACACTGTGGGAATTCTGCTTCCAGAACTAGGGGAGCCTCTCTACTCTCATTTCAGTCTGACCACTTTTCTTCAGGGAAAGCAAAAAGCTCACAAATCAAAATGTTGTTCCTGTCGAACCCCAGGAAAATATTTAAAAGGAAAATCCTGCTATATAAGCATGCTTATCCACATAACAATAGCTGCTCTACCCAAACCCAAACCAATCCAAATAAAATCTTACAAAATCTTATTAAGTATACAACCTCATGTACAGTGCTTACCAGAGGAGTTAGTCACCCTGGATGATTCTGCTATGGGTTCCTACTGAGGGAGATGTGAGCTTCTTTACCCCAGCCTAAGATCATAAACCTTTTGTGTTGATTGACTGGCATTACAAGTTGGCATGCATTTCTCCTAGTTTATTTTCATAACAACTGTAAAAAGTATAGCTCCTTCCTCTATTTTTAAATGAGTAAGAGTGTATCATTCACAATAAAAGAGTTTCAGTCATCCCATCCAAGAATGAAAACTAATAGTTATAAAGAACTCATTGAGATACCTCTTTATTCTTTTAGAGAAGAGAATAAAATTTCAGTTGAGCTATGATTTATCTTCAGTTCATGAAACTTGTAGCATATTTTATCATAATTTACACATTCTTTGGAATGCAGTTATAGTCCCAAATTGCAACATTTAGAAATTATAAGTCCTTGGAAACTATTGCAAATGTGTCTCAGAAACAATTTAAAATATAACTCCAATCTTCAAATTTCTCAGTTTTGTCTAAGAGAAATATATAGTCCCTTGAGATATGTCTTTTGGCCTTCAAGGCAAAGGTTCTGTGACAAAGCTAATAATTTTTCAGGCTTAAGGAAAATTGGATGTGACTTTTGAAAGAACAATTTTTTGAGTGATGGCAAAAACTAAATTGATAACCTTTTTTGCTGTATCTTTCTGATATTCAAGACAATATTTAAAATGATGACTTTACTTTGAATTTGAACTGTGACATGCCTCATCATCCTTGTATTTCTCTTTTCCTCTTGCTCACACTATCACTATTTTCATTATTTTTATGCTTACTTGTATTTCCTCATGAGTTGAATCAGTTCCTGCTAACAAGTAAAGCACATTGAAAATATTTCCCTGTTCCTTAAAAAATGTGGTTGATCTACATGTACTGGTAATGAATTAGACTGAAGATATCGTAAGTGGAAAAGTAGAGTACATAACATGATGGGTAGGATGCTTCCAAATAAACACAAAATGTATTTGCATGTATATGTACATATGTATTTATGTATGCATATACCAGCTCTGGAATAACACATTGTTATTGTTTAGTCACTAAGTCATGTCTGACTCTTTTGCAACTCCATGGACTGCAGTCTACCAGGCTCCTCTGTCCATGTGATTTCCCAGGGAAGAATACTGGAGTTGGTTGCCTTTTCCTTCTCCCGGGGATCTTCCCAAGCCAGGGATTGAACATGTCTCATGCATTGGCAGGAGGGTTCTTTACCAGTGAACCACCAGGGAAGCCAAAATACTACATAAGAAAATAGTAACAGTGATTGCCTCCAGGGAGGGGAAGGAAACTGAGACGTTTAGGGATCAAGGGTAGAGGTGGTCTTACTTTACTGTTATATATAATAATATAATACGGGCTTCCCTGGTGGCTCAGAGGTTAAAGCGTCTGCCCGCAANAAACAGCAATCATGAGTACACAAAAAATTATTTGTCTAATTGCTAGAAGATATTTCTCTTTCGTTAAATGTTTTCTGGGTAGAGGGCACAAAGTGCAAGTATTAAATGAAGCATTATTTCTTTCGGGTTGGAATAAATTGGTGTTATTTTATTTGAATAAGATGCAATAATCCCAAGCCTGTATTTAACATTTAAATAGAATAAAGTTCGTTTGTGCCATCAAAATATTAGTGCAAATGTAAATGCCTAAAGTCAGGTTTACAAGTTTAAATTGATTTCGATATAGGTTTCTTACTGAATGGAAACAGATGCTAGCAGTGTTTCATACCATTTGAAATGGCAATTAGCTTAGCATTTTAGTAATTTTTAGTCAGGTAGTTTTAATTGAACTGTAAAAAGGGAAATAAAGGACTCGAGGATCAAAGCTGTTTTTACAGAATGGGTAAAAATAATTCATTTTAGTCTGAATTATTTAACTGTATAATAAAATATTCATTTGCTGTGTGTTTGTGAAGAAATGACAAAGAGTCATGAGCTACCAGGGAAGCCCCCATTTAAAAGCAGAGCATTGGTAAATCCCATTAATTCCTTTCTTGATCATAGAGACATTTGTGGCCATTCATGTGCTTCAGTTTGATATTGTAGTCATGGTTATCTCCTGGGTAGTAGAGATAGCAAGTGATTGCAACATCATATACAGGCTCATACTTGATTAAAATGTTTCCTGGCTTAAAAAGAAGACCACATTTTCTTCTTTTATCTGTCCTGTTTTATATTGATGATTGTATACAGTCATCTTCATGAAACCCTCTTAATTAACCAAGACCAGCAAGAAGTTTTATGACTTTTGGTCCAAATTTTCTTTTGTCATATAGCATCAGTCATTATCAGGACAATATTTAATGGGTTAAATTAACAGCGTTTACATTCTGATCCAATGCTAAGAAATCTGGAATAATTTTCTCCTGAAACCCAGCTTGGATGTCTCTCTGGAGAGCACATTAAGAAACGCTTGACTGTTGCAAATACAGTTTTGTTTCAGGAAGGAGGACTCCTAGCAAGGCCTGAAAGGGGGTGTCTCGTCTAACACTTGGAAATAAATCGTCTGAAGAGACACACGTGCTGACAAAGCAGGAGCCTTACCTGGGAAGGGGTGGCCCGGTGGAGAGCAGCAGGGCAAGGCGGCCCAGGGGAACTGCTCTGCCGCGTGGCTCTCAGTCTTGGGTTTATGGTGATGGATTCGTTTCCGGGTGTCTCTGGCAATCATTCTGACTCGGGGTCCTTCCTGGCGGTGCACATACTGCTCAGCCAAGATGGAAGCCAGAGAGGAGGAATCTGGGAGGTGGGAGGACATGTGGCTTCTCCTTTTGATCTTCACCAAACTCTTCCCGTTGGTTATAGCTGATTACTTTCTTGTTCCTTACCAAGACTTCTGGCCATAAAATAACTCATGCAAATGGTTACTGTCTGGCCATGGTGGGCAGTTTCAGTTGTTGTTTCCCCTACCAGGTTCATACTATATCCTCATAAAATAATGTGAAATACTATGAAATGTGAAATGTGTCCCACTCTTTGCAACCCCATGAACCATACAGCCACGGAATTCTCCAGGCCAGAATACTAGAGTGGGTAGCCTTTCCCTTCTCTAGATGATCTTCCCAACCCAGGGATAAAACCCAGGTCTCCCGCATTGCAGATGGGTTCTTTACCAGCTGAGCCACAAGGGAAGCCCAAGAATACTGAAGTGGGTAGCCTATCTCTTCTCCAGTGGATCTTCCTGACCCAGGAATCAAACCGGGGTCCCCTGCATTGCAGGCAGATTCTTTACCAACTGAGATATCAGGAAAGCCCAAAATAACATTAAGTAACATGAAGTATGGTCTCCTGGACATTTGCAACCTGCTATATAAGCACTGTGAAGAAGGCTGAGCGCCGAAGAATTGATGCTTTTGAACTGTGGTGTTGGAGAAGACTCTTGAGAGTCCCTTGGACTGCAAGGAAATCCAACCAATACAATCTGAAGGAGAATAGCCCTGGGATTTCTTTGGAAGGAATGATGCTGAAGCTGAAACTCCAGTACTTTGGCCACCTCATGCGAAGAGTTGACTCATTTGAAACGACTCTGATGCTGGGAGGGATTGGGGGCAGGAGGAGAAGGGGATGACAGAGGATGAGATGGCTGGATGGCATCACGGACTCAATGGACGTGAGTCTGAGTGAACTCCGGGAGATGGTGATGGACAGGGATGGATGGCGTGCTGCGATTCATGGGGTCGTAGAGTCGGACACGACTGAGCGACTGAACTGAACTGAACTGATATAAGCAAAACCAGGGCTTCCCTGGTGGCTCAGATGGTAAAGTGTCTGCCTGCCATGCGGGAGACCCTGGAAAGATCCCTTGGAGAAGGAAATGGCAACCCACTCTAGTACTCTTGCATGAAAAGTTTCAAGGACAGAGGAGCCTGGTAGGCTACCGTCCATGGGGTTGCAAAGAATCAGACATGACTGAGTGACTTTACTTTCTTGCTTGCTTGCTTGCTATATAAGCACTAGGATGTCTAAGAGTTTCTGTTACCTTTTGGACAGATGCCATGGAAGCCAATTTGACTTTAAACTGATGGGATTGAGGAGGGAGTAGATTATGGAAACAGCTCCTGAAATCTTAGAGGACACAATAAAATGTCCTGATACGTTAAACAAATTTTCTGTAGTATGTTTACTAGTCTAGATTCTATTATAAATTATGTCTAAACTCCATTATTCTACAAGTGAAATTCATTTTTTGAGCCATTAGAAAAATAGTCACTCCCTCCCCAGGCTAATATCAATGTGAATAAACATTAGGTAGGATTTTGGTCATTTTTATTAATTGATATAAATAGTGTTTGTCTAAATTTGCTTTTAAAATATACAATGAAAGGTCAAGAACAAATCATACACACAAAGAGATACTTTTCTGCTGTCTCATTTCTGTCATGTTTTCTAATTTTTCCAGTGGATCTTATTGTTATGATTGCTATTTTAAATAACAGGCAACTGCAGCTCTTCACCAGTTTTTGCAGATGTGAGATGCACATTAAAATGAATTATGTTTCTGTTTATGGGTCTTTGTAGGAGTACTGAATAAAGTAACAGTCTATTAATTTTATTTTGTATATCATTAAAATAATGTCTTTAAATGCTTTCAAGCTATGTATATAGAAAAGAACAGTTCATCAGTTGTCCCTGAAGGGCGTTTTGAAGATTTGGTGTGACATTTTAATTACCTGAAGGTTAATGACAAAGATACTGTGGTATCTTGCCTTCCTGGAGTCAATAATATGAACTAGTTTCCTGTTTTCTGGAGTTTGGGGGTAGGTGAACAGAAAGTTGAGTGATAACTGAAACTGATGCTGACTCTGCAATGGCCAGCCTGTAGAATCTGTTGAATAATTTGAGATTGTTTCCTTTGGCTTGATGTTCTATTTTGAGATGGAACCAAAAGTGAAAACATGTATTAAGTTCATAATCCTTCCTGTAATCCTTCATAGCAAGGTCCAATGAGTGTACCAAGCAAATCATAACAAAAAATTATTAAAAAGACAGCATCATTATTCTCCTTTTGTTGGAGAAATGAAATCCCAAAGGGAAAGTATTGTTTCATTGGTGGTGATATGTGATTTTTTAAAAAAACATTAATTTGTTTAAATGATAGCTTATCTAATGTTTCCATGTTAATCAGGCAGAAGTTTCTTGGATGAAGCAACTATTTATTTTAGGACTTGAATGGGGACAGGATGAAGGAGGATACTGTCACACTCAATTTTAGAAGGTCATGAAACCTTGGCCTTTTTTCTCTCATCTTAAAAAAAACCAAAAAACAAAAAATAAAACAGGACTACGGTATCAGCTTTCTTTATTGCTATCATATTTTAAACACTGCATGTTACCATTCTGAATCTCCTTTCTTCTTTGTTAATGAAAACTTTTTCCAGTGACTAGATGAACTGTTTGCATATTCTTAAGAAATTGACATGTTGAAAATCTTTGTTAAATTATCTGCAACTGCTCATACCAAATACAACAGGTTTATATTTAAAATGTAAGGCCTGGGAGTGCCAACTGTCCAAATACTAGAGAAACAAAGTGTAAACAAATAACAACTCTGATGAAGATAGGTAGATCGGAATGCATACTTGTTTGACAGTTAACTTGCAACATTTATCTGAGTCAAAATGAATCATATATACTTCAAATCATAAAAGCTCAATTCTCTTTAGTACATATCAGGAGACATGTTGAGAAGATACTCTGACTCTTGTTTAAACTTGTGCAGATCACTCAGATATTTATTTTATCACTTTGTATTTCCCTATTTATAGTCACTATTTGGTAGACGGCTTTTTGAAGTCCTTATAATTATTTTATCTATTTTTTAAAGTGAGTAATAGTATAGGTTACTTACTGATCATAGCAAGATATTTTAAACATGTATTGATTCATGACATTATGTGTGTAACTCTTCAGTTTTCTTTTTATCATGATTCTTTGCATTTCCCATTGGCATAAATGTGTGTGGGAGTCAACCAATTAGCAGCATTCCTAGTCTTAAATCTTCCCTTTGTATGGAAAAGTTTGAATTGATTACATAGGGAGAAAAATTCTTCCATAACTGGAGTCAGGTTTTAAGGCTGCAATGAGTATTGAACTTTCAAAGTCAGAAAATTGAGAGCTAAGACTAAAAATTTACCTAAAGACAGTTTTCTCACAATTTATTCTTCTGTGTCTTTTTGCTTCTTTTATTTGTTGGTTTTAAATAATAGGATTATTAAATCAGAAGACAGGAAGAGAAAACAAAAATCATTTATAGCAATCATATAGGCAATGAAGTTAATAGTAACACATCCCCAAGTTCTCTAACATATATATTTCAATTCATCTTTCTCTGTAAAAATGCCTCTCGTGGCAGATATTGAAGTGGGGACAGGACTGATGAACATCTTCGACATATCTTAGAAAATACCTAAATGCAAAGATTCATTTAAACACTGCAATTAGGGCGTCTCTGATTTGTACTTCCATCCTGCTATACCTTCCTCATTGACCCCTGGCTTAATCTTCTTTTTCTATTTCCAATTTTTTTACTGGGTTCTACCAAGTTATACTTCCCTTTTCCTTATCAGTCTATCATGTTTTCAGAGATAGGGCCCAGTGGTTTGCCAATGTATCTATGAATAATAGTGAAATTTGTTTAGACGTACCTCACTATGAAATGGCTTTGAATCCTTTTCATAGCAAGTAATCTTTATTTTAACTACCTTTAAAAGTATCACATGTCCACTAGTGTATGTTCACTGCAAGAATTACCTTGGTGCAATAGAATGGGGGCTTCCCTGTATCTCAGTGGGTAAAGAATCTGCCTGCAGTGCAGGACACCCGGGTTAGATCCCTGGGTCAGGAAGATCCCCTGGAGAAGGTAATGGCAACCCACTCCAGTATTCTTGCCTGGAAAATCCCATGGACAGAGGTACTTGGTGAGCTGCAGTCCACAGGCATGGCTGAGTGACCAAAACACACACACAGCAGAGAAGGGGGACTTGCTATACAAAAGCTACTCTCTGTAGTAAGCGTTTATAACGTTTTGATGCAGTTGGTTATGATTTTTGAGATGGTTGGGACAGCAAAGGTTTTAGATATTTTAAGATTAATCTGAATAGAAGTAGATGTACTCTAGAACTATGTTCTAATAGAGTCTGCTCACCTCCTAAGCAGCCTTTTTCCCATCTAAAATTCCCTCTACCCAACCACTGGGTATTATGTTACCATTTTTTAAAATTTCTCCCTTGATATGTATCTCAGTCTGTAATTCTCTTTTCTTTATTTGTTTCAGAATTATGTACCATAATGCCAGACCTCTTGCCTGTCTTTTTTGTTTTTTTTTTAATCCCAGATCCCTCTGTGTCTTGAGCAGTCTTACACAAAATTGGTGCTCAAGAAATATCTATTCAAATAATAAATAAAGGAATAAATGAGCAAGCTAAACTGAAAGAAACCCTTCAGAGGTTCAAAATGTTTACTCTTCTCCAGGATTAGCTTGTTGGCATCAGGCACATTTGTGATTTACTTTGATGATTTAGGGCTGTTGCATGCATTATTATAAAATCTGTGAGAAAGGCATTTATATTGTCAATAGATGATGACTTAAAGGAAATATGAATAGTTGGTGAGGAAATGTAAGATATGCTTATTTACATTAGCTCCTTTTGAAAAAATTGATGGCTGAACTGAAGTATATTCTACAGTTCAAAGCTCTTTTGTAGTTCACGTAGATGAGTCTATATGTTTTCCTATTTTATTTTATTTTACTTTGAAATGGGAGGGAAAACTGATATGAGACGTTTCTCTTGAACAAGAAAGGATTGAGGCTTCCCTTTACTTTCATAATGCCCATAAGGATACTGAATATTTCAAATCCTTTTTCAAACATTGTAGAACTTGTTTTTGTTTTCCAATCTTCTGTTGTCAGAAATACTTTTTCCAAGAGATATTTTGAGGTTCTTTGGAACTATGAATATCTTTTAAATATAGGAAAAATACTCATTAGTTAATGTCTCATACCTTAACATGTATTAAGTCACTTCTCTTGATAGTAGTAATTAAAAAAAATTAGTTTGCTAAATAGTCTATATATTATAATTTAAGGAAATTATGAGTAATATTTAGGCACATTTATAAGTTTTAAGACAATGAATTTAATAAATGAATGGACCAAAGCTCAACTATTTCTACAATATAAAGTAACTCATTGTTCTCTTATCCTGCTTGCATGTTTTTGTCAGCCTAATATGTTTGCTTAGTGACTACTGTAAAACAAACTTTCCCATTTCCCCCTTTTCCTCTAACTTTGGGATCCCCTACTAGGTAATACTCAGTATGCACTTCTTTGAAATGCATCAAGAGGCAACCCACTGCTCTTAGGGGTGCTCCCATTGCCTTCACACTATAGGAGTGTGTCAGCTTGCCACCAAAACAATGTGATTTTTACTTTTGGCAGTGGCTTCTGAAATAAAACACAATAGCTTATAAATTTCAAAAAGTTATCCATCATTCATACTGTAAAGTACATTACAGTATTTTAAGCTCTGGAGTATGGCTTGAAAAATTTGCTGTTCATGGGAGGTGGAAAACATGAAAAGAAAATGAAAATGGGAGACAGGAAGTTAAGGAGGGATTGGGTTCCATGTGGATGAAGAATTTGACTCAAAATACATATGTTCCAGGAAATGTTTCAGAAGGACTTTGCGAGGGTCTCCCACATTGTAGACAGACGCTTTACTGTCTGAGCCTCCAGGGAAGTCCACCAAAACAATATGTGATAACATTTTTCCAGTATTTTTTTTTAAACAAAAACATTTTATGAAGAGTAATTAATTAAATTTTAAGCTTATAGTTTGAAACCAGATTTTAACACTAAATAAGGTAAAATCCAAATATAAAACAAAAAATATGATTTTGACACAGTTATATTAATCATGAATGACTGGTCAACTTGGATAAAATATGTATATTGATATAAGACTTACAAGAATATTAGAATATTTCTACATTCTACTGGAGAATTGACAATAAATATAAGGCTTAAGTATAAAATAAAGTGTAAGACTTAAGGGTTTTTTTTTAATTATTTGTTCATTTTTGGCCATGTTGGGGTCTTTGTTGCTACCCACAGGCTTTCTCTAGCTGAGATGAGTAGGGACTACTCGGTAGTTGCACGTGTGGGTTTCTCATTGAGGTGTCATCTTTTGTTGCAGAGCATGAACTCTAGGCACTCAGGCTTCAGTAGCTATGGGGCACAAGCTTAGTTTCCCCAAGGTATGAGGGATCTTCCCAGACCAGGGATCAAACCTGTGTCATCTGTACTGGCGAGCAGATTCTTAACCACTGAACAACATGGGAAGTCCCAAGGCTTAAGGTTTAGTTAGAATGGCTTTGAGGGTTTATGTAGTGCTACTGGATAGCAGAATATAGTTGTTTTTTTAAATTTGATTTTTCTATTATTTTTTATTGATATATATTTGATACATTATATTTCATATGGACACCATAGTGATTTGACATGTGTATACACTGTGAAATGATCACCACAGTAGTAACCATTTGTCACCATACAAAGTTAATACAGGGTTTCCCTGGTGGTTCGGACTGTAAAGAATCTGCTTGCAGTACAAGAGAACTAAGTTTAATTCCTGGGTCAGGAAGATCCCCTGGAGGAGGGCATTGCAATCCACTTCAGTACTCTTGCCTGGAGAATTCCATGGACAGAGGAGCCTGGTGGGCTACAGTCCATGGGGTTCAAAAGAGTCGGACGTGACAGAGTGACTTTCACACACTCACAAGATAATATAATATTATTAGTTTTATTTCCCATAGTGTACATTACATGCTCATGATTTATTTATTTTATAAGTGGATGTTTGTAGGGAAGGGAGCTTCTTAAAAACAGGAACAAATTAGCCTAAGTGACTGCAGGCTCATGCAAATGGTATTGGCCTCCTGGTCTGTGGGATTATAAAAGCAGTTTGATTTGATTCAGAGAAGCCAGAAAATCCAGCAACCACAGGATGCAGAAACAAACATTTTCTTTATCCCACATAAAGACCAATAATGAAGATTAATTTTAATCACAGAAAGATTTTGAGAAAAGCCTAGAGACAGATTTACTGTTGGCTAGCTATAAGAAGCGGAAAAGGCAATGGCACCCCACTCCAGTACTCTTGCCTGGAAAATCCCATGGATGGAGGAGCCTGGTAGGCTGCCGTCCATGAGGTCGCACAGAGTCAGACACGACTAAAGCAACTTAGCAGCAGCAGCAGCTATAAAAATGTGATTAAGATTTAAAATCTAACTTTGTGTATAGAAGGTACATATTTTAACTATATTCTTCTTGAATAACTCAGCAAATAATTTAGATAGTTCATTTAATAATTGTAAAAGTAAAGAAGTCCTTGTAATGTCCAATCAAGCTTTGATCTTTAGCTAAAATAACAAACATACATTCTTGATAAAGATCTCATTCATATTCAACCTCCTCTTCAGTGTAACCAAATAAAATTATTAACATATACATTTGTTCTTTAGAAGATACACATCACATGGCAAGGATTAAATTTAGTAACGTGACAGTCAAAACAAGCATTAAATTTAACAGTTTAAAATGAAGTCAGTATTTAGACACGATAAATGCAATTATTCAAGTTGAAAGTGGGTGAAGTCCAAGATACATAATTATTCTTTGTTCCTCCTGACTGTTGTATTTCTTTTCACATATTGATTTTGTCTGATCTTTGTTTCTAAAAGAACATTTGGCATTTCTAAGATGAAAAAGTGAAGTCACTCAGTCATGTCCGACTCTTTGTGACCCCATGGACTGTAGCCCGCCATGCTCCTCTGTCCATGGGATTTTCCAGGCAAGAGGACTGGAGTGGGTTGCCATTTCCTTCTCCAGAGGATCTTCCCGACCCAGGGATCGAACCCAGGTCACCGGCATTATAAGCAAGATGCTTTACCTTCTGAGCCACCAGGGAAGTCCTAGTACTATACAGAGCTTAAGTACATTGAAAAATATGTAAGCATTGTTATTAACATATAGGTTAGTATATAAAATCCTGAAGGTTACTATTGAAAGTAAGTGAAATTAAAGTTTAGCTAGGCATCATGGTAACAGGAAGATGAATATCAAATGCACTTTGAAGAAAATAAGGAATAGATGGATGTGAGGAAAGGAGTGGAACACATGATGTACTTTCAAACAGAATCAGAGATGTAGAAAATTCTAGAGTATGAGAATAAAATGTGAACATTCCCAAGCATAGCAGACAGGCCATTCCTAGAGGTGTGACACTTAACCGTTGAGTAGACCCAAAGATACAAATAAAAGCTTAAACACTAATCTGCAGAAGGAAACGGCAACTCACTTCAGTATTCTTGCCTGGAGAATCCCATGGACAGAGGAGCCTGGTGAGCTACAGTCCATGGGGTTGCGAAGAGTCAGACATGACTGAGTGACTAACACGTACGAAACACCAGTTAGTTTTAGGAATTGTGTGTGGGCTTCTTTAATAAAGAACACACCTGCCAATGCAGGATGTGCTGGTTCGATCCCTGGGTGGAGAAGATCTCCTGGAGGAGGAAATGGAAACCTGATATAGTATCCTTGCCTGGGAAATCCCAAGGGAAGAGAAGCCTGGTGGCCTACAGTCCATGGGGTCAAAAAGAGTTAAACACAATTTAGTGACTAAACAGCAACAACAAATTGTTGTATAGCAAAATTTTTAAAAAAATCATGATAATAGAATAAACCCTAGCGTTGTGATCCCACCTCTTCAGGCTCTAAAGAGTATAAAATGTAGCCAGGATGCATTTCTGGGCTGCACTGATCTAGTAGATCCTATGCTGCTGAAGCCACTCCAGTTTGCCTGCATTTAGGTAAAGCATTGAGGAAGACTAGAGAGTGGAGCCTGCTCACCCCAGATACTGTCCTTTATTGAAGGCACAGACTCTGCATTGTAGATTTGCTGGCTCTGTAATAAACCAAAGTTTGTCATTTACTTCTAATCTTCAAACTTTGTGATTGGCTGTAACTCAAAGAACTATTAATATTCAGAAGAACTTGAGAAGAATCAACGGAATGCTGGGATATCTGGATTATAATGTGGGGAGAAATAGAGCCAAGGCATATGTTCCTATGGAATAAAAATAGGTACTCCTAAAAAACTTAACTCGTGCATGAAGTCTGGTTAATTTAAATAATTGTATGAGAGCCGTAAACATCACTATGCAAAAACCTACCCTTACAGATATGTCTAAACTGTTTAAAATGATGGTTTAAAAAGATTGAGAATGCTCTGCTCTACTAGCTGAGAATGTAAGTTTTAATTAATATGGTGGAAATTAGGTCAAGTGGGAAGAAGCTGGGCTTTGAGTAGGGCTGACTCAGTTCTTAGGTTTGCCCCCTTATTTGCCTTGTGACCTTGGGCAAATCAGCTAACTATTCTAAGCATCAGTTTCCCAGCTGTACAGGATTCCATGAAATTATAAATTTCTTGTCATATAATAAGTACACTATTTGGGAAAGTAAATGTCAAGTAGAAACAATATTACAGAGAAGGCAATGGCAACCCACTTCAGTACTCTTGCATGGAAAATCCCATGGGCAGAAGAGCCTGGCAGGCTACAGTCCATGGGGTCATGAAGAGTCAGACACGACTGAACAACCTCACTTTCACTTTTTCAGATTTAGTTCAGACTTACCTTCTTCAGGGCTAGCTTCCATGACCACCTGCCTCCACCAACCAAACTTAGATTAGTTTCCTTTGCTTCATGCTCTCTTAATATCATGTTCCTTCCAGTCAAAGCCGTTATCTCAATTTTTAATAATGCATATATTAGTATAATTATTTATTAAATATATTTCCCAGTAGGCCACAAATTTTATGGGGGCAAAACTGTGATTTCTTTTGCACACCAATATATTTCTAGTGTTTAACATAAAATATATTCTGCATGTAAGTTAAATAAGCAGGGTGACAATATACAATCTTGACATTCTCGTTTCCCAGTTTGGAACCAGTCTTTTGTTCCATCTTCAGTTCTAACTGTTGCTTCTTGACCTGCACACAGGTTTCTCAGGAGGCAGGTAAGGTGGTCTGGTATTCCTCTCTCATTAAGAATTTTCCATGGTTTGTTGTGATCCACACAATCAAAGGTTTTAGCACAGTCAATGAAGGAGAAGTAGGTGTTTTTCTGGAATTCCTTTGCTTTTTCTATGATCCAATGGATGTTGGCAATTTGATTTCTGGTTCTTCTGCCTTTTCTGAATTCAGCTTGTACATCTAAAAGTTCTCATGATATATACTGTTGAAGCCTAACTTGGAGGATTCTGAGCATTACCTTGCTAGCATTAGAAATGAGTGCAATTGTGCGGTAGTTTAAACATTCTTTGGTGTTGCCTTTCTTTGTGATTGGAATGAAAACTGACCTTTTCCAGTCCTGTGACCACTGCTGAATTTTCCAAGTTTGCTGGCACATTGAGTGCAGCACTTTAACAGCATTATCTTTGAAAATTTGAAATACCTCAGCTGGAATTTCATCACACTGGCTTTGTTTATAGTGATGCTTTCTAAGGCCCACTTGACTTCACACTCTAGGATGTCTGGCTCTAGGTGAGTGATCTCACCATCATGGTTGTTGGGTCATTGAGACTTTTTTTTTTTAAATCACATAGAATGTTAAATCAGATTATATGAAGTTTCTCTTTCTAAATACCCTGTGAGTTAGTTCTTTCGATAATAATGTTGTAAGATTGTCCATTTTTCCATAACTTAGTCAATACTAGTTGTTGATATTATTTTTAATCTTTTCAAATAGGTTGAGTAGCTTTTAAAAACATTTAAACCTATATTAATTGTATTAGTTACTGGTGAATGCTTGCATGTGTGTAAGCTTTAAGCTTTGAGATCTCTCAGAATGAGTTTATATACTATAATTACCTGTTAGGAGCCCTTCTGGAACAAGTTACAAAAGCCTGTGATACTTTAGATTTTTGGTCTCTAAAATGGGTTTAGAGGATCATGTCATCTGCAAACAGTGAGAGTTTTACTACTTCTTTTCTAATTTGGATTCCTTTTATTTCTTTTTCTGCTCTGATTGCTGTGGCCAAAACTTCCAGAACTATGTTGAATAGTAGCGGTGAAAGTAGGCACCCTTGTCTTGTTCCTGACTTTAGGGGAAATGCTTTCAGTTTTTCACCATTGAGGATAATGTTTGCTGTGGGTTTGTCATATATAGCTTTTATTATTGTATTCCTCTACACTAATAATGAGAAAGTAGGAAAAGAAATTAAGGAAACAATTCCATTCACCATTGCAACGAAAAGAATAAAATACTTAGGAATATATCTACCTAAAGAAACTACAGACCTATATGTAGAAAACTTATAAAATACTTAGGAATATGTCTACCTATAGAAACTAAAGACCTATATATATAAAACACTGATGAAAGAAATCAAAGAGGACACTAATAGATGGAGAAATATACCATGTTCATGGATTGGAAGAATCAATGTAGTGAAAATGAGTATACTACCAAAAGCAATCTACAGATTCAATGCAATCCCTATCAGGGTATTTTTCACAGAATTAGAACAAATAATTTCAAGATTTGTATGGAAATAAAAAAACCTCGAATAGCCAAAGCAATCTTGAGAAAGAAGAATGGAACTGGAGGAATCAACTTGCCTGACTTCAGGCTCTACTACAAAGCCAGTCATCAAGACAGTATGGTACTGGCACAAACACAGAAATATAGATCAATGGAACAAAATAGAAAGCCCAGAGATAAGTCCACACACCTATGGATACCTTATCTTCGACAAAGGAGGCAAGAATATACAATGGAGTAAAGACAATCTCTTTAACAAGTGGTGCTGGGAAAACTGGTCAACCACTTGTAAAAGAATGAAACTAGATCACTTTCTAACACCACACACAAAAATAAACTCAAAATGGATTAAAGATCTAAATGTAAGACCAGAAACTATAAAACTCCTAGAGGAGAACATAGGCAAAACACTCTCTGACATAAATCACAGCAGGATCCTCTATGATCCACCCCCCAGAATTCTGGAAATTAAAGCAAAAATAAACAAATGGGATCTAATCAAAATTAAAAGCTTCTGCACAACAAAGGAAAATATAAGCAAAGTGAAAAGACAGCCTTCTGAATGGGAGAAAATAATAGCAAATGAAGCAACTGACAAACAACTAATCTCAAAAATATACAAGCAACTTATGCAGCTCAATTCCAGAAAAATAAATGACCCAATCAAAAAATGGGCCAAAGACCTAAATAGACATTTCTCCAAAGAAGACATACGGATGGCTAACAAACACATGAAAAGATGCTCAACATCACTCATTATCAGAGAAATGCAAATCAAGACCACAATGAGGTACCACTTCACACCAGTCAGAATGGCTGCTATCCAAAAGTTCTACAAGCAATAGATGCTGGAGAGGGTGTGGAGAAAAGGGAACCCTTTTACACTGTTGGTGGGAATGCAAACTAGTAGAGCCACTATGGAAAATGGTATGGAGATTCCTTAAAAAATTGCAAATAGAGCTGCCATATGACCCAGCAATCCCACTGCTGGGCATACACACCAAGGAAACCAGAACTGAAAGAGACACATGTACCCCAAGCAGCACTGTTTATAATAGCCAGGACATGGAAACAACCTAGATGTCCATCAGCAGATGAATGGATAAGAAAGCTGTGGTACATATACACAGTGGAGTATTACTCAGCCATTAAAAAGAATACATTTGAATCAGTTCTAATGAGATGGATGGAACTGGAGCCTATTATACAGAGTGAAGTAAGCCAGAAAGAAAAACACCAATACAGTATACTAACACATATATATGGAATTTAGAAAGATGGTAATGATAACCCTGTATGCGAGACACCAAAAGAGACAGAGATGTATAGAATGGACTTTTGGACTCTGAGGGAAAGGGAGAGGGTGGGATGATTTGGGAGAATGGCACTGAAACATGTATGCTATCATGTAAGAAACGAATTGCCAGTCTATGTTCAATACAGGATACAAGATGCTTGGGGCTGGTGCACAGGGATGATCCAGAGAGATGATATGGGGTGGGAGGTGGGAGGGGGGTTCAGGATTGGGAACTCATGTACACCCGTGGTGGATTCATATCAACGTATGGCAAAACCAATACAGTATTGTAATGTAAAATAAAGTAAAAATAAAAATTAAAAAAAATGGGTTTAGTAATACCTACCTTACTATGTTATTATAATAACATAGTGAATAAATTAAGCATAGAGGGGCTTCTCTCTCAATAAATGATTATTTCATTCTCCTTACTCTATAAATTTGGTTACTCAGTTTTATATTAACAGTTTCCATGATGAATGTGGGCTTCTCTGGTGGCTCAGATGCTAAAGAATCCGCCTGCAGTGGGGGAAGATCTGGGTTCAATCCCTGGGTTGGGAAGATCCCTTGGAGGAGGGAATGGCTACCCACTCCAGTATTCTTGCTTGGAGAATTCCCATGGGCAGAGTAGCCTGGAGGACTACAATTCACTGGGTCGCAAGGAGTCAGACACAACTGAGCAATTAAGCACAGCACACAGTATGATGAATGTATAAAAATATAGAGGAAAGTAACCAAAGTTAATTAACAAGAAATTTATATTTTGTTGTAAGAAGAATGCATATTTATTTTAACTTTATAAATAACTAGCTGTTTGGCAAGAGTAAAGTTTTTCATGGCAAGACTTTAGCTGCCACTGATAGAGGTGATTTCTTTGGAAGGAATGATACTAAAGCTGAAACTCCAGTACTTTGGCCACCTCATGCGAAGAGTTGACTCATTGGAAAAGACCTTGATGCTGGGAGGGATTGGGGGCAGGAGAAGAAGGGGATGACAGAGGATGAGATGGTTGGATGGCATCACCAACTCGATGGACATGAGTCTGAGTGAACTCTGAGAGTTGGTGATGGACAGGGAGGCCTGGCGTGCTGTGATTCATGGGGTCGTAGAGTCAGACACGACTGAGCGACTGAACTGAACTGAACTGATAGAGGTGAAAGAGACTGTTTTTGGTCATTTGTTGCTTTTTATACAGAAGAAACACTTTAAATGTATATTTTCTCCAGAAGTATTTTTGGAAAAGCCCCTTCAAGCTGCCAGCAGACTATAAACATTTAAATTACTGATTTATACTATTAAACACTCCATGCATGAGCACCTCAGGACCTCTGTAATAGTTGTTACCCTTAGGTTACCCAAAGCTCACTTCTATATTTTACACAACTTTCTGCTCCAATTGCACCTTGTCAAAAAGATCTTCTCTGACTATACTTCTCAAGAAAACACCCTTGTTGCTCCTTATTATCCTGTTTGATTGTTCTACTTGTTAAGTAATAGCACTTACCAATACATTATAGTTATCAATTAATCTTCCCACTGGAATGTGAGACCTGTGGGAATAGGGAGTATTCACTATTGTGTTCTCACTTCCTGAAATGTCACCCAGCATATAGAGCAGCCACAATACATAATTATTAAATGAATGAGTAAATTGAATAAATAGTCAGAAATGGTTCCCTGGTGGCTCAGTGGTAAAAGAGTCTGCCTGTGATGCAGGAGACGTGGAGACTTGAGTTCAATCCCCGGACTGGGAAGCTCCCCAGAGGAGGAAATGATAATCTATAGCAATCTTGTCTGGAAAATACCATGGGCAGAGGAGCCTGGTGGATACTGTCCATGGGATTGCAGAAGAGTCAGATGTGACCGAGTGACTAGATAGCAACAACAACAATGAGAAAAAGAGTTCTTATAGGATTATGGAATTTGATCGAATTGACAGTATGATTATATCCCTGCTCACATGAGTGATGTATTTTATCCACTATATGTATTTAGGCTGTATGTAGATTGCATAATACTCTTTGTCTCCATTTGCATGTTCCTCTATCAAAAGGCAATGCGTAGAGGGACGCATTATAATTTCCTCTTTGTCCTTGTATGTTTTTTTTTATTTTAGTTTTTACTTTATTTTACTTTACAATACTGTATTGATTTTGTATCTTTTGAGAAAAATATAGCATATTGGAGGAGCACTTAGAAATTCAGGTTCTTAGTCTCTTTCCAAGGCACAGGGTATAGCGTGACAGCAGCTCTGTGTGCTATTATTGTTCTTACTTCCATCAAAATTCTAAAATAAATTATATATATATATATTTGGAATAATATATTTGGAAATGAAGTTGGTTAATGTTTCTATTACTGTTTTGTAGCCATGGTCTGAGAAACTGGCAGAGCCAAGAGGAGCCTAAGCGGACCTGCCAACTAAAAGTATTAGATACTGAATGGGATCCTGGAACAGGGATAAAAGACCTTAGTTAAAAACTAAGGAAATGAGAATGAAATATGGAGTTTAGTTAATAACAAGGTATTAACATTGATTCATTGATTGTAACAAATATACCACAGTAATATAAGATGTTAATAATAGAGGAAATTTGGTGCTGGGTATATGGGAACTCTTGATATGGTCTTCTCAATGTTCTGTACACCTAAAAAACTGTTCTAAAAAAGTCTGTCCATTAAAAAATAAAACAAAAAACCTGTAATGCGATCTGATGAAGAGGTCTCTGGCAAATGGAGCTTAGACCTTCTGGTTACATTTGTTTTATTTTAATTGTATAAGGGTTGTTAGAGTTCTCACAGTATATATACTCTTTGCTCTATAAGCAGCTTTTGGCCATCAAACTCTGACCTGAATTGCTTTCTGAGAATGGGTGAGAAAAATGAATGCTCACATCAATCACATAAAGTTCAATAAGGTGTTTACAGGAGTGCTCAGTTGCTTCAGTGGTGTCTGACTCTTTGCGACCCCAGGGACTGTAGCCTGCCCCCCGCCCCCACCACCAGGCCCCTCTGCCTATGGGATTCTCCAGGCAAGAATACTGGTGTGGGTCGCCATGCCCTTCTCCAGGGGGATCTTCCCCACCGAGGGACTGAACCCGTGTCTCCTGTGTCTCTTGTGTTGCAGGCGGACTCTTGATGCAGTGAGCCACCTGGGAAGCCTGTTGATAGGAGAGAGACCTGAATTTGTAGCTATTCAGTTCCCCATCGAGCATATTTGTGACTATGTCTGCACACACTTTGTCTCAGACAACCATTTCTTAGTTTTTAATGACTTGTGGGAGGAAGCAGGTCTCGGTAGAATGTGGCAGCGCTGGGAGGCTGGTCACTCTGTGCCACTAAATATAGTGGGTGGAGAGGAACTATTTATGAATGAGTAAGGGAGAGTTGCAACACAATCTGTATTAAGCAAGTAGCCCTGAAAAGTCCCCAGCCTCAAAAATTTCCCCTGCATACCTTCAGAGAGCCATAGGGTTTTAAGACAGCAATGTTTTAGTATCTGTCTAAATCACGTCTCTTTGTAATGCAAGATTCGTGTTCACAGAATTCCTATTAAGTGGGAATTAAAATGTTTGACCCATAGGACTATACAAGCTAAATGAGTTCATGTATATGATAATCATTTTACCGTGTAAAGTACTCCATATGGATATACATAATTGTTATGTGTAATCATCAGAGTTCACTGCCTTACAAGCCAATTTGTTTCACTTGTTGGTTGGCTATAGCTTTTTAGAAAGCACTTTCTCTCATTAAGTCAATCATCTTTTCCATCATTTTTGCGGTACAAAGAAGGCAATAATGAAGTCCCGCAGGTGTGGGTTCAAATGCTGGCCCTCTTAATTACCCATCAGGGCCTTGGATAAAAGATACAAGTTCTGTACTCTCATTTTCCTCATTAGTACATAAATGGCCATAATCTCTACCTTACAGCAGTCTTGGTGATGTGATATTATTTGTAAAAATGTGTGTATCCTAAGTGTCTAATAAATGGTAATAGTTATTATTCTATGAATTTGCCTGTTTTGATTCTGCATTAGGTAAGAAAGAGTGAGTCGAAGGCCCAAGGCTTTCCAGCCTCCCAATGACTCTTCATAAAAATATGCCTGAACCTCCATTTCTAAGTAATAAAGACAGTGAGTGGCATGATTCTATTCCTCTTATTGTATTTCTCATTCTAGGAAAAGAAAGCCTGAGGGACAGATTCTTTGTTTGGCAAATGGCTTGTCTCATAGTGAAGTCACCTCATGTAAAATGTGGCTGCCCTTCCTTATCAGGAAAATGGACAATTCTGTTAGCATGCAATTAATTTTTCCTTATAGAGGTTCCATATTTAGGAATAGGATAAACCCTGCAGGCAAGTAGTACTTTTAAAGAACATTTTATTTATTAATTCGGCTGCACTGAGTTAAGTTGTGGTGCACAGGCTCTGTAGTTGTGGCGGGTGGGCTAAGTTGCTCTGAGGCTTGTGGGATTCTAGTTCCCCAACCAGGGATCGAACCTGCATCCCCTGCATTGCAAGGTGGGTTCCTAACCACTGGGCCATCAGTGGAGTCCCAGGAAGGATTTCTTGTATCTTCTCCATCAAGAGCCGTAGTGCTGTGTCACTCCAACTTTGCTAGATGTCATCTACGTAGACGGCATGTGAATGACACGCTCTGGAGTCATGCAGTGTGTTGTTGCTACCTCCCCTGCCAATCAGTAATCTGCTATTTTACAGTTGTTCCGAGGCAGAATGCCTAGAGAGCTGTGCTTTCCTTCAGGCTAGCTTAGTGGACCTCAAGCGTGAGCACACATAAATGAGAACTTATTCCATCAGCCTAACATTTGGTACAGGGATTTTTTGTCATGCTGTGTTTGACCTTAGGAACTGGCTCTTAGGGGATGACTCTCTCCCCCCTGCCCTATTCTAACACTTGGCTCTGCTGTGCTGTGAGGTCAAATCTCAAGTCATTACCGTGCTTGCCAGTGGGTAGTAGCTGGGTTGGAATCTTGAATTGCATATCAGGATCAGATTTCATCATCTATCAACCTTCACGGAAAATGGCAGTTATTCTTTTACAGCTCTTCCTGCTGCCCAGCAAAATCATTTGATATAATATTTTGTTAAAAAGCTATTTTCTTCTAGCATGTTTGCTAAGAAAGAGTATAAGAGAGAGGATGCACTGACGAGCATGTTTCATAGTGAAGAAACATATTTTCTTTTTTCCTCAAAGATGCTCTCTGTTGCATTAGGTTTTTGCTATAGTTACTTGATATTTCTTTCTTTTAACTTTCAGTATACCACAGGGAAATAAAAAAGCACAGGTCCATCTGGAAGTCTTTCCTAGAAAAGATTGGTAATACATTCAAGCCATATATTTTTTTAAAGATACATTTTACAAAAGATACAAGTTACATTTGGCCACCTGAAATATTTTTTTTTCCATGTGATCTTCTTGTAATTTGAAATAAAGCCAAAAGTAAACTCTCTGGGAGGCCCAGAACCTACCATAATTTTAAAACTTTATAGCTCTTTCAGCTTAAAGGCAGAGCTGGCTTCTAAAGCTAGTTGGTTCATTTTATAACTGTGGCCCTTGAGCTTGGTACTTAGAAGCAGCTCCAAATGGTAGCTCTGGTTCTTTATTTCTGCAATTCTCAGTTCACCATCAATTTAGTAAAACTTTAGAAAAAGGAAACAAATATTGACAATGGCAAATTATTATTTGGATGTACTTTATTTTCAGAAATGTCAAGTGTGTTTTATCATAAGTATAATAATGAGGATTATGATGATGGATGGATGAAGCATTTCTAGAACCTCATCTTTATTATTGGAAAAGATCTATATCCATGGACTATAAATCTACCATGGAGAGTTCAGTTCAGTTCAGTCGCTCAGTCGTGTCCGACTCTTTGCGACCCCATGAATCGCAGCATGCTAGGCCTCCCTGTCCAACACCATCTCCCAGAGTTCACTCAGACTCATGTTCATCGAGTCCGTGATGCCATCCAGCCATCTCATCCTGGGTCGTCCCCTTCTCCTACTGCCTCCAATCTCTCCCAGCATCAGAGTCTTTTCCAGTGAGTCAACTCTTCACATGAGGTGGCCAGAGTACTCGAGTTTCAGCTTTAGCATCATTCCTTCCAAAGAAATCCCAGGATTGATCTCCTTCAGAATGGACTGGTTGGATCTCCTTGTAGTCCAAGGGACCCTCAAGAGTCTTCTCCAACACCACAGTTCAAAAGCATCAATTCTTCGGTGCTCAGCCTTCTTCACAGTCCAACTCTCACATCCATACATGACCACAGGAAAAACCATAGGCTTGACTAGACGGACCTTAGTCGGCAAAGTAATGTCTCTGCTTTTGGATATACTATCTAGGTTTGTCATAACTTTTCTTCCAAGGAATAAGCGTCTTTCAATTTCATGGCTGCAGTCAACATCTGCAGTGATTTTGGAGCCCAAAAAATAAAGTCTGACACTGTTTCTACTGTTTCCCCATCTATTTCCCAGGAAGTGATGGGACCAGATGCCATGATCTTCGTTTTCTGAATGTTGAGCTTTAAGCCGACTTTTTCACTCTCCACTTTCTCTTTCATCAAGAGGCTCTTTAGCTCCTCTTCACTTTCTGCCATAAGGGTGGTGTCATCTGCATATCTGAGGTTATTGATATTTCTCCCAGCAATCTTGATTCCAGCCTGTGTTTCTTCCAGTCCAGCGTTTCTCATGATGTACTCTGAATATAAGTTAAATAAGCAGGGTGACAATATACAGCCTTGATGTACTTCTTTTCCTATTTGGAACCAGTCTGTTGTTCCATGTCCAGTTCTAACTTTTGCTTCCTGACCTGCATAAATATTTCTCAAGAGGCAGGTTAGGTGGTCTGGTATTCCCATCTCTTTCAGAATTTTCCACAGTTGGAGAGTATATCATGTTAAATTCTATGTCATTTGCTTTAAAGAAGTCTAACCATTTTATTAACTCATCGTTATACCTGAAAACATGAGATTATCATTATATATAGTGGGGGAAAAACAGTTAAAATGTTACGCTTTTTCTAGGAGTGAGCATTTTATTATAGTGAAATGTGATTCAGTTCCTCAATTTATGTCAGAGTCATAGATTTTCAACAGCCCTTAGAATCAGTGACCTACTTGTATAAATGATCAATCTAAAGAGATTACATAGTTTGTCACAGCTTTCACCATTGTTTGTTTATTTGTAACTGTATATATACCTCTTATTTTTAGGGGAGAAAAAAGATAGCAATACACAACAATACTTTGTACAGAACATGTGCTCAATAAATGCATTTTAGATTGTTGTATAATAAATGTCTGCATAGAAATGCAAGTAATGTTGCTCATGTATGAAGGTTCCTCTGCTTCTTACCAGTGTATCTGCCCCAGAGAAGTATCGGAAGTGTCAAGAATACGCTCCAGTTTTAAGTTGGAAGTGAATTCTGACATTCATTCTAAACTTCCGTGCCTCTGGTCGTCTCCTGTCCTTAGTTTCTCAGTTGAGTAGCTGACAGTTATTAATGTGCTCTTAAATACCCTGGAGTAGTCATGTTCCTGAAAAAACAGTGCAGAAGCAAAGAACATACTTGCAATTTGAGTCATTCTTTAAGTCTCCTGTTACTTAAGATTAATTTTAGTCCAAAGTGAGACATAGCTGTAGTTCCATGATCTTTCTCACCATATTTGACAATGGGAGCTGCATTAGGTTAAATCAAACTGGTCTTCTTAATCTTTCCATTTAAGAGTTTAAGCAAATGATACATTATTTTTGGCAGTTCTTTCTCCTGGTTAAAAGTGGCATCATTCATCTCTTTCTCTAAGCCAAATATCTGTTCTTCATTCCTGGTATCAAATCAGTCACCAGATCCTGCTCATTTTATGTCTTAACTATTTCTTCAACACCCTCCCTTCCCCATTTATCACTACCCCCGTTCCCACCATTGCAACCTCTCATATGCAGTTCCTAAAGTCACCTTGTATATTGTCCCAATCCAGTTCTTCTGTCTCCCAAAAAGCCTTTAAACTGTTGGCTGAGAAATGTCAGTTCCACCATGCCACTTACATAAGAGTGATCCCTGTTGCTGCGGGGTGAATTCCCATCCACACAGCATACTGCACAGGGCGGCCGCGACCTGCTCTCTGCATTCACTTCCAGCCTCTTCTCTTTGCTCTAATAACACTAAATGGCTTCTGCTCACACAGCCTGCTGTTTAGTGGTTTAGTTTTTCCCCCCAGCTCCTTTGAACTTTTGTATCTTCCCCTACATCACTGCAATGTATGTGTCTCTTAGACTTAACATATTATACTGATTTATATTATCCTTCTTTTAGTCTAACACAGATTATTAATCCCTCAAGTATAGTTACCATTCTTTTTATTCATAGTTTTTTTCAATGGGTATAATTTCTTTTTATTTGAAAATATCTCAAACCTGACTTGGATATTGTTTAAGCATTTTGTTGCTTCCACCCCTGGACAACTCATTGCTGAGTTCTTCTTTCTCAAAGATATCATGACATCCTACAATTTTTTCTGGTATTCTTGTTTTTAAATGTTTAGCTTGCTGAGTAAAAATTGTTAAATTTGATACATTTAATGTTATTTCCTTCTTCTTTCTGGAATTGGAGATACTTTTAAAAATAATCTTTTCTTCTTAAATAAATATCTACAATAGTGCCTACCACAAAGCCAGCTCTCTATAAATAATTACTAGGCTGAAACGAGCTATATAATTGTGGTTCTATTCTGATGTTGCCTTTTGACATGATTTATATGTAACTCCACCCTTTGATTTCAGACTCCATAATCAATTTAAAATGTCTTTGTGTTAAGAGTTTTCAGTTGTCTTCATGTAGGATACTGTGCATTCCAAGCTTTTTGAGAAAGAAGAGTTCTCTTCTAGGATTATGGAGTTTTGACAAGATTTCCATGCTAATTAAATAAACAATTATTAGGTTCCAGCTACAAGGTCTGACTCTCTGTGACCCCGTGGACTATAGCCTGCCAGGATTCTCAGTCTGTGAAATTCTCCAGGCAAGAATACTGGAGTGGCTTGCCATTGCCTTCTCCAGGGGATCTTGCTGACCCAGGGATCGAACCCAGGTCTCCCACGTTGCAGGCAGACGCTTTACCATTTGAACCACTAGGGAAGCCCACAACGTTAGATGCTAAGAATACACATTTGATGTTGCCTTAAAGAACACCCTGTTCTCAAGGAACAGATGTGCCTCCTAAGTGGTATCCTGTCACAGCTGCATTTAATGTAGAACATTTTATTCATCTGAGTCGGTGAGAGAGAGAGCGATTGGGACTGAGAAATGAGAAGAATTAATTTAAATACCATGGAAAATCTAGTCCATCATTCCATCATGAGATGGACTTGAACCCTTTCTTGGTTTCAGTTTCTACACCACTATTTGATCTGTAAAGTTAAGACTGTCCATCCTCTACTTCAGAGGAAACTTCAGTATTTGAAAGTCAGAACGTCTTCTATGGTCACTTCAAAAACAGTGTTCAGGGAAAGACTGTGACACGCTGTGTTTAGGGATGTAGTAAAGTTTTATCAAAACTTTATTTGTGTGGTTATGTGACACCTGTTTTCTCCACTGGATTATAAGTTCCCTGATAACAGGGACTATATCTACCTTGTTTATTACACTTGCACTATTAGCATTTGTGATCAGGGCTTAGTCCTGTCGGACTCTTTGTGACCCTTTGGACTGTAGCCCACCAGGCTCCTCTGTCCATGGGATTTTCTAGACAAAAATACTAGAATGGGTTGCCATTTCCTCTTCCAGGGGATCTCCTTGACACAGGGACTAAACCCACATCTCCTGTCTCCTGAGTTCCTTGCATTGTAGGCGAATCATTTACTGGTGAGCCACTGGGGAAGTCATTAATTAGCATTTAGCAAAACTTAACAGGAACTCAATAAATATTGAAAGGAGTTACAATATGTTAATGTGACTTTCCTTTTCAATAGGTTTATTTAGATATTTAAACTGCTTTTATGATCTTTAATTGTGAATTTATTTTCTCTAACTTGTAAATTAACTTCTTTAGTATTCTAGTAACATGAAAGTGAAAGTGAAGTCGCTCAGTCATGTCTGACTCTTTGCGACCTATGGACTGTAGCCCAACAAGCTTCTCCATCCATGGGATTCTCCAGGCAAGAATACTGGAGTGGGTTGCCATTTCCTTCTCCAGGGGATCTTCCCGACCTAGGGGTCGAACCCAGGTCTCCTGCATTGCAGGCAGACACTTTAACCTCTGAGCCAGTCTACCTGCATAACATATATGATTTAATTTACTTTTAAAATAAACAGTAAACTTTAGTAGAAATAAAACATCTCCATTTTATCTTAAAAGTTTGATGAAGTTTAAAAAGAACACTCACCTTTTGGTTCATATGATCATTAATTTTTTGTGTCAACTTGATTGGGTCAGACAGTACCCAGACATTTGGACAAATGTTACTGTGGGCATGATTGTACAGGTGTTTATGGGTAAGATGACATTTGATTTGGTAGACTGAGTAAAGATATCTTCCCTAACGTGGATGTGCTTTGTCCAATCAATTGAAGACCTGAGTAGCACAAAAAGGCTTGAGCCAGGAAATCCTTATTTTCCTGCCATTGGGTTAGAGCCCACCCTTTAGGTTCCCCTACTTCTCAGCCCTTTGGATTCGGGTTGGAACTACACAGTCCTCTCTTGTGAGTCTCCAGCTTGCCAGCTGCACACCTTGAGATTCTTAGTCCTTGTGTCATATGAGCCACTTCCTTTTAATCTCATTAGATGTATTCCTTCTGTTTCCCTACAGACCCCTGACTTATACAGGTGGGTTTATCTAGGGTTAAAATTTAAGTGCTGGACAATCCATGGTAAATGCAGCTATTTTAACTACCATAAATTATTTCAATGATAACTTAGTAAATATTCTTTTACACTGTAATAATTATTGTTATACCGAACTCAACAAGTCATGTTTATGTCAAACTTAAAGGATTTTATCGTCCATGTTCATCACCATTAGTTACAATTTAGAGTTAATGGCTGTTGAATGGTTGAGACCCAGTTGTTACAGATGTACATGAACCAATAACATTGGGTCTTCTTAATATCATTCCTAAATACAATTCATGTTTTTAGAGTGGAAGCACATTCTAGTTCTCACATAAGCATGCAGAAAAAGTCCTATAGTTATACCATTTATCTGCATTTTGAAACTTCTCTAGATACACAAATAATAGCCGTTATAAATTTGAACTCCAATTTATGGAATGCGGTAGCTACCACTCTTACCCTGTAGCTGTGTTAAGCCTGGCTAGGTAGTCACAACTGAAACCAAGCTTAGTGGGTGGGTAGAATAAGAGAAAAAACTAAGAACTAATGTTCTAGTGAACTTAATATTTGAATTTTATCTTAGCCTCATAAACCTTCATTTTATAAATTCTTGTTCTATGCAAATTGTAATCCATAGTCAGTCAAAGTTTAGCTGTTGGTAAAATTTTTTGATAAATAACCTTCCTGAGAACTTTGCTGTTTACAACATACTATGATTTCTTTAACTTTAAAGAAATTATAAAGTAAAGAAATATAATAAATATAACTTTAAGCCCTAGCTCATATCTAATTCTTATGTGGTTATCCATGGTTGGAATTAGAAAAACATGTCTATTTTTTACTTCTCCTTTTTAATTTAGATAACATCTGTTTTGCTTTGATGTTTATTAAAAAAAAAAAAAAACAACTCAGGGTAAATAGCTTGCTCTATNAAAAACAACTCAGGGTAAATAGCTTGCTCTATTTTGACTTAGGAAAATATCCCAAAATCTCAATATAACAACTATATTATTAGAATTTAAAGTATGAAGATGACTTTATGCACAAAGTAGGTACTCTACAATGTGAATATATCCCAAGGAGTCTTAAACAGCTATCTGTCAACTCTGTGGAAACTTTTCAAGTTATTCTGAAAGTAGCTTCAAGTCAGACACATCAATATCTGAAATGCCTATAATGTTTCATAAAATGGATCAAAAGGAGGGAATCATGCCCAGTATTCTAATATGATAAATGATTTAATAATTTAGACACAAGATAGTTCTCCAGAGCAGCCTGTGGTTAGCCAAATATTTTCCTCCCTTTCTTCTCTTAAGCAAGATTATCCTGTTTTATAACAAAGACTCCTTGTAAATTTAGTGTTCCTAATGAAATATTAGAACTTTTTCTTGATATTTCTGCTTTAAAAATTGGTAAGTGAAACAAACTGAAATAACAAAATAACTTAATCAAGTATATTTCTCCAGTGATTTAGATAGGTTATTCTGTATCTATGCTCTGATTCAAGATAAATGTGCTACCAAATATTATTTTCATGATAATTCAGTAAATGCTTATGTGGTAAGCATTGTTTTTATAGTATGTTGAACTCAAAATATTCCATATAGCAATTTTGTCTCTCACTTCTTTGTTTATGTTCTAGGCAGAAATATGTAAATATGTTGTCTTTTGCTGCTACTGCTAAGTCGCTTCAGTCGTGTCCGACTCTACACAACCCCATAGACGGCAGCCCACCAGGCTCCCCCATCCCTGNATTTCTGCTTTAAAAATTGGTAAGTGAAACAAACTGAAATAACAAAATAACTTAATCAAGTATATTTCTCCAGTGATTTAGATAGGTTATTCTGTATCTATGCTCTGATTCAAGATAAATGTGCTACCAAATATTATTTTCATGATAATTCAGTAAATGCTTATGTGGTAAGCATTGTTTTTATAGTATGTTGAACTCAAAATATTCCATATAGCAATTTTGTCTCTCACTTCTTTGTTTATGTTCTTGGCAGAAATATGTAAATATGTTGTCTTTTGCTGCTACTGCTAAGTCGCTTCAGTCGTGTCCGACTCTACACAACCCCATAGACGGCAGCCCACCAGGCTCCCCCATCCCTGGGATTCTCCAGGCAAGAACACTGGAGTGGGTTGCCATTTCCTTCTCCAATGCATGAAAGGGAAAAGTGAAAGTGAAGTCACTCAGTTGTGTCCGACTCTTCACGACCCCAGGGACTGCAGCCCACCAGGCTCCTCCGTCCATAGCATTTTCCAGGCAAGAGTACTGGAGTGGGGTGCCATTTGGGGGAAACACAATCTCATTTCTTGTACTCTCAAATCTAGATACAGGCAGGAAATATTTCAAGAATACTTGAAATATAGTAGATTCAGCTATAGGCCATCGCAATAGAGCAAATACTGTGACAATGCAGGTCACAAAGTTTTGATTGCCCAGGACATATAAAAATTGTGTTTACGCTATGTTATAGTGAAGTGTTATAACAAAAAATCATCTACCTCAATTTAAAAATACTTCATTGCTAAAAATTCTAACCATCATCTGAGCTTTCAGTGAGTCATAATCTTTTTACAGTAGTAACATCTGCTAAGTCGCTTCAGTTGCCTCCGACTCTGTGCAGCCCCATAGATGGCAGCCCACCAGGCTCCCCCATCCCTGGAATTCTCCAGGCAAGATCACTGGAGTGGGTTGCCATTTCCTTCTCCAGTGCATGAAAGTGAAAAGTGAAAGTGAAGTCGCTCAGTCGTGTCCGACTCTTAGCAACCCCATGGACTGCAGCCCACCAGGCTCCTCCGTCCATGGGCTTTTCCAGGCAAGAGTATTTGAGTGGGGTGCCATTGCCTTCTCCAAGTAGTAACATCAGAGATCACCAATCGTAGATCACCATAACAGATACAATAATAGTGAAGATGTTTGAAATTTTGTGAGAATTACAAAAATGTGATGTATGGACACAAAGTGAGCACATAGATGCTAGTGGGAAATGGCATCCAGAGGTTTCCTTAACACAGGGTCATCACAAGTCTTCATACGGTTAAAAATACAGTATCTGTGAAGCATCATAAAGCAAAAGCACAATAAACTGTGATATGCCTATATTTATTTCCAGAATTCTTTAACAAATTTCCAGTTGTATTATTTGTGGCTCATAACATTGTTTGAAATAGGAACTACCTAAGTTCAGTGACTTAATATATGATGCACTGTATCATGCAAATCACAAACATCTAGCAATTTAACAAACCCATTTTCACTGAAACAGTTGGAGTCGTAGGACTTAAGCACAACTGCAAAAGCCAGTAGCCATAGAAATGTCACTGGACTCCTGCATTTCAGTCTAATATACTTCTGTAACACTACGCCGCCTTCCAGAGACAGACCATTCATTCTAGGTGCTGCTGTTCCCTTGTCTGTTTATTTTCTTTCACAGGAACTGTGTTATTGACTCCATCAGTTTCTCTAGTCTCTGTGACCAATAGCCTTGCAAGTCTAATTCCCCATCTACTAGTCTGCGGCCATGAAATTAAAAGACACTTGCTCCTTGGAAGAAAAGCTGTGATCAACCTAAACAGCATATTAAAAAGCAGAGACATTACTTTGCCAACAAAGTCTGTCCAAAGCTATGGTTTTTCTAGTAATCATGTATGGATGTGAGAGTTGAACTATAAAGAAAGCTGGGTGCCGTAGAATTGATGCTTTTGAACTGTGGCATTGGAGAAGACTCTTGAGAGTCTGTTGGACTGCAAGGAGATCCAACCAGTTTATCCTAAAGGAAATCAGTCCTGGGTGTTCATTGGAGGACTGATGTTGAAGCTGAAACTCCAATACTTTGGCCACCTAATGCGAAGAACTGACTCACTTAGAAAAGACCCTGATGCTGGGAAGGATTGAAGGTGGGAGGAGAAGGGGACGACAGAGGATGAGATGGTTGTATGGCGTCACTGACTCTATGGATATGAGTTTGAGTAAACTCTGGAAGTTGGTGGTGGACAGGGAGGCCTAGCGTGCTGCAGTCCATGGGGTCGCAAAGAGTAGGACATGACTGAGAGACTGAACTAAATTGAACTAGTCTCGAAGAAGCCTCCGGGAGTTTATTCATCCTGTCACTCTCATGGTGTTTAGAGGAACTGACCACAAAAATATTTCGTTCTTGCTCAGGGAAAATTAGTTCTTTATTCATCAGATGATCACTGAAAGTTCGCCTAAATTCACAGAGAAGGCAAGTTGTGGAATCAGACTTTCTGAATTTAATTTAAGCTTTATCAATGGCCAACTACATGATTTTGAGAAAATTATTTAAACCCGATAAGCCTAATTTTCTTTATTTCAAAATGAGAATAATAATGAGAAAATAGGGATGCAGCAATTGGTACAAAGTACTAAATGTATGTTAGCTATTATAAAGGAAAGAAGGGAGGGGTGATGATTATTTGGTAGATATCTAACTTTGATAATTATTTGGTAGGTAGCTTAGTGATGTTTCATTATAATCATTCAGTGCCATTGAGTAATAACTATTAATATCTCAATGGATATTAGTTTTCTGAAGAACAATGCTTAGAAATATTAACATAGTTATAAGAACTTTATGTCTAACTATACCATTTTCCCTTACATGGTATAAAAAAGATCTCTATCAATATAAAATAGGATTCAAAGGAACATAAAGTGAGGAAAGAAATTTGTCATTTTTAAGAACCACAGGAAGGAGCTAACTAACCAAGTACAACATCAGTTCAGTCATTCAGTCATGTCTGACTCTGTGACCCCATGAATCGCAGCACACCAGGCCTCCTTGTCCATCACCAACTCCCGGAGTTCACCCAAACTCTTCTCCATCAAGTCAGTGATGCCATCCAGCCATCTCATCCTCTGTTGTCCCCTTCTCCTCCTGCCCGCAATTCCTCCCAGCATCAGAGTCTTTTCCAATGAATCAACTCTTCACATGAGGTAACCAAAGTACTGGAGTTTCAGTTTTAGCATCAGTCCTTCCAAAGGACACCCAAGACTGATCTCCTTTAGAATGGACTGGTTGGATCTCCTTGCAGTCCAAGGGACCCTCAAGAGTCTTCTCCAACACCACAGTTTAAAAGCATCAATTCTTCGGCACTCAGCTTTGTTCACAGTCCAACTTTCACATCCATACATGACCAGTGGAAAAACCATAGCCTTGACTAGACAGACCTTTGTTGGCAAAGTAATGTCTCTGCTTTTGAATATGCTATCTAGGTTGGTCATAACTTTCCTTCCAAGGAGTAAGCCTCTTTCAACTTCATGGCTGCAATCACCATCTGCAGTGATTTTGGAGCCCAAAAAATAAAGTCTGACACTGTTTCCACTGTTTCCCCATCTATTTCCCATGACGTGATGGGACCAGATGCCATGATCTTCGTTTTCTGAATGTTGAGCTTTAAGCCAACTTTTTCACTCTCCTCTTTCACTTTCATCAAGATGCTTTTTAGCTCCTCTTTACTTTCTGCCATAAGGGTGATGTCATCTGCATATTTGAGGTTATTGATATTTCTCCTGGCAATCTTGATTCCAGCTTGTGCTTCCTCCAGCCCAGCGTTTCTCATGATGTACTCTGCATATAAGTTAGATAAGCAGGGTGATAATATACAGCTTTGACGTGCTCCTTTTCATACTTGGAACCAGTCTTTTGTTCCATGTCCAGTTCTAACTGTTGCTTCCTGACCTGCATACAGATTTCTCAAGAGGCAGGTCAGGTGGTCTGGTATTCCCATCTCTTTCAGAATTNAGCATAAAACTCAGAAAAGTAATTAGTATTGTTCAAATTGTTATTTATTTATATATTATTTTTACTGAGAAATAGTTCACTTACAAGTTTCTGGTGGATGGCACAGTGATTCAGTTTTAAGATTTTTTCTTCCTTTTTTGGTTATTTCAAAATATTGAGTATAATTCTCTATTCTATACAGTAGATCCTGTTTTCTATTTTATATATGTGTTTGTGTGTTTAGTCATGTCTGACTCTTCTGCAACTCCGTGGACTGTAGCCCACTGGGCCTCCTCTGTCCATGAGATTTCCCAGGCCAGAATACTGCAGTGGGTTGCCATTTTCTTCTCCATGGGATCCTCCCAATCCAGGCACTGAACCTGTGTCTCCTGCATTACAGGTGAATTCTTTACCACTGAGCCATCAGTGAATCTCCTATTTTATACATAGTATGTGTATCTGTTGATACTAAATGCGTAATTTACTGCTAACTCCTCTTTCCCTTGATAACCATAAATTTGCTTTCTGTGTCTGTAGGTCTATTTCTAAATAGGTTCATTTGTATATTTTTTCAGATTGCACATATAAGTGATATCAATACAGTATTTCTCTTTCTCTGCCTGATTTAGCCTACTTATTCTCATAATCTCCGGGTGCATCCATATTGTTGCAAATGGCATCATTTCATTCATTTTTCTGGCTGAGTAATATTCCACTGTGTGTGTGTGCACACACGTGTACAAATAAACTTCCTTTTAGCTGTTGATATTAAAATGAAAACTCCAATCATGATTATAATATTGCCTTCCTAGTTGCCATCTAGTTATAGTAATATATTCTGAAAAGTAGATGAACAGCTACCTGTTTTTTGCATAAAACACTCAGGATGTCATAGACAACTGGTGTTTGCCCATCAGTGCTGTTGCTTTTGTCTAATTTTTGACAGTTATCTGTTTCCCGTTTCAAATGCATAATTTGATATCCTGGGTCCTAGAACTTTGGCTTCCCTCTCACCTCCTGACTTCCTGAAACTATACCAGCTTTACTGTGCTTTGTTGATTCTGGAATTTTGCCCAGCATGTTCCTAGATATTTTTCCAGTTGACTAACATCATGGTGTTGTCACCGCCCTCTCAGCATGACAATTATGAATGTAACTTAGGAAGACTTCTATTTTAAAATAAGATTCAGACTAGTTTCTAAGCCAACATATAAGTTAGAGAAAATACATGTTACAGATCTTTAAATGTCGCTCTAAGTGATTGTTGTTCTTGTTGTTCAGTTGCTTAGTTGTGTCTGACTTTTTGTGAACCCATGGACTGCAGCATGCCAGGCTTGCCTGTCCTTCACCATCTCCTGGAATTTGCTCAAACTCATGTCCCTTGATTTGCTGATGCCATCCAACGATTTCACGTTAATATAAAAATTTCAGTAATTTGGATTTGGAAAGCAATAACCTACTAACAGTGTAAAAGAGTTGATTATCAGAAAAAAAAAATCCTTGGCATCGTTTTATTTTTATCCAACTCTACCAACTGTAGCTAGGAGAATTAGAAAGGACTAGCTGATGTCTCGGAGAAGGCAATGGCACCCCACTCCAGTACTCTTGCCTGGAAAATCCCATGGACGGAGGAGCCTGGTGGGCTGCAGTCCCTGGGGTTGCTAAGAGGTGGACACAACTGAGCGACTTCACTTCCACTTTTCACTTTCATGCTCTGGAGAAGAAAATGGCAACTACTCCAGTGTTCTTGCCTGGAGAATCCCAGGGATGGGGGAGCCTGGTGGGCTGCCGTCTATGGGGTCGCACAGAGTCGGACATGACTGAAGCAACTCAGCAGCAGCAGCAGCAGCAGCAGCTGATGTCTAGTACAGGAATTGTAAAGGTAAAGAAATGTCTGTGGGGACCAGGCAAGAAGAGTATATGTGTGGAAAGGGCTGATGAAACAGAGCTACAGGTCATGGTGAAGAGGACTGGTGAACTGAGAAGCAGAGGTTTCATTTTAAAGGGAGAACTCACTGCTGACTTGCCAGAATGTGGACCTAGCGCTGTCAGATCTTCCCACTGCTCAGAAGAAGCCAGAAATCTCAGAGAGTCTGAGTTTTAAAAACTAGCTAAAATCTTTTTTAAATTATTATTATTTTGTTGTTGTTAAAGTATTCCCAGGTGGCTCAGTTTGGTGGATCTGCCTGTTGTTGCAGGAGACACAGAAAATTTGAGTTTGATCCCTGAGTTGGGGAGATTCCGTGGAGTAGGAAATAGCAAGCCACTCTAGTATTCTTGTCTAGAAAATCTCATGGACAGAGGTGCCTGATGGACTACAGTCTATGGGGTCAAAGGAGTCAGACATGACTGAGCATACACACACGTACTTAATTTACAATGTCGTGTTAGTTTCTGCTGTACAGTGCAGTGAATCAGTTACACATGTACATATATACACTTTTTCCATTTTTTCCCCCCATGTAGGCCACTAGATAGCATATTGAAAAGCAGAGACATTACTTTGCCAACAAAGTTCTGTCTAGTCAAGGCTATGGTTTTTCCAGTGGTCATGTATGGATGTGAGAGTTGGACTATAATGAAAGCTGAGCACCAAAGAAATGATGCTTTTGAACTGTGGTGTTGGATAAGACTCTTGAGAGTCCCTTGGATTGCAAGGAGATCCAACCAGTTCATTCTGAAGGAGATCAGCCCTGGGATTTATTTGCAAGGAATGGTGCTAAAGCTGAAACTCCAGTCCTTTGGCCACCTCATGTGAAGAGTTGACTCATTGGAAAAGACTCTGATGCTGGGAGGGATTGGGGGCAGGAGGAGAAGGGGACGACAGAGGATGAGATGGCTGGATGGCATCACCGACTTGATGCAGATGAGTCTGAGTGAACTCCGGGAGATGGTGATGGACAGGGAGGCCTGGCGTGCTGCGATTCATGGGGTCGCAAAGAGTTGGACACGACTGAGCGACTGAACTGAAGTGAACTGAGGCCATTAGGGAGTACTGAGTAGAGTTCCCTGTGCTACACAGCGAGTTCTTATCTGTTTTACATATAGGAGTACATACATGTCCATCCCAGTATTCCACATTTCCTCTCCCCTGCTTTCCCCCTGGTTGCCATCAGTCTCTTTTCTACATCTGTGACTCTATTTCTGTTTCGTAAATAAATTCATTTGTACCATTTCTTTAGATTCCACACACAGTGATGTTTATGATATTGCTTATACGTGGAATCTAAAATCTTTTTAAACCACTGTGTTTGCCAAACAAATCATCTTTGGAAGCTTGATCCTGTTGACTGACTACTTCTTCCCTCACAGATATTCATCATGTATTCTATTTTCTTGATATATTTGAAAGAGAAGTGAGATGGCAGGGTCTTATCATAGAGGAATAAGGAAAGGACAGCAACGTTTCTTGAAAACTATGTTGTTTTCTGAGATTCTTCCAATGGCCGCCTTGCATGGCTGGGCCTCTCAGGCTGGGGTAGGATGAAGGGAGCTGAGGATGTCAAATACTAGCAAACAGTATAATAGGAACAGAAAGTCAACAGAGACTTGCCGGTTCATCTGGGACTGACCTGATTTTAAAAACATATTTTGAAAAGAAGGGGTGTGTTTTTGTGTTTGTATGTGTGTTTTGTGGAAAGGAGGAAAGAAGGGGATAGTAGGAAGTGGATAGTATAATGTTCAAACCTTGCTGGTCAAACCTTTAGTGGTAAATGGTAAAGGGAACTTTCTTTGAGTCTTGGACATGCTGATGAATATAAAACTTAGATTATGCTGTCATAATCTAAGGCAAATATTTTGAATCAGTTCAGTTCAGTTCAGTCAAGTCCGACTCTTTGTGACCCCATGAACCGCAGCACACCAGGCCTCCCTGTCCATCACCAACCCCTGTAGTTTACCCAAACCCATGTCCATTGAGTCCGTGATGCCATCTAGCCATCTCATCCTCTGTCATCCCCTTCTCCTCCTGCCCTCAACCTTTCCCAGCATCAGGGTCTTTTCAAATGAGTTAGTTCATCGCATCCGGTGGCCAAAGTATTGGAGTTTTGGCTTCAACATCAGTCCTACCAATGAACACTCAGGACTGATTTCCTTTAGGATGAACTGGTTGTATCTCCTTGCAGTCCAAGCAACTCTCAAGAGTCTTCTCCAACACCACAGTTCAAAAGCATCAGTTTTTCGGTGCTCAGCTTTCTTTATAGTCCAACTCTCACATCCATATATGATCACGGGAAAAACCATAGCCTTGACTAGACGGACCTTTGTTGGCAAAGTAATGTCTCTGCTTTTGAATATGCTGTCCAAACACAAGGCAAGTATTTTGATTAGAACCTGCCTTTCTATTACTTGGGTTTGACTTTATGTTGTTAATGTTCTCAGCAGTGCTCTTCAAAGTGCAAAATTGCACTCCTGAGCTTTGTATAAAATATATTTTATGTTTTCCTAAATAATTAAAGTGTCTACTTTAAGTAAGAATAATGATTCTTTTTCACATCTGCTTTCCATGCTACTTCTTTCCATGCCACTCCACCCTATACCAACATATATACATACATACACACACATTTGAAAAAAATTCTGTCTGGAAACATTTATGCAAATATTCTCTTTTAAACAAAATACACATATATGATAAGAGGAGTTATATTTCCCACTCTTTTGCAAAGAGCTCATATAAAAGTATACATTATGATTTACAACCACTGAAACTGAGATTTTATTTTATTCTGAACTGTTGCAGCCATTTAGTTTGTCTTTGATCTCAATTTCCAGTAAAAACAAAACAGATTCTTTTACTGCTGGTTTTAGGACAATGGAAATCTGTCACAAAAGTGAGAAAGTGGTGCTAATGTCAAACAATTAATGAAGTAAGTGCTTTATAATAAAGTTGTATATTTAATTTCAAATTGTATGCTTAATCAAATTGTATGACTTGATTCCAGTCAGCAAGATCCTTTTCAGGATAAGTGTAGTCCCATTTTCTAGTTTATCAGAACATAAAATTCATCTAAAAGATTGAATGAACCTGTGGGTTGACCGTAGGTAGGTACAATTACAGTTCATGGATCTGCCTGCACATGGAAACCAGTGGAAACACTCATGTAACAAAACAGGTACTGCTATAGGATTTCAAAAGCAGGCTCTTGATTTTGAGTCTCTGTTTTCTATTAGCAGTTCATTTCATAGTATTCTTTGCCAGGCTCTGTCTTAGGTTCTGGAAGTAGGTGAATAAAACCATGTATTACAAACATAAAAATGTGAAGAGGCTTGGCATATAATATAAATGATTGGTATAGATAAAGCATATAGTATGATACAATCTGGTTTAAACCTTCAGTTTTAACAGACATGGGATAGAAAAATCTCTCTCTCTCAAACAAATTCAACATAAAATTTTCCTGATGAATGGAAAAATGGTCTCTGCCTCTGTCAGGGAGCTACTTGGTACTGAATGAGGCTGTTAAGGATTGGAGGGGAAATACCTCTCCTGAGGGGTAACTTTCAGTCTGCTCTAATGTCAGCTGGTGGTTGACAGGTGCAGTGATGCCAGCTGTCTTAGGATTTCAAGAGAACCAAGAAACTCAATCTTTGCATATAATCTCCTGTTTTTTTCACTGTGGGCTTGAAAATTGTGTGGGCCAGACAGAGCGAAGCTGTGCATCGAGGCCTCGGCTTGTGAACAGGCACAGAAGGCCCGTGTCAGGCTCTCAAGTTGCTTATGTATCAGTGCATCACTGATTGAAGAGTGCAGTGGTGGACTCGTCACCTGCATTGCCTGTGAACTTGTTAAAAATGCAGAATCTCAGACTCTGCTCCAGATCTCCTGAAAAGGAAGCTATATTTAAGTAAGTCTCAAGTGACTGTGCTCAGGTGGTAAAGAATCTGCCTGCAATGCAGGAGACCTCAGTTCTATCCTTGCCTCGGAAAGATCTCCTAGAGAAGGAAGTGGCTACCCACTCCAGTATTCTTGCCTGGAGAATTCCATGGACAGAGGTGCCTGGTGTCTTACAGCCCATGGGTCCACAAAGAACTGGACACAACTGAATGACTAACACTTTCACTTTCCACACTTTTATATGATTTTTATGTTCATAAGCATTTGACCAGTTCTGGCCTAGAGAGGCATCAAAAAGAAAAAGTTGACTTTTCTCTCAGTCGTGACTTTGAATTTAGGGTCCTTTCCTTTTACTTCCTTTTCCTATGCCCACTGGCCATTTTCATTGATTCTTGGTCTCTCCTAGAGAGCAGCTCACTGTAACTTGCATGGAAATAAATCTTCTGAAATGATTACAGGGTGTTTCAGTAAATGACTTGTACATACCGTCACATCACATCATGCTTTAATTTAATGGGATATTTTAGTATTTATGGGCATTCAGTCTGTCATCCTGGAGCTCTGACATCAATCTTTATTGCTCTTTCTTGCTATTTTGCCTTATATCTACTTTCTCATATTTATTTTACTCAAAAGTATGTGGTCTTTCCCTAGCTACACCTTGGTTACACCTCTGTGAACTTCAATTTCTAAATTTGAATTGCAATCCTGTATGTCCTCCTGGGCTTCGTACTGGTCTGGCTTCTGTGATTCTTCCTTCTGCTTTCTTTCATCATGAATGGCACATGGGGTCTCCGCTAGCCAATTCTAAGCTCCTCTTTTGTCTTGTTTTTCTTTTGTATTGGCATACTGTATGTTACAGTCGCTGACGGACATGTGTGTTGCGGTGTCTCTATGTATGATGTGTCTGTGTTCTTTGTTATTCATGAGATTAAACATGGTCTTGGAACTGTGTAGTTCTAAAAATATCTCAAGAGAGAAAGTGTTTGTACATATTTTATTGTGGATTCTATACTGACTGAGCTCAGTGTCCAATCTCGCAACTCTTTTTTTCTTTAGAGCTCTGTGTCCAAGTGGTTAACAGTTCAGCTGACCTAATACAGGAACATCTTATTGATAATTTCTATTATAAGTACCTATTTTTATTTGACCTTCCTTTACTTTTGAAAATTATACTCTATTTGTTTCTTATAGTAGCTGTTACAGGTTAGGTGTCTCCTATATTTCCATTTTCTAGAATATGAGTATGGAAATTAGCTAATTAACTAAAGCCATACACACCTGAACCAACACTGAATCTCTGGATTTTGGTACTTTTTTGGAATCATGTTATATCCCATATTCTCTGGAAAGCATGATATCCTTACAGTCCATTTGCATTTTATCTCATTTCAATTATCATCAAACTAGTCAAACTGAATGAATATGTTTTCTTCTTGTCATATATATAGTTAAATATTAGCATAAAGCTATTGGAACTTGCTGACAGATGGTACACAGGATATGAAAGAAAGAGGATAGTCAAGAATGACACCAAGGTTTTAGAATGACCAGTTGGAAGGATAAAATTGCTGGGATGTACAATGGGGAAGAATGCAAGAGGAGTCAGTTTGGATGAGGTTGGGATCAGTGGCTAAATTTTGTAAATATTAGGTTTGAGATATGTATCAGGGCTCTCCAGATAAATAGAGTATATATATATATATATATATATATATATATACACACACACACACATAGTATATGAAGAGATTTACTATTTATTATAAGGTATTGGCTTGCAATATTATGAAGAATGAAAAATCCAACTACCTAATCTCTGAAAGCTGGAGACCCAGGAAATCTGGTGTAGTTCAAAGGCATAAGAGCCAGAGAGCTGATGGGGTAGTTTCCAGTCCAGGTCTGAAGACCTGAGAGCCAGGAGTCAAAGAGGGGAAGATCCATGTCTCAGCTTAATCAGTTAGGCAGGGGCCAAATTCGACCTTCCTCTGCCTTTTGGTTCCGTCAGGACCTCAGTGGATTGGAGGATGCTCATCCATATTGGGGAGGGCCACCTGGTTTATTCAGTCCATCAGTTTAATGCTAATCTCTTCAGTAACATTCTCACGGACACCCCAGAGATAATGAAATAAGTCTTACCAGATATCTGGGCATCTTGTGGCCATGTCAGGTTGGCACATACAGTTAACCAGCACATGATGCTTTTTGGATCACTAAGTAGAGATAGTGGATTGGAAGTTGGTATAACTTATACTAAGTTATAACGATAGTATGAAAAAAGGGCCCATTAATTTAACACTTGGAAGTCATTATTGACCTTGACAAAGCCCGTGTAGAGAAAGCATGCAAGATGGAATCATAAAATGCAACGAACAGAGGTTTCTCTGGACTAGACGCTAGGGGGTGCAGGATGGTCTGTCCAAGGTTTCTTGAGGAGACAAACTAGTCAGACCTGAAGATATGGTGTGAATGTTAGAGCAGAGAAGGGTAAAATGTTTTAAATTTCCATGCTATCTGGATCATAAAATTAGGCATATTTTATGTGTTCAAATTTTTTAAGTTTTATATCTTTTTCAAAATAAGTTGTTCATTCACTAGCTAAAAAATGATATGTAGTACAGTCAGCTTAATTTCTTTTCCTTATATTTCTTTTTCTTCTGTTTTTGTTATGTTTTCTCTGCTGTGTACTGACTTCCTTCTTTTCTCTGGCTGCCTCCTTGAAATTGTGACCTTTTGTTCCTTTCACCTACAAATTTGTTAAATAGACTTCTCAACGGAAGGAGCAGCTTTGTTCTCCTCAACTTTCTTCTATGTTAAAATCACATTAAAGTTTCTGTGCAGGTTGGGCCTGGTGTCTGCCTCTTTGTTTCTTTATGGAAGGAGAACTTGGCCTTTTTATTCTTTGATTTATTTGATCTTTTTTTTCAATATGCTTTCCTTAACTCTGCTCTCACAATGCAGTCATCTTGAGGGCAAAAGAAGGCACAGATTCTGAACATGAAGGCAATTCAGCATAGGTTAATGTCAGTGGTTATAAAGTCCTCCTTAGTTGAAAGGGCTTTGCCAGTAGCTCAGCTGGTAAAGAATCCACCTGCAATGCAGGAGATCCCGGTTCCATTCCTGGGCTGGGAAGATCTGCTGGAGAAGGGATAGGCTACCCACTCCAGTATTCCTGGGCTTCCCTGGTGGCTCAGCTGGTAAAGAATCTGCCTGCAATGTGGGAGACCTGGGTTCAGTCCCTGGGTTGGGAAAATCTCCTAGAGAAGGGAACGGCTACCTACTCCAGTATTCTGGCCTGGAGAATTCCATGGACTGTATAGTCCACGGGGTCACAAAGAGTCAGACATGACTGAGCAAACTTCACTTTCAGTTTACTTTCCCCAGGTGAATGTGGAACATGAAGCTTACCTGGAGATTGTTCGCTCTGTACAGCTCCCCTTATCTAGATTATTCTTGCCATAGATCTTGCCTTCTCTGGTTTTCTGAATCAACACATCCGTTTTTCTTGCCGCTCTGTCCCTCTTCTCTGCTTCATATTCAGGCTGAGCTTTTGCTGCCTTTCTTTGAATCTCAGCTGAGCTACCCTACTTTCTTAAAGAGGAAGGTTCTCTTCTTTCTGTTTGGGATCTCTGGGTTTAGTTGACTCTGAAGCTCTAAACTTATCCAGTAGTGTCTTTCTGAGTGGCATATATTGGGGCCTTCTGAATTTAGCAATAGTTGTCCACCATAAGAATGTGTGTAGGGTGCTTGTAGAAGAAGAGATGGTCCTACAGTAAATGATTTCATTATCATTACCTTCACTCTTATTTCTTCCTCGAAAACAAGTGATATATATTCTTATTTTATTTCTGGCATTTCATTTTAGTTGTTAGATGTTGTTTTGCAAAATTACCTCCTGACACTTTGGCTAGATATTTTATTGATGGTGGAATTGCCCTGAATTACCTCCCTTACTTAGTTGTCTTTAATTAGTATACTTCTGTACCTGAAATTGGTTTCTGGACAGATTATGCTCACTCTATGAGTGGTCAATCCCACTAAACCTGTAGTTTGCCTGACTGGTAACCAACCATTTGATTGAATGAACCACTGTGTTGTTTTTACATGTGTAGACAGCCCCTATGATGCCGGGCCTGTGAAAAATGCACTAAAGATTATCCAAAAAGGTAGGTGGTCATGAAAACCAAGCCAACATGGAACTGAAAGGCGCAATAGTACTTGTTAAATTTACTTTAGAATGACTGCCAGCTTCTCTGAATTCTAACATATTTTTGGCTTAGTACCAAAAGTTGTTTTCATGACTATTTTATTATACTTCTATCCACTTTAATTTTTCTTCTATATGTTATCTGCATAGGTGTTGGTGTTTTGTTTTCCTGCTGTGCTGGTCATGCCATATGGTTGCTTTCATTTATACAGATACTTTATTTTTTAAAATTTACTAAGAAAGAAATTGGAAATAAGTATGATTAAATGGTGCCAGTGCATACATGAATGTGCGTGCATGCTAAGTTGCTCCAGTCATGTTCGTTTGCGACCCTATGGACTGTAGCCTACCACGCTCCTCTGTCCATGAGATTCTCCAGGTAAAAATGCTGGAGTGGATTGCCATGCTCTGCTCCAGGGGATCTTCTTGACATAGGGATTGAACCACGTCTCTTATCTCTTATGCATTGGCAAACATGTTCTTTACACCAGTGCCACCTGGGAAGCCCATAAATGAAGATATGATAAATTATCCTTATACTTATTGCTCAGTGGTAGCAAAGTCAATATATCATCTCCCTAGTCTCTATGCCTTTGAATGTATCTGCAGTTATTTCATTAAAAACTCACCTTTCAGCATAACAAAATGCAATCTATGTCTTTGGGGATTTGGGGATTGTTAGTATCAACTGGAACCTCAGTATTCAGATTTAGAATTGATTAATATGTTATAAGCTATAAAAAATACTTTATGGGGAAAATATATATCTACTTGCATTCATTAATGATTGTCTGCAAGTGGGGAAAAAGGATTTTCTTTGACATGCATTTCTTTATGTCATCAAGAAGTATTTTGTTTGAATGAAATTCTCTAGATTTTGTATCATTACCTAAAATACTAAATGTGTGGAGGGAAAAGCGTCATTCGTTTTTAAAGTAGGGAGACCTACACATTGCATAAGTGAAATAACAGGATGGCAAGGACATAGAGAACTTGAGTGATTTGTTCAAGGTTATCGAAGTTATTCTTTTTCATTTTTCACATTTTTTTAATGACACTCATCTTTATATTACATTATTTTTTAATCTCATCTCAAACCTCTTGCTATGAAGCTGCCTAAGCTATGAAATGGAAATTCTTTGCCATGCTGCACATTCTCTCTTGTTGTTGTTTAGCCCCTAAGTCCTGTCCAGCTCTTTGCGATTCTGTGGACTGCAGCATGCCAGGCTCCTCGGCTCATGGAATTTCCCAGGCAAGAATAGTGGAATGGATTGCCATTTAGTTCTCCAGGGGATCTTCCTGACTCAGGGACAGAACCTGAGTCTCCTGCATTGGCAGATGGATTCTTTACCACTGAGTCACCAGGGAAGACCCCTTTTTCACATTTACTTTCAAATATATTAGATTTATGTTTTTGGTTTACATTTATGTTTTCAGTTTTCAATTAAACATTTATACCCCACTGGATTTTATCTCCAAATTTAATGCACTTCTCATTCTTGCAAGCTTTTTGAATTATAACAGTGTAACTCAGTATAGAAGTAATATGTTTATCTTCTATAACAATAGTACTTATTTTAATAAATGCTATATTAACAGTGACTGGCCAGATCCATAAAAATATTAAAATAAAAATTGCCACAGTAATTAACTTTTATGTAATGAAAAGTGTGTAAATGTGCTGAGCTAACTAAACATTTTGGATTGGTGTTGAATAATGGAGTACACGGGCCATGGGGACCTGGAGCTTCCTTCATTTTGCTGAGTACTTTTCACACAATCTACTGAGTAGGCAACATGCCTTGGGACCTTGTTCTTTGTGGACACTTTAGATTAGATAAAGGGTGGGATTTTGATCCATGCTATGTCAATTCTGTATCTTCTTCCTTGAAATTGTGGACCAAGACTGTATGTGGCTTTAGACACTGGCTTTATTAGTTCAAAAACATCAGATCTGCTTTTGCCATGGACCTATAGAACAGAGAAAATCAGCTGACCCTCAGAAGGATGAAAGACATTAAGGGGAGAGGAGAGGATGGAGGGGAGTCCCCCAAATTAGGTGTCCTGTTTGCAGCATCCCTTTGACAGCTTGTCTGTAGACATGCCAGGGAACCCTCGTGGCCGTACTTCTTCCACCACCCTAGAGCTCCAGGATATAAGACAAGAGGATGGAAAACCAGATTGCAAAAGATCCCAAAAGCTGGATAGAGAGCTTCAGATTTGAATTCAGAGTTTAGATTGTTTGGAGAATGAGTGACAGTCAAGATAACTGATGAGAGAGGAGGGGGGAGAAGGGGTGGGGAAGGCAGTTCAGTAGACATGAGAATCTTCCATGACAAGATGTGACATAAAGAATGAACTGAAAAGCACCTCCTTCCCCACCACCATGCCCCCAAAAAAGAGGAGGGAGCGCCTTCAAGTCAGAAGGAACAGAATGCGTGAAAGCCTGATTCAGAAGCCATGAGAGTTCATTCATCTTGGAACGTCTAATTTTCCCAGTCTGAGTCTTTGAGAATTTTGTTTCTGTGGAAAGCCTTGCAGGCTGTGCTTTGGTCGATGTGGTTTCTAATAGCCACTGGTGGAGAGCTGTTGGTAACTCTTTTTATCTTGAGAGATTTTACTCAGTCCCATCTCTTCTTTGTGACATTTCTCACATGCTCCAGACCTCTTCTGGTTCTGCCTTTGTGATGAATAGTAATGCAAGTCAACAATTATCACTCCCATACACATTATTTTTTAACTGGAGGACAATCGCTTTACAATATTGTGTTGGTTTCTGCCATATATCAACATGAATCAGCCATGGGTACACATGTCCCCTCCCTCTTGAACCTCCCTCCCACCTCCCCCCCATCCCACTCCTCTAGGTTGTCACAGAGCCCTGGGTTGAGTTCCCTGTGTCACACAGCAAATTCCCCAAAGCTCTCGCATCTACGTATGGTAATGTGCATATGGCCATGCTGTTTTCTCAGTCTGTCCCACCCTCTTCTTGCCCGTGTGCCCAGGTCTGTCTCTATGTCTGTGTCTTCATTGCTGCCCTGCAAATAGTTTCATGAGCTCCACAGTTTTAGATTGCATATGCATGTGTTAATATAGAATATTTGTCTTTCTGACTTACTCCACACACTGTTAATGGTATTTATTAATCTTATTCATGTTATATCATATGAGTCCTCACAATTCAATAGGCGTTATCATACCTGATTCTTCAGTTAACATAGCTAAGACTTCAGCACTTAAAATTGTAAAGCTAAAAAGGAGCTAATATGTTCAATATATTGGATGCAGGCATGATGCTGGGCAAGTGATCCAGCTCAGTAAACGTAACTGACAGCAAGATTTCACATCTAAATATCACTATATGTGCCACATCCTTGTAGGCAAGTATGGAAGTTTAGGAAATTTTCTTTCACTGTGTGAGTGGTGGAATAAAGTTACTGGCCTGTGTACTGTCCGTGGTGATTACCACACATTTTCTTCCATAATATTCTGGAAAACTGGAAACAAACTACTCTCACACAGAAACTATAGAATTAGAGTTAGCAGTGGGTTTTAGCTTGTTTTCTTATATTCTTATTTTAAAACATAATGAGATCTTGACTGTAAGGAGTAATCACAAATTTTATATATATATATATTTATCAGTAGGCTATTCCAAATATATATGCAGAATTGCTTATTTCCATGTAGACTACTAATAACATATTGGAAATATATATAAATATTAAAATCACCATATTGTAAATATAGTATAAAATCAACAACACATGCTTCTAGAAGGTATTAAAGCTGACATATTGTTTATCACTTCATATGGGCTAAATATATTATACTTCACTGAAAAGTTTGGATGTTTTTTATTTATTTTAGAACTATAAAATGATTTCCAAGTGGTCATCACTTAGCAAAGTGTCCAAAAATGTATTTTTTAGAAGAAAAAGAAACAATGATACCAGTATTTTTAAATGAGAGAAAACACAGTTTAAAAAGAATGTGAGTGCTAAGTCACTTCAGTTGTGTCCGGCTCTTTGTAATCCTATGGACTGTAGCCCACCAGGCTCCTCTGTATGGGGATTCTCCAGACAAGAATACTGGAATAGGTTGCCATACCTTCTCCAGGGGATCTTCCCGACCCAGGGATCGAACCCATGTCTCTTAGATCTCCTGCATTGGCAGACAGACAGATTCTTTACCACTAGCGCCTCCTGGGAAGCCTTAAAAAGAAGATATCCTTGTTAATCTCTAGCTTCTGATGTCTAAACAATTTTTGATGATCATATGAATTCTATTTTATAATAATATATAGACTTTTAAAATTACTTTTATGAAAATAATATTCATCAAAAAATACATACTTTGCTTTGGTAAGTGGCTTCAATTCAGTTCAGTCACTCAGTTGTGTCCGACTGATGCCTCGAACTGCAGTACGCCAGGCTTCCCTGTCTGTCACCAACTCCCGGAGCTTACTCAAACTCATGTCCATTGAGTCAGTGATGCCATGCAACCATCTCATCCTCTGTCATCCCCTTCTCCTGCCTTCAGTCATTCCCAGCATCATTGTCTTTTCATATGAATCTGTTCTTCACATCAGGTGGCCAAAGTATTGGAGTTTCAGCTTCAGCGTCAGTCCTTCCAAAGAATATTCAGGACTGATTTCCTCTAGGATGGACTGGTTGGATCTCCTTGCAGTCCAAGGGACTCTCAAAGAGTCTTCTCCAACACCACAGTTCAAAAGCATCATTTTTTTCAATGCTCAGCTTTCTTTATAGTCCAACTCTCACATCCATACATGACTACTGGAAGAACCAAAGCTTTGACTAGATGGACCTTTTTGGCAAAGGTCCAATAAGCAGGGTAAGTGGCTTAGATATAGTTAAAACACCTTGAGTAATAGTTGGATTTTCCCACTGCTTTACTATTTACAGTATTTCAGAGAAGCATTTGGCATACCACCCTCAGATATTTTTTCTTCTTTGTGTAATTTATAAATCAGATTGCTCCTTCTGTATGATAGCAGCAGTTTATCTTTTCCTGTGAAAATAGATTGAATAGTTTGTATTTAAAGAAGTTGGAAATCAAAACAAACCATACATAGTTCAGGGAAAAGAGAACATAGACCACAGATGTCCAAATATGCAGACTGGATTCAGATCATGACCCTTCCATTTGATGTTTGATGCTGCTCAAGCTACTTAATTTCTCTCAGTCTGAATTTCCTTATCTGAAAAATAAGATTAATGTTATTTGCTTTATAGTTTTGTTGTGAGGATTAAACTAGATTCTGGATATAAAGCCTCTAATATAGGTCCTAGCCTGTAGATGGTACACAGAATGTAGCTTCTGTTATTATCAGAATTATATTTTTAGGTATAGGATTTTACAACTATCTGATCTTTAAAGATAACAGAAACTTTAAAATGGGAAATACAAATGAGTATCTGATATATAGTTGAGAAATTTTAAGGAAATTTTTAGGAATTTTTCTTCTTCATATTGCTTGAGACAGTGGTGCAACTTGGGCCCATTTCCAGCCAGATAGACTGCATTTGGATCTAAGCTAATGCAACGATAAGAAGAAGGAACACAAGAGATGCCAACTCAAAGTCTGTTAAAAGAGAAAAAATGTTATGAAGAGATTGTGGTACTACATGCTAGTGCTTGTCGGCACAGACGGAAAGGCAAACCAACTTGGTCATTCTCTTTTAAATAGAAATAGTTCTTCAATGGAACACAAGTGGAGCAAAATACCTTTGCCTTTTAAAATCAGCTACTAACATAAAGTTGTCACCCATTATCTAATATGACTCAATGCAAATGGAGGCTTTATTTTATGGTTTTCTTATACAAATAATCTTCATAAATGTTTATATATTGCGGAATGATCTCTTCAATCTTTATAACTATCAGATTCTATTGAAATTATTAAATTGTCATCAGAATTATGGTTACAAGGTACATTTTTAAAAGGTATCACAATTTACTTTAAACACAAAATTGAATACCTACAAATGCGTATAGTATATAGTTGCTGTGGTGGTATGGATACCTTTAGAAACTAAGATGAATCATTATAATGAAGCTATCATTTGAATATTTTCACTATTTCCATTCTTGAGCCATCTGTACAGTGTTTGTACTATTTTTATTTAAAAATTTTCTTCAGAATAACACTAACTGATTATTATTCTTAAACTATACCCCTTAGGGATTTCAGTTCAAGAGGATGTCTTATGTTTGGTTATGTGCTTAGTAACTCAGTCGTGTCTGAGTCTTTGCGACCTCATGGACTGTAGCCTGCCAGGCTCCTCTTTCCATAGGGATTCTCCAGGTAAGAATACTGGAATGGGTTGCCATGCCCCTCTCCAGGGGATCTTCCAAACCCAGGTCTCCCAGAGTGCAGGCACATTCTCTACCATCAGAGCCCCTAGGGAATCCAAGAATACTGGAGTGATACCTTACCCAGGGGAAATTTCCGACCCAGGGATTGAATCAGAGTCTCCAGGATTGCAGGCAGATTCTTTATCAGCTGAACTACCACAAAACCCTTTATTAGCAATGTATCAAAGTTAAGAATACTGCAATTCTATTTAGCATGAGTATAACCAAACATGGTTATATGTTTTATAACAAAAGATGTTTGGTTATACTTGTAATAAATAGAATTGGAGTATTCTTAACTTTGATACATTGTTAATAAGGTTGTTCTTGTGCTACTATTAAGTCCCTCAGCCTTATCTGACTCTTGGTGACCCCATGGACTGCAGCACACCTGGCTTCCCTATGCTTCACTATCCCCTGGAGTTTGCTATTCATGTCTGTTGGGTCAGTGATGCTATTCAAACATCTCATCCTCTGTCATCTCCTCCTGCCTTCAGTCTTTCCCAGTATCAGGGTCTTTTTCTCTTGTTTTTAATATAAATTTATTTATTTTAATTGGAGATTAATTACTTTACAATATTGTATTGGTTTTGCCATACATCAACATGAATCTGCCACAGGTATACATGTGTTCCCCATCCTGAACCCCCCTCCCTCCTCCCTCCCCATATCATCCCTCTGGGTCATTTCAGTACACCAGCCCCAAGCATCCAATATCATAGCTCTTCATATCAGGTGGCAAAAGTATTAGAGCTTCAGCTTCAGCATCAGTCCTTCCAATGAATATTCAGGGTTGATTTCCTTTAGGATTGACTGGTTTGATCTCCTTGCTATCCAAGGGACTCTCAGGAGTCTTCTTCAGCACCACAATATAAAAGCATCAATTCTTTGGCACTCAGCTTTCTTTATGGTCCAAATCTCGCATCTATACATGACTACTCGAAAAACAGTAGGTTTGACTATAGGAACCTTTGTCGGCAAAGTGATGTCTCTGCTTTTTAATAAGGTGTCTAGGTTTGTCATAGTTTTTCTGCCAAGGAGGAGGTATCGTTTAATTTCATGGCTGCAATCACCATCTGCAGGGATATACGAGCCCAAGAAAATAAATTCTGTCACTCCTTCCATTTCCCCCCATCTATTTGCCATGAAGTGATTGGACTGGATGCCATGATCTTTGTTTTTGAAATGTTGAGTTTAAAGCCAGCTTTTTCACTCTCCTCTTTCACCTTCATCAAGAGGTTCTTGAGTTCCCCTTCACTTTCTTCCATTAGGGTGGTGTCATCTGCATATCTGAGGTTATTGATATTTCTCCTGGCAATCTTGATTTCAACTTGAGCTTCATCCAGTCTGGCATTCCGCATGATTTTCTCTGCATATAAGTTGAATAAGCATGGTGACAATACACAACCCTGATGTACTCTTTTCCCAATTTGGAACCAGTCAGTTGTTCCATGTCTGGTTCTACCTATTGCTTCTTGACCTACATGCATGTTTCTCAGGAGACAGGAAAGATGGTCTGATATTACCATCTCTTTAGGAAATGTCCACAGTTTGTTGTGATCCACACAGTCAAAGGCTTTGGTGTAGTCAATAAAGCAGAAGTAGATGTTTTTCCGGAATTCCCTTACTTTGTCTATGATCCAACAAATGTTGGCAATTTGATCTCTGGTCCTCTGCCTTTTCTATATCCAGCCTGAACATCTGAAAGTTCTCAGTTCTTGTACTGTTGAAGCATTGTTTGAAAGATTTTGAGCATTATCTTGCTAGCATGTGAAATGAGTGCAGTTCTGTGGGAGTTTGAATATTCTTTGGCATTGCCTTTCTTTGGGATTGGAATGAAAATTGATCTTTTCCAGTCCTCTGGCCACTGCTGAGTTTTCCAAATTTGCTTGCATATTGAGTGCAGAACATCACAGCATCATCTTAGGATTTGAAATAGCTCAGCTGGAATTCCATCACCTCCACTGGCTTTGTTCATAGTAATGCTTCCTAAGGCCCAGTTGACTTCACATTCCAGGTTGTCTGGCTCTAGGTGAGTGATCACACTGTTGTGGTTATCTGGGTCATTAACATTTTTTTTTGTATAGTGCTTCTGTGTATTCTTGCCACCTCTTCTTAATCTCTTCTGCCTCTGTTAGGTTCACACCATTTCTGTCCTTTATTGTGTCCATCTTTGCATGAAAATTTCCCTTGGCATCTATTTTTCTTGAAGAGATCTCTGTGTTTCCTATTCTATTGTTTTCCTCCATTTCTTTGTATTGATCACTGAGGAGGGCTTTCTTATCTCTCCTTGCTGTTCTTTGGAACTCTGCATTCAAATGGGTATATCTTTCCTTTTCTCCTTTGCCTTTCACTTCTCTTATTTTCTGAGCCATTTGTAAGGCCTCCTCAGACAACCATTTTGCCTTTTTGCATTTCTTTTTCTTGGGGATGGTTTTGATCACTGCCTCCTGTACAGTGTTATGAACCTTCATCTGTAGTTATTCAGGCCCTCTGCCTATCAAATCTAATCTCTTGAATCTATTGGTCACTTCCACTGTATAATCATAAGGAATTTGATTTAGATCATACCTGAATGGTCTAGTGGTTTTCCCTACTTTCTTCACTTTTAAGTCTGAATTTTGACATAAGGAGTTCATGATCTGAGCCATAGTAAATTCCTGGTCTTGTGTTTCTGACTGTGTAGAGTTTTTCCATCTTTGGCTGCACAGACTATGGTCACTCTGGCTTTGGTGTTGACCATCTGGTGATGCCCATGTGTAGAGTCATCTGTTGTACTGCTGTCATGTTGTTTGCTATGATCAGTACATTCTCTTGGCAAAACTCTGTTAGACTTTGCCCTGCTTCATTTTTTTGTTCCAAGGCCAAACTTGCCTGTTACTCCAGGTAACTCTTGACTTCCTACTTTTGCATTTCAGTCGTGTTGTAAGTCTTCATTGAAGCTTTCAACTTCATCTTCTTTGGCATTAGTGGTTGGGACATAAACTTGGATTACTCTGATATTGAATGGTTTGCCTTGGAAATGAACATAGATCATTCTGTTGTTTTTAAGACTGCATTCAAGTACTTTTTTTCGAACTCGTTTGTTGATTATGAGGGCTGCTCCAATTCTTCTAGTAAGATATAGAAATCTAAAAATTCTCTTTTGTCTAAGTGTGTTTGCTCTGAATTTCAGCAGTTTCTTAGCATTTAGTCACAATAAGCATTAAAACTTCATATTTGAGAAACTGCAGTTCCAAAAAGTCACTCTGAACAACAGAAGAACCAAGGGAAAACTCCCCAAACTTCTGTATTTGGGATTGAATTGAATGGCCACTTTTTTATACTTCTATTAGCCTGTAGCAGTGTTTAGAGATTCAGAAGGAAAGAAAAAGCTGAGGGGAGAGAAAGAGAGAAAATAACCTTAGGGCAGTATTGTGTCATTTCAACCAAACATTAGCTGTAGAGTAACTAACTAGCAATTAATAGAATAACTAACAACATTGCTACTTAGTTTAGTTTCTGAGGAGAAACCAAAGAGCATCTTGGTGAGAAAACTGATCTAGTGCCTCAAGATTTAAGATTAGAGATGGAGTTTATCCTAACCTTTGCACGTTCTGGAATTTCCTTGAGGGAATGGAATTAGAATCTGGCATTTTCATAAAACTTAACCAATTTTCTGAGTAGTGAGAGCATGCAAGTTTGCTACCAAAAAATGTATTACTCTTGTCTTATCATACCAGAAGTGTTTGACATTTTTCACTCAACCTGTATCTTTGTTTATGTTAAAATATTTATAAGAACAGATTAAAGGATATTTTAGTTTATTATCCATTTTGAATCAAAGAATCAAATGCTATCCAAGACTTTCTCAA